>OZ018331.1:114342820-114723907 GCA_963969495.1 Ceratothoa steindachneri | reverse complement strand
GAAATAGGCGGATGAGATTAGTGCGAGAGAAAATCACAACCAAAAACCCCTTTTTTAATGCGTATGGTCCGAGATTTTTGTAAGATGGCGAAGAAGAATGGTCCTCCGTTTCGAAAGCTAACCTGCAAAATATGCAAAGTCTATAGATGGAGTGAAGACTTCGGGGGAAGGAGTTGCAAGGAACTCACAGATGGCGTCAGTGTCTGTGACTTCTGCGAACTCGAGAAGCGCCTGGGCGAGAGCATCGCTCAACTGAGAGAGGAGAACTCCCTCCTTAAAAGGGAAGTTCAACTCTTAAAAACAGAGAGATGCAGATGCTCAGGCGAGAAGGCTCCGGACGTCCAACAGCCGATTTCTTCTGCTGAAGGGCTTCCTCAACGAGCCAAAAAGAAGAAAAGAAAGAAGAAAGAAGAGAAAGTAGAAATAGAAGAAGAGAAAGTAGAAATAGAAGAAGAGAAAGTAGAAAGAGAAGAAGAGAAAGTAAAAGGAGAACAAGAGAAAGTAGAAAGAGAAGAAAAGAAACTGGAAACAGAAGAAGAGAAAGTAGAAGCAGAAGAAGAGAAACGGGAAACAAACGAAGAGATAGCAAAGGAAGTCAAGAAGAAGAATAAGAGGAAGAATAAGAAGAAGAAGAAAAAAAAATTAGAGATACAAGAGGAAAGCGGCAAGTCGCCTCCGAAAGGAAAGACTAAGTCGTCCGCAGTCAAATGTGCAAGAGTCACCCTTATTGGTGATTCTCAAGCACGGGGTCTGAAGCCCCTGCTAGCGGCCCGCCTTCGCACAAGCGTTAAGGTGAGCTGCATCCCAGGTTGTGGGAATATGCAGGTAAGAGCTGAGGCCGAGAAGTCTCAGATTTCAGAGACTTCAGTCGTTGCCCTTATGGTAAGTGGCAACGACCTCTACCTCAGAGGAGGTAGGGTAGGCCCTACAGGTGAAATTATGAGGACAGTTATGGGCGCTGTCGACGACTGTGGACTGAAAACCCGCAGACGCGTCGTGGTGGGGATGCTCCCGAGGTGGGGTCCAAGCCGGACTGCCCGCTTGAGGAACATGTCGCTAAACAGGCGCCTTGCAGACCTCTGTACGGCTGAGGGTGTCTTTTTTGTGGACCCGTACGCCGTGTTCTATGGTAGAAAAGACCTCTACCAAAGGGACGGGGTGCACCTCTCCTTTAAGGGCAAGGCGTTCCTAGCCAACCTCATCCAGGATGTCGTGGAGCGCACCCAAAGGAGTGTCCGGCCCATTGGGAAGGCGGACGTACGCCAGTACGCCCGAGTCACTCCCCAAACAACCTTCTCGGAGGTTGTTAAAAATGGTGCCACCACGACAAACAAGAAGCCGGGAAACGGAAGAGTATAGGGGGTCCTACATTAGGGGACTCCCTGAAGGTTCTTCTGTTCAATGCGAGGTCAATCAGGAACAAATTTCCTGAGCTCCGTGGCCTCGTAGCGACGGAAGAACCCGAAATGGTAGCCATAACAGAATCGTGGATAAAAACGTCAAACCGAGACTTTGAAGGCGAATTCACGGTTCCTGGCTACCAACTCTTCCACAAAGATAGGCCAGACAGAGAGGGTGGCGGTGTAATGTTGTATGTCAAGGATACAATCAAATCTACGAACTCCAACGTTATATCCGACCACGAGCTCCTAGGCGTTGACCTAGAGATCGGTCCTGCCAAATACAGGACCCTGCTGCTTTACAGACCCCCTTCCCAACCTGTTGAGAAGGACAGGGAACTGTACCAGCTGCTGGGTGAGCTGGTTCAAGGCAGAGTGTGCATCGTTATGGGCGATTTCAACAGACAAGTTGACTGGGAAACCAGAGCAGCCTGTGGCGAGAGCGCGCTACTCCTGGAGTTCGCCAACAACGAGTTCCTCACTCAATGGGTCAGAGAACCGACGAGAGGAGACAATATCCTCGACTTGGTCTTCACCTCTGAGGATGATATCGTTGAGGATATCTCTGTAGGCGAAGAGCTCGGTGGCAGTGATCACCAGCTAGTTAGATTTAGCGTCAAGATCCCGAAGGTAAGGTCTGTTGCCAGTCAATTAAAGAAACTTGACTTGAGAAGAGCAGACTTTGCAAGCCTTCGAGCTGGACTGACTGACGTGAGGCTAGAAGTGTGCGATGCCGTTGAAGACTCGTGGAATAGTTTCAAAACCACATTCATGAGTCTTCAATCGCGTTTCATCCCTCTGAAATGCCCCCGTCTGTCTTCTGTTCAACCTAAGTGGTTTAATCGAGAAATCGGCCAACTGCTTAGGGAGAAGAGAAATGTGTACCGGCAATCGAAGATCTCGGGTGACTTTGACGAATACCGGAGGCTAGCCAGGAGAGTGAAGTCCAGCATAAGGGCGGCTAAGCGGTCTGAGGAACTCCGAGTGGCGAGACTCTGTAAAGAGAATCCCAAGGAGTTTTTTGGATATGTGAACAGCCGTAAACCAATCCGTCGAACGATTGGCCCTTTGAGGAATGAGGAGGGGACATTAAAGCATTCAGATGCAGAAAATGCTAACCTCCTCAACGACTACTTCTCTTCGGTGTTTACTGAAGAGTGTGGTCCCATTCCCCAGCCGACGGATTCCTACTCGGGGGAAAAGCTGGAGGCAATGGACTTCACTGAAGGAGAAATAAAGAAAAAGATCGCTGACCTAAAGACGAATAAGTCCCCTGGACCGGACGGGTTTCTACCCAAGGTGTTGAAGGAAGTGTGCGATGAAGTATCACGACATCTGTGCGCTATCTTTAACATGTCAATCCGGACCGGATGCGTTCCTAGAGACTGGCGTGAGGCGGAGGTGACTCCGATCTTCAAGAAAGGAGACCGTAACCAACCGTCGAACTACCGTCCTATCAGTCTGACTTCGATAGTCGGTAAACTCATGGAAAGCATCATGGTGGACAAAGTGACGTCGTATTTAGAGTCAAACCTGCTACTGAGGAGTTCCCAGCACGGCTTCCGAAGGCAACGGTCATGCCTGACGAACCTTGTAGAATTCTTCCACTTCGTTTTCAGCGAGCACGATCGGGACAAGGCGGTGGATGTGGTCTACCTAGACTTTCAGAAAGCCTTTGATAAGGTACCACACCGCCGCCTTCTCCGGAAAGTGCGAGCGCTTGGCATAGACGGAAAGGTAGCCGGCTGGATCGAGAACTGGCTAAGTGGCAGACGGCAACGGGTGGTGGTGAATGGACAGTCTTCTGAGTGGGTGCCCGTTACTAGCGGGGTGCCTCAAGGTTCTGTCCTGGGACCACTACTATTCATCATCTACGTCAACGACATGGACGGTGACATGGTTGCGAAGATTTCCAAATTTGCCGACGATACCAAGCTTGGTATGAACGTTGCAAAGGATGGAAATACTGCCCGCCTGCAGGAAGATCTTGGGAAGATTGGGGAGTGGTCGGACACGTGGCAAATGCCTTTTAACGTGGGCAAATGCAAAGTGATGCATATCGGCCACAGAAACCCCCAATCTCAGTATATCCTTAAGGGCACTGCTCTTGAATCGAGTGACACTGAGAAGGACTTGGGTGTAACAATCACTAGTGACCTCAAGTTCTCGAAACAGTGCATTGAGGCGGAGAAAAAGGCCCAAAGGATGCTAGGCTATATTAAACGCCAGTTTGGTTATCGGAACCAGGAGATTGTACTGTGCCTGTACAACTCACTTGTCCGACCGCACCTGGAGTATGCCGTACAATTTTGGAGTCCTTCATTGCGAAAGGACATCGCGAGATTGGAACGCGTACAAGCCAGGGCAACCAAGCTGATTCCCTCTATCCGACATAAAAGTTATGAGGATAGACTAAGGGAGTTAGATATGTTCTCGCTGGAAACCCGTAGACTGCGTGGTCAGCTCATCGAAGTCTTCAAAATACTTCGAGGGTTCGACAATGTTGACTACCGGGATATTTTCACACTGAGTGAGAACAGAACGCGCAATCACGGCTTCAAACTTGAACTGAAGCGTTACAACCGCAATCTGTGTGGAAACTTTTTCACCTACAGTATCTGCGGTAAGTGGAACGCACTTCCAGTGGAAGTTGTCAACAGTGAATCTGTTGACCAGTTCTAGTCAAGACTAGACAAAGTCTTGAAAAGTGGCCGTTTATGGACGCAAAATAATTGAGCAGCCATGTGCCCGCTCAATTGCTAGTCCAAAGGTACCCTCTTTGAATGGACCGTAAGGTCTCCTAGGGTACTTACTTTCCTTGTTACTCCTTGTTACTCTCTCTCTCTCTCTCTCTCTCTCTCTCTCTCTCTCTCTCTCTCTCTCTCTCTCTCTCTCTCTCAAGAGATACAAGAGGAAAGCGGCAAGTCGCTTCCGAGAGGAAAGAATAAGTCGCCTGCTGACAAATGTGCAAGAGTCACCCTTATTGGTGATTCTCAAGCACGGGGCTTGCAGTCCCTGCTAGCGGCCCGCCTTCGCACTAGTGTGAAGGTAAGCTGCCTGCCAGGATGTGGTAACCACCACATCAGAGTAGAGGCTGAGAAATCACAGATTTCTGAGAGCTCAGTCGTTGCTCTGATGGTCAGTGGAAACGACCTGTACCTGAGAGGAGGTAGGGTAGGCCCTACAGATAAAATCCTCCACACGGTCATGGGTGCCGTGGACGACTGTGGGCTGAAAACCCGCAAGCGTGTGGTAGTCGGGATGCTCCCGAGGAGAGGTCCAACACGGACCGCTCACTCGATGAATGTGTCTCTAAACCGGCGCCTGGCAGATTTGTGTACGGCAGAGGGGGTCTTCTTTGTGGACCCGTACCGCACCTTTTATGGTAGAAATGATCTCTACCAAAGGGATGGGGTACATCTTTCCTTTAAAGGAAAGGCCTTTCTGTCGAACATGATCCAGAATGTCGTAGAGAGGACCGAAAGGAGTATCCGGCCCAGAGTGAGGGCGGACGTACGCCAGTACGCCCGTGTCACTCCAGGAACGACCTTCTCAGAGGTCGCAAAAAGGGGTGCCTCGCCAACAAAGAAGCCGGGAAACGGAAGAGCATAGGGAGTCCTACAGTCGGGGACTCCCTGAAAGTTCTTCTGTTCAATGCGAGGTCAATCAGGAACAAGTTTCCTGAGCTCCGTGGCCTCGTAGCGACGGAAGAACCCGAAATGGTAGCCATAACAGAATCGTGGATAAAAACGTCAAACCGAGACTTTGAAGGCGAATTCACGGTTCCTGGCTACCAACCCTTCCACAAAGATAGGCCAGACAGAGAGGGTGGCGGTGTAATGTTGTATGTCAAGGATACAATCAAATCTACGAACTCCAACATTATATCCGATCACGAGCTCCTAGGCGTTGACCTAGAGATAGGTCCTGTCAGATACAGGACCCTGGTGCTTTACAGACCCCCTTCCCAACCCGTTGAAAAGGACAGGGAACTGTACCAGCTGCTGGGTGAGCTTGTTCAAGGCAGAGTGTGCATCGTTATGGGCGACTTCAACAGACAAGTTGACTGGGAAACCAGAGCAGCCTGTGGCGATAGCGCGCTACTCCTGGAGTTCGCCAACAACGAGTTCCTCACTCAATGGGTCAGAGAACCGACGAGAGGAGACAATATCCTCGACTTGGTCTTCACCTCTGAGGATGATATCGTTGAGGATGTCTCTGTAGGCGAAGAGCTCGGTGGCAGTGATCACCAGCTAGTTAGATTTAGCGTCAAGATCCCGAAGGTAAGGTCTGCTGCCAGTCAATCAAGGAAACTTGACTTGAGAAGAGCAGACTTTGCAAGCCTTCGAGCTGGACTGACTGACGTGAGGCTAGAAGTGTGCGATGCCGTTGAAGACTCGTGGAATAGTTTCAAAACCACATTCATGAGTCTTCAATCAAGTTGCATCCCTCTTAAATGCCTCCGTCGGTCTTCTGTTCAACCAAAGTGGTTTAATCGAGAAATCGGCCAACTGCTTAGGGAGAAGAGAAATGCGTACCGGCGATCGAAGATCTCGGGTGCCTTTGACGAGTACCGGAGGCTAGCCAGGAGAGTGAAGTCCAGCATAAGGGCGGCTAAGCGTACTGAGGAACTCCGAGTGGCGAGACTCTGCAAGGAGAATCCCAAGGAGTTCTTCGGCTATGTAAATAGCCGTAAACCAATCCATCGTAGGATTGGGCCCCTAGTGGACGAGGAGGGTGCATTAACTCAGTCAGATGCAGAAAATGCTAACCTTCTCAATGACTACTTCTCCTCAGTGTTTACTAAAGAGTGTGGTCCCATCCCCCAGCCCACGGATTCCTACTCGGGGGAAAAACTGGAGGCATTGGACTTCACCGAAGGAGAAATAAAGAAAAAGATCGCTGACCTAAAGACGAATAAGTCCCCTGGACCGGACGGGTTTCTACCCAAGGTGTTGAAGGAAGTGTGCGATGAAGTATCACGACATCTGTGCGCTATCTTTAACATGTCAATCCGGACCGGATGCGTTCCTAGAGACTGGCGTGAGGCGGAGGTGACTCCGATCTCCAAGAAAGGATCCTCCAGCCATCCGTCAAACTACCGACCTATCAGTCTGACTTCGATAGTCGGTAAACTCATGGAAAGCATGATGGTGGAGAAAATAACGTCGTATTTAGAGTCAAACCTGCTACTGAGGAGTTCCCAGCACGGCTTCCGAAGGCAACGGTCATGCCTGACGAACCTTGTGGAATTCTTCCACTTCGTGTTCAGTGAGCACGATCGGGACAAGGCGGTGGATGTGGTTTACTTAGACTTTCAGAAAGCCTTTGATAAGGTACCACACCGCCGCCTTCTCCGGAAAGTGCGAGCGCTGGGCATAGACGGAAAAGTAGCCGGCTGGATCGAGAACTGGCTAAGTGGCAGACGGCAACGGGTGGTGGTGAATGGACAGGCTTCTGAGTGGGTGCCCGTTACTAGCGGAGTGCCTCAAGGTTCTGTCCTGGGACCACTACTATTCATCATCTACGTCAACGACATGGACGGTGACATGGTTGCGAAGATTTCCAAATTTGCCGACGATACCAAGCTTGGTATGAACGTTGCAAAGGATGGAAATACTGCCCGCCTGCAGGAAGACCTTGGGAAGATTGGGGAGTGGTCGGACACGTGGCAAATGCCGTTCAACGTGAACAAGTGCAAAGTAATGCATATCGGCCACAGAAATCCCCAATCTCATTATATCCTTAAGGGCACTGCTCTCGAATCGAGTGACACTGAGAAGGACTTGGGTGTTACTGTCACTAGCGACCTCAAGTTCTCGAAACAGTGCATCGAGGCAGAGAAGAAAGCCCAAAGGATGTTAGGCTACATAAAGCGCCAGTTTGGATACCGTAACAGGGAGATAGTACTTTGTCTGTACAACTCCCTGGTTCGGCCGCACCTGGAGTATGCCGTACAATTTTGGAGTCCTTCGTTTCGAAAGGACATTGCAAGGTTGGAACGCGTACAAGCTAGGGCAACCAAACTGATTCCCTCTATCCGACATAAAAGTTATGAGGATAGACTAAGGGAATTAGATCTGTTCTCGTTGGAAACCCGTAGACTGCGTGGTCAGCTCATCGAAGTTTTCAAAATACTTCGGGGGTTCGACAATGTTGACTACCGGGATATTTTCACACTGATTGAGAACAGAACGCGCAATCACGGCTTCAAACTTGAACTGAAGCGTTACAACCGAAATCTGTGTGGAAATTTTTTCACTTACAGTATCTGCCGTATGTGGAACGCACTTCCAGTGGAAGTTGTCAACAGTGAATCTGTTGACCAGTTCAAGTCAATACTAGACAAAGTCTTGAAAAGTGGCCGTTTAGGGACGCAAAACAATTGAGCAGCCATGTGCCCGCTCGATTGCTAGTCCAAAGGTACCCTCTTTGAATGGACCGTAAGGTCCCCTAGGGTACCTTCTTTCCTTGTAACTCCTTGTAACTCCTTGTAACTCTCTCTCTCTCTCTCTCTCTCTCTCTCTCTCTCTCTCTCTCTCTCTCTCCTCTCTCTCTCTCTCTCCCCCCTCTCTCTCTCTCTCTCTCTGATTAATTAATACAAGTCATGCCATGTTGTCGTCTAATATAACTTGTTTACTCATTTCCATCATTCTCCTCGATGGCGGCTAAATTTTGTACTCTCTGGTGGCCGAGCTCCGCCCACCAATTTGTTTCTCGGTATGTGAGTTCCTAGAGATTTTTAGCCACACGCCCCCCCCCCCCCCCTGTTTCCGACAGAGTAATGGATGACTGAGATTTGCTTGTGTTTTATATTTTCTATATTTCTCGTTTATTCTTATTTATCCCTGTTCTAGTATTTTTAATTATTCGTCGTTGGGCTTTATTTTTACTCCACCCCCCACAAATACAAATAATGGGCATCTACCGCGACCTCTCTTTGCTTCGTTCAGGACCGTGTTTCCTTGAGTAGATCCCGCCCCGCGCCGGAAGGGTGCTCGTCGATTTTCGTAAGGCAGCCCAGAGGGCGTTTGTGTGTACACGCGTCTATCGCATAAGCATCGGTTCCCCGCTGTGCAAAATGGAAGCATTGTGGGGGAGAGAGTTACGCATACACCCTGCGCCCCCGCGTGTCCCACCAATAGTTGGGGATCTTTGCACTGATAGTCAACTCGCACTCAATTTTAGTATTGCGTTCGTTGGTTGATTGGGTGCGGTACCTTTTTTTTCACTTACCTGTAGTTGGAGTTGTGCGCGTGGCAATTTCGGCTAGTTGTCGCAAGAGGGGTGGGGGGTGAGTATGTCTTGTCATCTTGCAATCCGTGTCAGGGGAATTTGCGAGGAGCCACCGCCCCATCTCTCCGTTTGCATGCACACTGCGCAGCTGTTCTAGTTTACTCACTTTATCCCTAAATATGGAGAGTGGGTGCTTATATAACAATCATATATATATATATATATATATATATATATATATATATATATATATATATATATACATATATATACATATATATACATATATATATATATATATATATATATATATATATATATATATATATATATATATATATATGCAGATAGACCCACAAAGGAAAAGTGAAAAACGATTCCGACCGCTTTCGTCTTTATTCTTAAAGACCTTTTCAAGGAATGAACAGGAGACAGGACATACATACATTACCTTAAATAGTGGAAGGGGGGGATTAGACTACACACCTCTGAACCCCTATAAGGGGTACAAAATCCTGAAACAAATTTATTTGAGATTTTATGTATGTAGTGATAATGGGGTCTAGCATGAACAAACCAGGGCTAAGGTTGAAATTTGGGAACGCTTTAATGGAGATACATTCTAATTTATTTCTTGAAATAGAATTACTGCATTTTATGACTAGTTTAGCATTGTTCCAGTTAATGCTATGGTTTAGATTGTACATATGTAGAAAAATTGCAGATTGTTCAGTGTGATTACGTACATTGGCTTGATGTTGCCTAACCCGGACATTTAGTTCTTTCCCGGTTTGTCCATAATAACATTTTTGGCAGTTGTTGCAGCCTATCGAATAAACAATGCCAGGTCGGGAGGGGGATGAATTTTTGACAAGGATGCAATAAATTATAGTTTCGTACTTATATATATATATATATATATATATATATATATATATATATATATATATATATATATATATATATATATATATATATATATATATATATATATAAAAAAACTTTCGCAACCCATTGCCCTAAGCTTTAACTATGACGGCTGCTTGGTCTCCAGACGGCCTGACATTTTTTTTTTAGAATGTCTCACTCTTTGGTCTCTTGGCGCCCGCTACCGCCTTTTCCTTGTACTCTGGATGGATTCCTGCACCTGGTCACGCCTTTCTATTTTTAGTTGTTTTTTTTCTTAGTTGATGTTTTAATTTTTTTTTAAATACCCTGCCTATTTGTAGGTGAAAAAATATAAATAATGATTCGTAATTTGGGTGATTATGCCCCTGATGGCAGGGGCCAGATGAGTGTTCTACAATTAAAAAAACTCTATGAATATCTCTGGTTTTTGATTCCATGGAACCTCCCTCCCTCCCTGCCTTCATCTGCCTTGTCTTGTTTGTGGATTTATATCCATTCACGTCCCGAAGATGTATATATCACCCCTCCCCCGTCCAATTAACAAACCACGCAGACATTCGCGTCATGCACAAAGAAGTGTCGAAAATCATCCTTCAAACTTTCGGTTCATGTCCACTGAATAGGGCGAATATTTCGATTGGTGTCTCGCAAGCTCCCAATTATATCAGCGTAGTTTACCATTTCATTTTCCCATTCAATTTTTGTGGCTCGCGTTGAAACAAAAATTTTTTCTTGTCCATAATTTGCGCTCATTATGAGCTACATACAACCTTAATATAAATAAGCTTTCGCTGCATTGCTATGGCGCCAATGACCCTCAGTCGGTAGATGGGGCGTATTATTTTCTGAAAACTGTATGTAAGTATGTAATGCGAAACCCTGACTACCCATATCATCACGTAACGTAGTACAGTCACGAACTTTGAAATACTGAGAAAAGGAGACGTGCTCTTTTAGGCTACTTTTTTATTAAAAGAACGAGACTTCCGAAACTTGTCTCGTTCTTTTGAGGAAAACGATCCTTAAAAAGAGTATTCTTTTCTTACCATGTGTTCAAGTGATGGGAAAGTAAAATGCTAATTTCTATCTCATTTTACCGACGGCATCCTCGGGTCTTTTGCGTTGCGTCATATCCCGAAATGCGTTTTGCGGGGGCCGCGCTCGCTACCACGAAAGTCTCTCCAAGAATCTGTGCGTCCGTACGTAAGCGCTCGGCGTGGAAAGTTCGCGGCTTCGAGACGGACTTTCACTTTGGTAGGCGGAGAGTAACAATTAAAATCTTAGGTTTTGGCGAGGAAGAAATTTTATATTCTTTTTCTCCTCCTGGTCCCACTTCTCCGCAAGTGTGTGTGTGTGTGTGTGGTAATGTTTCCTAGTATTGAGGGCGGAATTGTTTCCGTGCTTCTTGGAATGTCATTATTAAAGCCATTTAAAGGTTAAGGTCCTACATTCCTTCTCATTCTCGATCCTTCTACTCGCCATTCCCCCAACTTGCCTTGTTTAGGTCGCTGCCATTTTTGTTTTGCGTTGTCATGCCAACATTGTGGTTACCAAATGACTAACTGAAAGTTCATGCCACGCTGTTGGGCGCAATATTTAATGGATGTGGAATGGTACCCAAGTAAGATTAGCGCCCCCCCCCCTCACTACTTTAAGAGAGGGAAATTGTATTTAATGGTAGTGTGTTAGGGGGGAGTGGGTATGATTGTCTCTCCTTCCGTCAGATTCTTGCCTCAGTACAAGGACGAGACAAAACCAATGCATGGACCCTCCCCGCACAGTCCATGCTTGCGGACGCGAACCACACTGCCCTCCAGTTCAATACGAGGGGGACAGTTTTCGCCACCGAGTCTGGTTGATCCTGAGTCTGCTTCTAATCCGCTAGAGACAGTGCCCCATCACAGGTTTGGCCCAGGACTGGTTGTTCAGACGGGTTGTAGTTCATCAGGGAGGCACCACGCCTTCGAGAGCGATGCAATCAATTCCCGGGACAACTGTCATTCCTTTTTTTCCTTTTGACAGCGGGCACCAAGCAGTGAGCTGGGCCTCGTCGCTTTCTCCTCACACCAACTCTTGTATTGAAGTTGGCTGTAATTTGTTTAAATGCTGGATTGCTTCTTCGCTACATATTTCCTCATGCGTTAAGACAGACTCCTCGCTCTATTTGTTTAATAAATACAACAACCCGGCGGCACTCGTTATTAGTTTCCACTTTTAGAAAATCCAGATGCTGTTTCCTTTGGGCTTTCCATGCGGGCGAATGGAGCAGGAGTTGGCATGGGTTTATTATTATTAGCTCGCCTCCCGCATTTCAACGAAAGGAGATTGCAGAGGAGAGATTTGAAGGCGATTTAATCAAATGGTGTCCCAACATTGTGCGTGAACTCGTTAGGTTGATTCCTCGGCAATGGGGGCGGATTTGCAAGTTGAACTCGATTGATGGGTCAATCGCACTTTTCTGAAATGGAATCGTGCTCAAATAAGTCGCTGTAGCAGTAGCAATTGTCCCCCGCCCCCCCACACCTATATTCGTTCTCTTCTGATCGTCCTAATCTCCATCCAAAGGAACCTACCTGGCTTCACTGCACAATGTAGTCAGGTTCAGGAGGGTTGTGGGTCTCCCGGGTCTCAAGAGCCCCAAATAAACTTGGATTGTGTACCTTGCATACATATTCACAATTTTCTATTTTATAACCTTTTGAAGACATATGTCGATGCCCTCATTGTTTTTGACAACTGTTATGTTTATAACTGCTACCTCGGGTAGTGGCAATCGAAACCGATCGATGCCCGGGGTCGCGTGAGTGCATTAATTGAAAGAAGCCTACCTTCTTTTATCCCTCCCCCCCCCTCTCTCGTTTCCCTTCCAGGGCGCCCTTTTATGTTCTACTGCTATGCCCCGCAAGGGGTTTGCTGGGTGTAACGTGGAAGCTTGCACCTGACACCTAGAAGATTGCTTGCCCTCCAGGCCTCACCGCCTACAGTTGTGTGCCCTCCCTGTCTCGATGTCTGTATGAGCATCCGCACATTTTTACTTCCTCTATCTTCCACTTTATACATCTCGCCTTACAAACTGTGGGATATGCCCTCATTGCTTTTCGTTTAAATAAAAAAACCCACAATTGGATTACCAGAATGATTGTCTATTTAATCTGATTGGGTGTGGGAGTGTTTGTTTATTTCTATGACTTGCTTTGAAGATGAGCGGTCCGAACCGCGGTCTTTAGGGTTGGGCGAATCCCCTCACCCCCTTCTGACCGAGTGAGCCATTCCTTGATGGTCGCCATACTTTGTATATACATCTCGATACCGCCACGAATGTATACACAAACATGCTGACACACAGTACACGCGTATGCAGTACTGTTCCAAACTAGAGAAGAAAATACCTAAATCTACATTTTTTTAAAAATCTGTTTAATTTCCATGAAAATTGCACAAACTTTTGAAACTTTCCTCTGACGGTGTCTTAATTCTATTTCATAGAACAGTGGCTAAGGAAATATGAATGTAATGTATATTCGATGAATGGATTGTTCAATACTAGATAACGATAAGTATAAATTCAGACTACCAGAAACAACATAATTATCTCAATAACAATTGATCAAAAATTTAAGTGTACAGGTCTTTGTTGTGAATGACTGGAACACGTCTACGGCAGAAGGACTTCACTAAATTTGTTGCATTGCTCGGGTGTTTTTTTCCATTCTTTTTGCTATCGTTGCCAGAGATCTTCAACATTCGTCGGTTTCCGAGCGCTATAACCTTCACCGCCTTTGCTGTGTGGCACAGAACATTGTTCTGCATTTAAACATCCACCTCCAAATTTAACCGTCTCTTTTCGTTAGTGTGAGATTCAATCTTTCACCTGTACAACGTCTTGCTGGATCCCATCCGATCTGAACAAATTAAATTTGCTTTCGTTGCTGGAAAACACACCCTTACCAAGACATGCTTACTAGTAAAGGCCAACCTTGCTGCTTTATTCTAATTTATTTATGAGTGGTTTCTTACCAGGGGGGCCTAGCATGAGTTTCTCCTCTTTCGAGCAACGCGTGGTAGTCTGGCGAGACACAAATGGTTCGTACTCGTTGACGTAGAATACTGCCTGCTCTCTCGTATCCTTTCTTCATTGACATACATCCGTTGCATCGTGCGATCGTTTTTCGAGGGCTACTTGTTTTCTTAGTCGACTCGCAAGACCCGGTATTCTTATTGAGCTTTTTGACCGATTACAATGCCTCAAAATTTCAGGCAGTGTCACTTCTTAATTTTTCTATTGAACAACCTACTTTCTGAAACATTTATCAGCCTTAACTTGTCTCGCCCTCGTGTTAAATGAGAAATACCACCAGTAACAGTCTACAATACACGCAATATAGTGTTGCCATGCACACTGATAATTGTTGCATATAAATTGAAAGTTATTTATCGTTCTCTATTTTAGGACATACCCTTTCTTCAAATGCGCATTACTTTCTATGAAATAGAACTTTTACACTATTAGAAGCCAACTTAAAGAATATATTCTGTTGACTTTTCATAGAAATTAAGAGTATTTTTGAGAAAATGCAGGTTTGGGTATTTTGTTCTCTAGTTTTGGGTGGTTCTGTATACGCACACTCATGAGGAAGTGGACCATTAAACTTGAGTACGTACCCGCAGTGGGGGAGGGGGCCCCTCATTTTGGAGGTTGGGCAAGTCTCTGAGAGTTGCGCACCCTCTTAGCCGTGTCCTCTTTTTTTCTACTTAGGCTATATGCCTTCCAAGCATTTTTTTTTGTATAAACCTCTCCTAAAACTTGTCTTTGTAACGATAACCTCGTTATTTTTCGTTTTTTAGTATTAGTTAAGTTATTATAATATTTGGCTTTCTTGCTGAACTCGCTCATTCGATCCGCGAGCCTCCATGTGTCCCATTTCGTCATCGTGTTAAGCCAACTCTGGTACTTAATTTGATCGAGGGAAGGTTGTCTTCTTTAAATGAAATATTTGGGGCTGAGGGAAGTGGTGTGATCAAAGAAATGAACGGCCAAAAACAAGAATATGTAAGTGTTTTACGGCCTGCGTGTAAAATCTGCCCCCCCCCCTCTCATTCGAAGGCTCGCTTCTAAAAACAAGGTCGTGTTTTGAGAAAACTCAAACTCGAGATTTTGAACTGTGTCGCTAAGGGTTAGGTGGATTGGTATGAAGTTGATTGCAGTTTGTAGGAGGACTTTGTCGGTGGATTGGGGTCGGCGTATCATAAACACAGGAAAATTACTTCGGTGATGTTGAATTCGCATTCTGCCCATGCGGTTGGTAATTTGCCATTTATATTGCCACTCGGGCCTTGTGCTTGTGACTTACCGGCATCAGGTGGAAGTAGATCCTAATTTTATTCCTTGCTTTCATTTGCAATTTTATCCGACCCCGCAGGCGGGGGGAGGGGTAGATTTACACCTGGATGAGCGTCACCCCCTTTCCGCCCCCCCACTGCCTCCCGCAATCTGAAAAAAATTAAGACTACCTGTGCTTTATTACCTCGTTATTTTTAATTTGGTTTACCCCCTTTTGTCCTATTTTACAAGCCTCTTCTCGCCGGCAGCCGATTTTGCAGGCTAGTCACCAACCAGCTTACTTCCATTGATGCCTGCCGGGGCTGGGGGAGGGAGGGGGTTCACCCATCATTCTTAGCTCCGTTTGGGGGGGGGGGGGCTGCATCCTCCCTTCCTTTTCTGATTCTAATCTCCCCTCCTTTCATTTCATTATCTCTCCTTTTATGCAGCCGCAACGGAATGCCAGGTGACATCTGGATGCTTGCGCGCCCTCCAGGCCCCGTTGCCCGCAGGAGATTTGCGGCTATAAACAGACATACAAGAAGCAAATAGACACCCACGTGTTAATGCTAACATTTCTTTTCAATTTTTTATCATTATTATGACAATATTTGTTTCCATCTCTTCAGAGCTTACTGTCGCAAAGACAAATTGCTAGGAATCTTGGAATACCCCTTTCTTCTGTTAACACAATTATAATTCCATTTAAAGAAAGCGGGGGGGGGGGAGGCATGATTCGAGTCACGACTTGGTCGTCTTGGGCCTTCTGAACCATGTCCTCGCGCGCTGTTCGAAGGTTCACTGAAAACAACCATCTGTTAAAAGGTGCAAGACTTTGGAATTTGGGTACAGCATAGATTTTTTTCTGACGAATCAAGGTTTGCTCATTTTTCAGGCAGTGGACGGGTATGGGTTTGCAGATGACCCCCTTACGAGTTTGAGATGAACAAGATACAACCAACGGTGAAACATGGTTGGTTTTCTGTTATGGTGTAGGTAGTAAATTTGAAAGATGGCTGTATGTGTTAACAATATCTCTTCACCAAAAATACACTTTGTATTCTTAAAAAGGGACTACCACCAGTGTCACAATGGAAAAAGGACTTAAGAACGGGGGGCCAAAACGACATTAAATGACTCCCTTGGCCGAGTCAGTCCCCTGACATGAGCCCAATAGAACATGTGTGGGGAATACTAGACAAGACTTGACGGAAAAAGTCCTCCAAACCACGAAGAAGTCAGAATTGCTGAATGTCATACGCAAAACATAGAAATAACACAAGCTGTAATCTCAGAACTTAGTACTACTATGTCTAGGCAAGTTGCAGCTCTAAAAGAAAGTCCACACAGTATTAATAATATATTTTCATTGTTTAAAATGTATTTTTTATTCTTTAAAATGCGAATAAAGGTATTTTGGTAATTAGTTGTGTATTTATTTTTTGCATGTCTTTATCTTCCACTTATTTTCACTAGCTTCACCATTATACAGATCTCTCCTTGGGAGCTTTCTGAGTGATGCTGCCTCGTTGTTATTACCTTTTAATTTGAAGGAAAAAAAAATGTAGTTTTATCCGGCTGAAGGGCAGATGGTTTGGGACTTTTTTTTGCCCGGATTTTACAGTGAGTGCCCCAAGTGGCCTCTTTTGGAAACTATTGTTCTTTGCCTTACAATTATTTTTTTTTATTTACCTCGCCCACTATTCCTCCTTATTTATCTCCCTCTATCTTTGTCCTCTTCATTCATTTTCCTTGTTCTTCCGCGATGGCGTATGCCTCTGCTCATTAGCGCCGGCTTTGGTTTTTCTTTGTTTTTAATATTTTGTCTAATTCCTCTTCTTCGGTCCCTGGAGCCATTGCTGACCTGCCTTAGTTGGTATGAGTTCAATTTGATTTTCTTGTGGCTCACTATCAAGATAGGAACAGACTGTATTCTCAGGCTATTTAAATTTCATGCTTATCCTTGTTTATATCTTATTTGCAGACCTTTTGTTTTTTTTTATGTTCCTGTTGGTAGGTTTTCAATTTTCCCCTAGGACACTAAAGTGGTGTCTATCGGTGTTGTTTGGCGTTTATATGGTTGCATATTTTTCTCCTCCAAAATATACTGGACATTTTGCCTGTCTTTTCCCTATGATACTCTATTGGGTTTCTCGCGTCTTTACCATTCCTATAGTTTATTTTTATTCGCTTTTTCTGGACAAGGCAGGCAACCTCCTAGATTTTCCGTCCATTACAGGCTTGTTTTAAAGGGCTTTGACCCCCATCCCCCCTCCTAGTTATTTGTTTACGGGAGGACCGCGGGAGTGAGAAGTGTCGTGGGAGAAACGGAGGCGTGGAAGTTGCGTGAGGAGTCACTAAGCCAGCTGCAGCTCATAGCTAGTTTGGTTTTGCGCTCCGTGAAGGTAACTCGTGTGCCAGTTGCGCGGCCCCTTCTCGCGACACTTCCCCGCGGTGTCTGTGTGTGTTGAATGGAAAGAAGCTCGCCGGGCCCCCTGTGTGTGAGCGGGTAAAGGGGCATCATTGGCCAAGCGGCGTCGTAACGCTCTATACTGGGCATTGTTAGGTGCGCTCTGTTTTCAATTGCGTTGATTTGTGGTGACGAGGCGCCTGTGTAATTTGATTATCAGCTGTGAGCGCTTGTTGTGTTGTTGTATATTGCTGTTTCGATGTAATGCGGCACTGAATCGTGTCCCTTCCAGGACCGAGCCAATCCCATCAGAACTGTGCCCCGGGTAACCCATATCGGACGGATTCGAGTGGTTTAGGAATGTTGACTTCCATCGTTTTACCCATGCCAATGACGGTTCCGACTACTTGCCTCCCGCTAAGGGTGGGCCAACCTCGTATTTTTATGTGCAAGTCTCCTCTCACCTCTTCATTGCATAAGTAGTGCAGGTTCAGAGCTGTTTCGCACCCCCACCCTAGCAGCGCAAGTAGCCAGCCCCCTTTGGGCGCTATTTGGCCTGCCCACTGACCTTTCAAAAAAAACTTCAAATATTTCGCCTTCTATCTGCACACTTTCTTCCCCCGCGGTGTGAACTTGGCTTATACTCGGCTTCCTTTTGCTTGGGTTGAGAGGGAAATAGCCGACCCTCTTCCCTTCCCATCTCGCACCTCATCAATGTCATAATTTGCTCTGGTTGGGGCAGGAGGGGGGGGGGGAACCCTGAAAGCTGGCCTCTACATCTCGCTTCGGTTGCGCCTCGGGGAAGATGTCAAGAAGAGTACGAGGCACTTATTGGTTGGAAGCCATAGAAGGGGAGTTCGCCGCCCTTTCCTCTTTGCACCTTCCTCGCCTCCATTCATATATGCCCCCACACATTCAGCGCAAAGGAATACATGTTTACCTTTTGAATGTGAATATGAGTTTACTTTGAAATGATTGAAAAGAAATGGGTTGGACAAGAGCGAAGTTGTTTCAACCATCCTTTAATTTCCCAAGGGCTGAAAGAGGCCAGCTGGTAGCTTGGCCTCCTTTACAAAGAGGCGACGAATGCGATGGAAGAATGTTGCATGAAAGTTCGGAAAGCTGCTAATATTTACCGCGTCCTCTGATTCATTTCACTCCTAAACTGCAGCGCCGGAAATTCTCCTATCGTTAAGCATTCATCCTCAAAATCCTTCGCTTTGTTCCCTTCGTCTTGCTCGAAATCCTGCTGCGCACATGTTCGTGGGCTTATATAAAAAAAGAGCATTATCTCACTCGTTTTCTTTTTCTTTCTATTTTTTTCACATTTTCTACCGTTTGGTATCGTGCCCCGCCGATTCTCTTCGCTAAGCGAATTATACCCCAGCGGTGGATCCACTCTCGTTTTATTCCTCACTTATCATCTTAATTATTCTCACTTAACCTACACTAAATTCACTACTTTCTAAATCTATCGTCACAAGATTTCTTCGTTAGTTCTTTTTTTATAGTTTCCAGTAAATATTAAGTTGTCAAGAAATTAACGTCGTATTTAGGACCATTATAAAAGATGCTACTTAGAATTGTTTAAATTGTTCCAAATTTTCTGTAAACTGTTTAAAGATAACTTTAGTAGTAATTCCTAGGCCTTTTTTTTTGTACGCTAGCAAGGCCCCAGGAACAAGCACAAAAATGGTGTTTGACCTCCACATAAACTGTTTCAAGGACTACATTCACAACGTGTGCATCTCTAACCTAACCTAACCTCAACAATGCAACGTTTCAATGCGTGCCCAATGAGGCGCGTTTGCCCAAGAAAAAAATAATGCGTTAGGTTGGGAAGTTCTTCCTCATCTTCCATATTCACCCGACCTTGCACCATGTGATCACTATCTATTTAAGTGATTACCATCATTTAAATAGCAACGTTTACTCTGATATGAAGGAGGGTGGTAAAGGATATCAAATCATATATTTCATCCAAACCCATTCAGGAAAGGAATCCACTGTTTCGATAAAGGATGGGAGAGCATTTTCAATAATGATGGAGACGGACTTTGCCGAATGCGTTCATTTTTTTGTATACTAAAAATGATTTAACTTTCCTTTAAGAAATTGACCTTAATTTCTTGGCAAGCTAATAATAATCCCTGAAGGACGCGTGATGCGTATTTACTGTCTAGCCACCCGGTCGATTCTTGGAATCCTATGACATATTATTTAGCCTATTATTATTTTGTTTTCACGTCTGTCGTCGCTCTTTCTTATCTTAGCCTCGCGCCAGGTGCCAGTGCATTTTTCTGTCTCCCTCAACTATGGAAGCTGCGATCAGTCGAGTGGTCGCAAACGTTTTGTGGCCACAAGTTTTTCAACTAAGCTTCCCTCGTCATGCGAGGAGGGCATTTTATTATGCAGGGTGGGCATAATTCTGAATATATTTGCTAATGTGTATTATTTATATTTTAATAACAGCATTTCACTATGCTTTTCATCCTTATTAGCGATACATGGCTCGACGCTCTTTGCGAAATTGACGTGTACACGATGCAGTACTGCATTATTTGAGGTCATCATCTTACCCACCCACCACATTCATTCGCCCGTGATGCGTTGATTCAGATGCTTAATGTCGTTGTTTTTCAATAAATAAACCTCAGCGCATCCTGGACTTCAGCTTTTCTTTTCTTTATCATCTCCACCGCCCGCGTTTAATATTTTTGTTCGAATGAAATTAGCCAACCAGCCACACCAATTTATAATCCAACAAACTAAAAAAAAAAGGTCTGGTACCATACATATACTTATAGTTCTAATAAAAGATGTGCAGAATTTAGTTTAGCTCGCCGGTTTTCAAGTTCTTGTTTCTTTTACAAAATTGTAAATTTGTTAAATTATACATTCTAAACTTTCTTACCGACCACCCATAAATTCATATCGCTCAAAGCGGTATTAAAACTGGGGAGCGAAGGGCCTATTCTACAGACTTTTCCCAATAAACAAAAATAGTAAATAGTATTTATCTATCATCCCTTCTCCCGCATTTTTTTATCTCCGTTATCCTTATCTCTCCATTTACCGCTTATTTCCCCGTGGATTATTTCTGTTCTTCAGATACTGTTTGCGTTTCCTTGATATTCGGGTTATAGCTCTAGCCGTTCTCCGACCTCCCCCCCTTCTTTTTGACACTCCCCTTCCGTCGACGATCGCATTATTTCCTTTAGTGTTGCTGTTGTTCGGCTTCGGCGATGGGGAAACGAGGGAGTCCATCGTATATTACTGATGTGCATATTTTGTGGGGGCATTTTTTTTTATTTACCGTGTACGGGTTTTTTTTTTTTTTACCAGTCGCAGCTGCGAACATTCATGAAGTGCCTTATACTGTGATGAAGTTGATAACTGTCCTAAGACTCCGTTTGTGACGTGGCGCCTCTGTAGCGTCGACTCTTCAGTATATTAATCAAAGGGGGACATGCACTCGGGTCGTATTTAGCGCAACCTCTCATTCGCCTTCCTCTGTTCCCAAGTGATCCTTGAGTCTCCGTTCAACGTTAGCCCCTCGAGCAACATGCATTTCAAGACCGGGGAGCCAGATAAATTCATCAGGGTGAGTAACAGTGGTCTATGTGCTTGCTTGCATGCGGTCACTTCTAGTTTTAGAGCTGATTAGCCCTCTGTTGTTGAATCTTGAGGATGTTTTGGAGCTTTAGTGGCGCGTTCAATCACGCAAATATGCTCAATTTAACAGGTAAAGACGCACACTTGAATGGTCATAGGCGTCTCCCGATTGAATGACTGTGTTGAAACAGGCGGTGACGATGATAATTTCTGCGTTAAGAATGCACAGGTGCATAAGCGATTTCTTGATTATAGGAAGTGTAATCCAGCGGAGAAAAGTTTATTTACCATGGTAAGAATGGGGGAAGCCCACATTCAGTATACGATGGGTAGTACGGGGAGAATAGTGGCCATGATTGAGGTCACTGAGCTTCTTGCCCAAGATGGTGCGTGACCCTTTGATTTGTGGTGTGTTTACGTTCTCAGGGAAGGTGTGCGTGAGGGTTGAGGTGTTTGAGTTTGATAATGCGGTCGTTTATCACTTCTCCCTCTTTATTACTTTTGCTATTGATTTCCCTTAATGTTGTTTCGTTCCCATCGACTGCCACGCTCCCGTTTTGAATGCCAATGTTTCCATTGGCCTCTTCCACTTCCTCGTGTTAAGATTATATTTTATACTGATGGATTTCCCCTCCTTTCCTCTCTGTCTGATTTTACACCTGCGTTCAAGTTTTCATCTCATCACCTAAAGCTGTCCACCACCGGCTGGCTCCGCATATGACGTTGTTTTCCAAACTTTGTTTCATAGCCTCACTAAGGCTTAGGACTCCCTGGACCTGTGGGTGGGCATGGGGTATCCCCCACCCTCCCCTTGAGCCGATCCTTACGACTCTCCTTCTTCCCTTGGGGGTGGACGTGAGTGTTCCTTTTCATGTGACGAGCTGTTTACACTTTTACAATTCAGATCGCGTTAAAGTTTCATACCGACCACCATTCCCTCCCCCCCCTTCTCGTTTTTGAGAAGATCAGAAACCTCTAACGAGGGCAGGAAACATGAAGACAACGAATACCTTCAAACTTCCCCACATTTTAATTTTGACTTTCCACCCTATTTATTATTTGTGTTTACCCTAAGTAAAATGAGTCCTATCAAGGGGAATTGGAAGTCGTTACTTTTATTATTGGTTGTGGGTATATCTATGGTCGTCGAGCATTCAACGTTAGAATTATTTCGTTGCTCTAGCAACAAGCATTCAATGGTCCAAACTTTACGTACTGCAATTGAGCACACTTTATTCAAACTATTATCTAAACCTTTAACTATATTCCTATTTTAACTTCATTTCCACTAACGAGGGAATCCGGAAACTAACACAGTTGTCAGGCTCGTCTAAAAAGGCAACGATCTTTTTCAAATCGAAATTAATTACTTTCCGATCCTTTATTCCTTTTCCATTGTCCAAGATCAAACACATCCTTAATACATTGGTGACGCCCCTCAATTTAAGGCGATCTCACTACCAGGCGAGCACACGCAGATGCACACAATGAAGGTGGTTTTCATTCAATTAAGGTAGGACTCTCTTCCTTGCAGCGTAAAGCCCCCGGCGACTGTAGGCAATCAGCTAACGCGAGATAGCGCTCCTTCCTATGGCATGATATCAATAGGAATAGTAGACCCCACGAACTGACCTTTGGTAGTTAAGCGATAAATATCTGAAATAATAATAATAACAATAACTCATAGCTACCAAGGAGAAAAAGACCGTGATGACTTTTAAAAAAAGAAATCCACGATCCAACAATGGTCTCGTTCATTCATTGGAAAGAAGGAGCAAAGAAAAGTGACGACAAAGATTGGGTATGGTAAGGACTGCGGTGGCGAATTTTATTGGGAAGCTGAGCGAGGGAAGGCAGGCATCCAAGGCCCGAAAAACGCATAAAAATGGTTTTGAAGTACGGATCGGAACTCTTTTAGCAAAAAGACGAAGCAGGAGGAAAATATAGGAGTAGACAGGGACGGAGCAAAAGGAAGCGCCAATAATGAAAGAACCGCCACACTAGCCACCTCCCCATCGATTCCAAATACGGGATAGGAGGGGAGGGGGCAAAAGGGTGCTGAACTTGGGAGACAAACTAAGAAATTAGTTTTTAACTAGACTCGCCACAAGTGAAAACGGAGAGTCCTCCTCGAAGCCACCTAGGTGACTGGTTATGGGCGTATTTATCGTGAGTGACGACCCTCGGAGCGGCCGCAAAACAGTTGCTTGTAGCCACCAGCATGGCTCAAGGTTAACACGGTCGTCCTGAAGCGTTGGAAGTGGGGCTTCGAGGCTGACGCCAGCGGTAATTACCTACCCGGGCTTTTCCCTGAAGTCCGTTACAGGCGGTCAGGTTGACCAAACTGTCATCTCCCTCAGCCCCAAGATGTCTATTCTTCTAAGAACACCAACCCCCCTTCCTCCAAGGCGCTATGTAAATTAAGGATAAAACCCTGGACTTCCGTGAAGCTCCTAAGGAAAGACACTGGGGTTTAAAGTTACGCCCAAACGTCGTAGATACTTGATTTAGGGCGCCTTTAAAGCATTCTGTGATTTACTGTTTAGTGTAGGTGTTGTCCTCGTATGCGCCCCGTGAGTTCTGTCAAGTAAATGCCCGCCTCCTTCATCCCTTCCCGTAATAGAAACTTAACATCAATCATCCCCAGGCGCTGAAGGCTGATGTACCTATCTTGAGTAACGTGGGCAAAAAGCAGCCGCGCTTTACTCCGATATATTGGGTTATCAGTTGGTGAACGTCAGCTCATCTTCAATGGCTCTTGACCCTATGCGGGGGAAGAGTGGAAATAATACGAGGAATAATAAAGCAGCTACGATAGAAAGATGGGGGAGTACTAACTACCCCAGTAAAGATCGTCTCGTTACAATGCAGAAAATTACAGTAAGCCCGAGTACTTACTTTTATGTGGATGATTGCTAGTGCTCAAAGAACTACTTGAGGCAACGAGGAAAGGGGGGACGCAATTCTCCTGAAGCTGCTTCCCCCCATTCTGCAATGAATAGAGACCTTGCGCAGAGAGAAAATGGAAAGGAAATTTGGAGTAAGTCAATGAGTATATCCGAAAGAGAAGGGGAAAAATAATTCCGTGAATTCAATGCTTGAACCTGGAAAGTACATTTCCGGTAGGTTCGTGCAAAGCAATCACATATACGACACAAGCCCCTTTTCCAATCACCAGGAGTCAGAAGACACGCATAAAACTCTACTACGATCAACCAACCTCCTGTATCCCCAGAATAAACACTCACAATCTAACCAATATCGGAGCGCTTCGTGAAGGGAGACGCGTTTAATTCACGATCCGGCCTCCATTTCTTCAAGCAACAGCACCAGCCTCACATGATTACAGGTGGAGGGGGAAATATCAACAACACACCGCCAAGGTCGCTAACTCTTTCACGCACATAATGAAAACCGACAAAAGGGCAATCCAATGCAGACAAGAACGAGGGAAAACACAAGGGAGAATAAAAAATAAACAGGAACACCGCCTCCACCACAAAGTCTCATGATGAGGTCTGCTTCAGCATATCCGCTCCAATTCTGGGGTTATAAGGGTGCACTTAAGACCTACAAGAATACGTTCATACCTCCCCCCTCCCCTTCTCCTGAGAATAGAGAAGCAGTAAATGGAAGGACGTTAGAAATAGATAGAGCCGCGCCAGATCGAAACCTCCTCAGACGACGCTTGGGCAGCCAAACGCTACCGCGTTGATAACAACAGATCGGATACGGATCGCTCATTTATTTCACATTTAATTTTAAGATTAAAAAAGAATTAATAATGATGATAATGGCTATGGAAATATATGATAGAACGAAGGCCTTTTCCCCAAATGAGGGTGAAAGCGCGATTATTACAGGCGGAAAAAAGAAAAGTAAATTAAAAGACAGGACCATAAAGTTGTGGAAAGATCATAGCGACATATAACCTCCAAAGATCGTAACTAAAATAATGGGAGTCCAACAACACGAACGCGATACCCTTGCGGAATGGCACCTTAGATGTCACGGTTCTAAACAAGAGGGACCGCAGATAAAGGCGCAAGCACTCTCGAATGTGGGAAAATACACCAACCCCACTCAATCCCGATCCCTCCAATCTTCTTCGTTCATTTTCTCGCGCTTTTGCCATTTCTCTCGGCTGGAAGTCGTTCCTCTTGGCTACCAATTAATATCTTATCTGTTAACCAGGAGTCAACTCTATTCTCCGTGGTCACGCTAAAAGGCCACAACCAACCCAAACAGGTCGGGAGGAGGGGGATTAGTGCTAGCCGGTGACACGAGATGGAGAGGTCGAGTTGGATCTTAAATCAAATGCCATATTTGGGGGATGGGAAGAGAGAAAGTTGTGCTTTCGATTCGACGCCCTATGTTGGAATAAAGTGTTTGCTCAAAAGGACTCTTTCTTTTTCTTTTTCTTTTCTCTCTCTCTCTCTCTCTCAAAACAATTGGGCAGCCATGTGCCTACTCAATTGCTAGTCCAAAGGTACCCTCTTTGAATGGACCGTAAGGTCTCCTAGGGTACTTTCTTTCCTTGTAACTCTCTCTCTCTCTCTCTCTCTCTCTCTCTCTCTCTCTCTCTCTCTCTCTCTCTCTCTCTCTCTCTCTCTCTTCTCTTTCTCTTTCTCTCTCTCTCTCTTTCTCTCTCTCTCTTTCTCTCTCTCTCTCCACCCACGGTATAACTATTGCCGCGAAGCTGATTGTCATTTTACTCGTAACCACCATTTTCTTTACCTCTTTCTTTAACATTTCTGGCGGAGATGCCCTCTTTAGTTTTCGCTTTTAACAAACGAAAAATTTGGCCAATTTGAGCCAGTATTGAAAAGACGCCCAGGATATACAATGACGAGTACCCGGGGCGGCAATTCGGTCAATGACGACCATTAAAAATCTCCAACAAAATTGTAACGAAAAGGTAATTCCTGGTACCTTATTTTCGTCAAATTCAAGGTAGGCCCAGGCGAAAGTCGACCAGCGTGTGTTGGTTCCATAGCCCCTAATTGAGGGGCATCACCAACGTATTAAGGAGGTGTTTGACCTTGGACATTGTAAAAGGAATAAACGATCGGAAATTAATTAATTTTGGCTTTAAAAAGATCCTTGCCTTTTTAGAGGATACCGAAAAGTCTGTTAGTTCCTGGATTCCCTCGTTAGTGGAAATGAAGTTAAAATATGAAGATAATTAAAGGTTTAGATAATAGCTTGAATAATGTTTGCTCGATTTGAATAGACCCTGAACTTTGATAATGATGAATTTGAATAAAGTTTGCTCGATTGCAGTCGGAATATTTTGAACGATTGGAAGTTTATTACTAAAACTGTTTTTCAACCTTTTTAATATAGTGGCACCCTAATTGATATCTAAAAGTAGCCGTGGCACTCCAATATAAAATAATTTACGTATAAATATTTATGTGAAAAGCAATTCAAAATTAATTACGATTGAGATTTAATCGAAATAAGACATAAAACATTGAAAATAAATAAATCTGCCGTTTAAGAGGGAATTTTGAGCTTGATGAGAATCACATAATTCTTTAATATTGGGAGGTAGAGTTGGCAACGCAACTCTCATTTCGTCATTCACTGTCTGCCATCTTTCTCTTTTAGTTGTTTTTTTTTTATCGCACGATGCAGAGAAGCTAGTTTCAAAATACTTTCGAGTGTCGATAGATTTTTTTTTTTATAAATGTTTGAAATACATATTTTTTGAAATTTGGTCTCTCCCGCGGCACCTCAGTTAAATACCACTCTGTACTCGAACAACGAAATAGTTATTTGTAGCGTTGAATGTTGACAACCCTGAAGATACCATAACAAATAATAAAAGTAAGTAATGCAATTCCGTTTGATAGAATAATTTTACTTTGTAGCACACACACACGCACATATAAAAATAGTAAATTGTATGGAAGGTCAAAGTAAAAAAGTGTAAAGAAGAAGGTTTAAGAAGGAAGATTACTATTGGCGAAGTTTGAGTTTTTTCGTTGTCCTCATCTTATCAGAAAGCGATAGAGGTGATGGAATGAGATCTCGAAGGGTTCTGATTTCAAAGTGTAACAGGTAGAAGGGAAACTCCATCAGTCAAAAAAAGAATTATAATTTTAGCACGTCTAACTCTTGTCACGCATGTGTATGTGTTGCGGGGCGGGGCTTCTTTGTCCTCGCGTTTGTTCATATTTCTAATCACGATTGGTCAATTGCTTTCGAGTGCTACAGTGAAAATGTAGGGGTTCACTACCGATGTACAGTGAATTGTACCTTAAGCCACTCTTTATTTATGTGCTTTATCTCGTTCTTTTTTCTTCGCTCGTATGTTTTTTTTGTTTTTTTTTCTTTATTACTTAGCTTGGTCTTTGTTACTTCCACCAACAGAGCTTGGTGGAGGTTATGAGTTCACCCGTGTATGTTTTATGCCTCTGTGTTTATATACAATATATCTCCTAAATGTTATAGGCGGATTTCGATCAAATTCTGTAGAGTGGTGGGACTTGGGCCAAGGAAGAGGTGATTTATATTTTGGGGCAGATCCAGTTCCTAATGCGGATTCCGTGTTTTATTGGCCCCGAACTAAGGAGGAGTAACGTAGAGGTTTGAATTATGAAGTTTGAGAATAGAGCTCATTTAAGAAATTTATTGGCTTCCCAAGACGCAAATTCCCGAAATCGTATGTTCTCAAACTTGGTAATCAGAATTTGTGGCTTGATATATGAATAAAGGGATTAGACAGTCTAAAGGGGGCATTTGAAATGGAGCATGACGTTGACTTTGGCAAAGATAAATAAACAAATTATTGGATTACTTCACCGATGTAAGTTGATTGAACATTTACCTTAAAAATCACACCGATACAATTAAACTTTATAAACGAAATCTTGGGTAGGGAAGCAACAAGTTTGAAGAGAAAGGATGGAGCAGTTTGTAAGAAAGGCAAGTAGTGAATGAGGAATGAAGAAAGTGAGGGAAAAATAATTTTAATAAACGGATTCGTAAGTGCCTAAGGTGACTGGGTAATGGACATTTTTAATAATTTTTAAATTGTTAATCGAAATAGCGGTTTTACATTTTATAGTGTATGAACGAACGGGGGAAAACTCTTAGAATGTAGTCTTTCCCGTTCTCAAGCTAAGACGCATACATATGTGAACACAATCTCGCCCTCAGTGAACGCACCGTGCTCCCAACTTTGTTCCAAGATTACACCGAGGGCATTTGAATTCATAAACCACGGAGCATCTCGCTTTTCAAAAGGGATTCTGACCTTATAAATAAAATAATTGGCTAAACGGTGTTTGCTAATAAAGTCGGTGTGAATGTAAAACATTTTGAAGGTCCTGCCTAAACTTTAGTTTAAAAATTTATATCAAGGAATACAATATATCGAATATCTTTGGGAACAGTGAGAACTCTCATTTACGAGTGATGGATATCATTCAGGAATTTCCTTAACAAGGGCCACAGGGAAACCGTTATGTAAAATTGTATGGAGAAAACGGATTTCTGTATGGAAATTGGTCTTGTTAGGAGCAGATGTGGAACGCACGAAAAATGTGTTTTCATAGAACACAATTTATATGAAAAATCACAAAAGCTAAAAAAAACATTAAAATCTTGACATATAAAAGTTGATTTACGAACAAACTTTAGTTTCAAAACCTTTAGAATAATAGGAAAGTTTAATGCCCAGATTACAAAAGAGAATTATGTTCTTTTTCCACCGTAAATTGAATGTTTGAGTGAATACTTTTAGCGAAACCCCCAAAGTTGTAGAACACATAACGACAGTGGTAAATTTGTGTAATAATCCCATGATTTTATCGCACAATTGCTCTATAAAGCATGTCATGAAAATGTCAGCAAAGACTTTCCATCCCTACTTAATCAGTTTGGCAATAAGTCTCATTTTATTAAAAGTAAAAAAAGAGTTGTATTTTACTGCCAACCTTAAAACATGAAAGACGGAGCTGTGAAAAGCAAAGGCTCGTTCAATTATATCAATAGCCTGGTCAAGTGAGATATTTGTAAACAAGGACGAGACATCGAAACTGGCTCAGAAACACGGTGAGTGGGTTTAATTTAAGGTACATTACCTCTTTTAACAAAGCAAAGGCTTTTTATAGTGAACTAATTTGTTCCAAGAGGAGATGGACTAAAATTTTGCCAATTTATAGGATGGAAGCAGGTATGACGCCAAACTTGGGCGAAGTGGTAAACCCTTTTTCCGACACTTGGGGATCCACAAACATGCTATTAGCGCTATCTTAGCTAAATAATTATTTAGCTAAGATAGCGCTCTTATATATTAATAATAACAGTTTTCTATGGAGGGAAACGAGACTAGCATAAAATGATATCTTTGAAATCAGTTTTTTTGGGGGGGCTGATTAGAAGGTATCCTTGAGTGCCGTCTCCCAGTTCGAGAACGAGGTGTCACGCTGGACCTGAAGTAGAGTCAGTTGTCTAATAATGCAAATACATTAACCGGATATATATATATATATATATATATATATATATATATATATATATATATATATATATATATATATATACACACACACACACACACAAGTATGTATTGTCATGATGGCCATGTTGTTTACTCGAGTTGCCTCATCCATGAGTAGCGGTGCGTTCCCCTCCATGTGATCGACGCGTCTCCTCCTCGACTCGTCTTGATAATTGTTTCCGGCCCGGCATTGTTAGGTTCCCCCCACCCCCACCCTTCCTATTTACTCCCCCCCCACATTGACCGCGGAGCGTCGTCGCCCCTAGAACCCACTCTCCCAAGGCAAGGGTAGTTCTCACCGGCAACAATCATAGTGTCCGCAGGGGGATGGGGTCTGACTTAATTGTGGATGCTGGCCAGGCTCAGGAGGTACCTTCGCTGGTTTTCGCTTTTTTAAAAGTAAATAGTCTTTTATGATAATAAGAAAATTAGACGAGAAAATAGTATAATTCAAAAGATGACTAACGTTCGAGGGCATCGAGGTGTTGCTG
The DNA here is from genome assembly GCA_963969495.1 of Ceratothoa steindachneri. Taxonomy (NCBI): domain Eukaryota; kingdom Metazoa; phylum Arthropoda; class Malacostraca; order Isopoda; family Cymothoidae; genus Ceratothoa; species Ceratothoa steindachneri. The sequence goes on along the minus strand of OZ018331.1, from coordinate 114,694,014 downwards.
CCTCGATTGACGTTATGGCGAGATCTTTAAAAAATCTCAAATGAATATAAATGCATTGTTGGAGAGGCTGATGTTTTATGGAGTGGTAATTGCTACTACTGAAGCGTGGCAGCCATTACACCGCATCGTAAACCCACGGCCCGTTTGCTTGGCTTTGAAATGAAAGCAAATGAGAAACTCCCAGCAGAATTATTTTTCATTTCACCTAACTTTCCCATTTCATTTACGATCTTCTTCTTCTCTACCTTTCTGGCGGAGATGCACTCGTTTGTTTTCGCATCTTAGTTTCCCATAAATAACACAAGTTCACTAGAGATTCGCCTAAAATGTCGCTTTTTAGATTGGTTATTATTTTTAAAGAACATGAAAAAAATCTTAAAAGAAATTCTGATAGCGATCTTGTATTGTAGGAATGAATGTTTATATGTTATTTAGCACTGAAATTCTCTAAAATATATTTGGAAAGGATGGATCCATCATATTCTCTCATGGGTTTAATTTACCTTTGTTGCCCCCTCCCCCCATGCATCTCCCTGTGAGGTCGTTGCGGCTGGGTTTTCAAAGTTTGCCTCTCCTCGGTTGCGAGGACCGTATTGTCCTATGCGTACGACGAATCGACTCAATGGCGGAGAAGCCCAAGTAAGGTCAGGATTGGGATGGAAATTGGCCGAAGGAGTACACTAGGATAGAACCAGGATCCTCCGGCTTCACATCCTTATGGCACCTCTTATTTCCCTCAGCTCGGATCATGGGCTCCCATTCGTTCCCGAGGTGTTCCGATGTAATCCATCGATGGTAAACTTTTTCTTGCCATTCTTATCCTCAGCTGTTTATCTTATCATCACTCCCCGTATTCGTGTCCTTGTACTCGTTGGTTTCATATGAAATGAGAGGGTTTTTTTCTACTCATTGAGATTTGGCAGTTGCGCGGCTGCTACGGAAACGCCTAAGGACAACCAATCAAACTGCTCTAGCCAGAGATTTGAGTGTTTCCCAGAACCTCTTTGCCTTCATTTTATTAGACTTATTTGTTGATGGTTGCACGCTCGGGCGCCCGGGTGAGACGGGTCTCCCTCCCTCCCATGCCGTATTGCTTTTTCTTCGTTTGTTTCTTTAGTTTTTTTTTGTTTCTTTTCTGTTGATCGTTTTTGTTTTTTAAAGTAGTTTAATTTATAAATATGCTGATATACGTTTTCGGCCACTTGTGAACATGTAAGGCCAGGATGGTCCTCTTAAATTGAAAAAAAGAAAAAAAATCCATAGCTGGTGCAAAGATAGAACAATGAATTGAGCGGAACCCTAAATCCCCCCCCTTCGAGACCCGTTCCCTCTCGTCTCTGATAAGTAATAAAAGTGTGAGAACTTTTTTTCTTAAGATAAATGTTATTTGTGGCAAGAAATGGATCATATACAACAACAATCGTTAAAGATGATAGTTGAAGCTAAAACACGTAACATACAACCCTTGTGCTTCAGATTGATTATGGTCAAATGAAGGAATTATCAATTTGCAATCAAATGAAACGACTAGTGTTTAAGCACACTGGAACAATTGATTAAATATATACAACACCAGGCAATGGCTTGGCCACTACCCCTTACGGGGGAGCTTGCGCTTCGCTACTAAGATTAAAAAGGAACTCTAAACTAAATTTTCTTCCTTTTCAAAATATCACGTTGCTAAAATATAGCTATAGAAGAAGATATATAAAAATAAATTTTCTGAACTTCACCATTTGGGTTTTAAAAATCACAAAATTTCGATACTTATATTTATTTATGAACTTCACCATTTTGTTTTTTGATATTATAAAAGAATTATTTGAAATAATTTTGATAATAAAAACATAAGTCATAAACAAACTAAGATGAAATTATTATGCAAATACTCAAAAAAATCCCCTTCTTAAATTATAGTTAGTGATGATGATGATGATTAAGCATTAAGCAGACCCTCGCGAGAAACAAACATGAAACACTTTATCATCATCACTAATCATCATCACACTCTATAATTTAAAAACGGGATTTTGTTGAGTATTTGAATAATAATTTCATCTTAGTTTGGTTATGACTTAAGTATATTTTAAATTCTCATCAAGATAATTTCTAAGAATTTCTTTAGAGTTTGAACAAACAAAATAGTTTAGTTCCGAAAAAATAAATAGGATTATCCAATGCTTTATAATGGTGAAGTTCAGAAAATTGATTAAAATTTAAGTAAGGCTGCTTTTTTATTTTATCTATAACTATATTTTAGCAACTTGATTTTTTGAAAGGGGGCAAATAGTTTAGAGTTACTTTTTAAAATTATTTTAATTGGCGAAGTTCAGAAAATTTATAAAAATTTAACCATGGCTTCTTTTTTTTTTAGATTTTAAATTTTAATCTTGGTAGCGAAGCGCAAGTTCTCCCCGTAGGGCTGAGTGGCGAAGCCATTACCTGGTTAGCTAATAATGGAAGGCCATATTTGGCGATTGCTCGTATCAAAATTGTGTCGAATTATGAAACGTTAGGCCTATCACCATACCCACGACACATAAAAGGGAAATCAATTCTGAGGTAAGTTTAAAAAAAACAACAAATGAGTAAGTCGGGATTATGTTTTGGGGCCAAATGGATTATATTTTTATTTTTAAAGGGATTCCGCCTCCTAACGCTTCAATTCACATAGCATTATTTTCAGGATACTGTGTTAATTTTTTTGGCTATTTCAGATTTCACCACTAATTGTACCTACCACCTTCCCCTTAAGGTCGTTTGAAATTATTGCGTTGGTCTTAAAACCTCTTCGCACTGACGCTCCTCAGGGTTTTACTGGTTGGTACACTCAAACTTCTCGGGATAAACTAAAACCATTTACTTTATCTCGAGAGGTTTAGGTGTTCTTGTCCAAATTCTCAACTCCCGTTCATTTCCAATGTCCTCGAAAGGCTGGTATCTACACGGATTCTTGACCGCACATTTCGGTGATACCACCCACGCCTTTCACCAGTGATTGGTCCTTTTGTAACTCTCAGGAAATGTAATTTCTTAATAACTCGTTAAATGATGCCTGGCAAGCCTTAAAGAAGCCTCTTGCGGCTTCTTAGGTTCACCCACACTGCGATCCTCGTTCATTTGGTCCTTTTCTCACCGTTTGCCCTCTCCCGTATCAGTGGGGTCACCGGGAGAGGTACATTGACCTCCGAACCCCGAACACTCTGCACCTCGTCGTCCAGCGACTTTACTTTGACTTCCCCTCCTCTCTCGTTTAGGCGCCCGCTAGTTGGCCTGATCGACCACGCATGGGGTATTATGTCGAACCTGTGACAATTGATACCTAGATGAGCTGCACGTCTTCCTGGCCTGAGTGTAAATTAGGGAAGCCCTGTCACTGGGTTGACTTGAACTCTCTGACCTATCCTGCGGAATTGTTGTCGCTCTTCCTAATCTCCCCCTCTCAGGGTTACCGGTTTTCAACGACTTTCCCCTCAACGCTTTGTCTTGTCTTAAGGATCTGACCAATTACTTCATGCCGTGTCAGAAAAGAGGCTTTGGAACCTCTATAAACAACGCATTTAGTCCCCGAAGGTCGCAAGAGACCAGGAGTTGTGGGGCGCAATTAATGGGAAGATCAGTTTTTGCCCCAATAAGACCCCACCCCCCTGCGTGCAATGGGTTGACAACAACCCTACGGCCGTTCTCAGGTGCATACAGCTGTACTGCTTATGGCGGGAGGGCTCTAACTATAAGAGTCTGGTCATCTGTGCCCAGTTAAGAGCTGCAAACTTTGGGTAACTTCTGGTTGGTGTCCATCGCTGTGCAAGGTTGCGAACAGCATTTATTACCGCACCCATGGTGGAGCCCTGAAAAGTCCGAAAACAAGAGACGAGATAGGCGGGAGCGGCTGAATGCGAGATATAGCCCACCAACCCTCTTCATTTTTATTTAGTGGTCGAAAATTAAAGAGCTCCCGTGTGTTCATACGTCTTTTGAGGTTTTCCAAATTGTCAGACTACGTCTCTCTGTGAATCCTCGTCCGGCATTGGCGTTGGCGCAGACGAGGAGACGAGCGCCAGCACCACTCTGACCGGTGGATGGGCTCCCCCACTACTTTCTGAATGCATTAAAGGAGTTTCCCCTTTGTCAATTTCGGAACCGTCCCCGGAAGCTCGACCTCTCTGATTGAGCCTCCCAACCCCTTGTGCTTTATCAGGGCCCCTCCAAGACATAGCGGAGAGGGCGTTTCTCCTTCCCCATTTTTTGACCGATTCGGGCGACTCTACTTGCGGTGGGTACCCCTTTGGTTTCTCAGAGGCTCATCAAGAACACGCTTCTGTCCCCGCCCCTCCCACTTTGGTCAAGTGACCCACCCCAAACCCCCTTAGAGGGGTAAGAGTCGGCCCGTCATATGGGCCTTGTCGACGCACCTCGTATACCCGAGTTTTATCACGCTGATGGGATCCTGCAGACCCACTCCCACTTTGTTCCCATTGTGGGTCGTCAGGCCGAGCCGAGTGACGGGCCATAGGCTCAATAAGTGCCCGGTTGGGATACCCGACACCTGGGGCTGGCCAGTTGGAGGCCTCTCCTGAGATGGATATTGTCCCGGAGGTGACCCTGCCCCAGATGGAAGGGTCTTCCAGGGGTGGGGGCGAACCTTGACGCAGTGCCAGACACAGAATCCGAGTCCGCCAATCTACACGCCTCCCCCTCACAAGAATCAAGGAGTGGAGGGGCCATCTACCCCGCCTGGTGCCCCTTTGACGGACATGATCTTCTCCATCTCGGAGAAAGATCATGCCAGGGCTTGTCTGTCCTTCCCTGGGGTCCCTTCTCGGGGGTGGGGAGGTGAGGGAAACGAAGTGTGTTAAATCCCCACACTATGTAAAAAAAGAAGGTAAATTATATCAAAGAGGAAAGGGGATTCATCTCCCACTGCAAGGGTTCCGTAGACTGACTGCTCTATTGTCGTTTCGACAAGCGTCCAGGCCAAGATCAGCACGTACGAGTATATCCCCGAACCGCCGTCGGGCGGGGAGACCCAGACCAAGACCAAAGTCGCAAGTGCACTGAGCGGATCCTCGATTACTCGAGACCTCCCATTCAGAGATTACCCGGCGTTTTTAATCGCGCTGGCTTCAAACGCTTTTTAGTTATTTGCTCCACTCATGGCAGCATGTTGGCAAAATACCACAGGCTCCACCAAAGGAGAGCTTTTGCTAGATCGACTTGCAAATAGCCTAAAGTGACAAGTTTGTCTGAAGAAAGCCTTCTGGTGAATGCAGCGGGCCCTTCCAACAAACCATGGCTCGCCAGCGAGTGTGACGCCGCACTCTACGATGAATTTCGTAGAGCTCTGGCTAGACGAGTGGATATGGCGTTAGTTCCTAACGTCAGCGCACTTAGAGATATGGCAACCAATTGATGACTTTTTTGGAACAAGCTGGCCTCTTCTACTTTTCTACTTTATTTGACTCTCTTTTTTGTAGGTCGCATGTTCCTGCGCCTATGGGAGGCAGGCCAACCCCCGATGACGGAGCGCACTTACTTCTTTTTGCTTATCTTATTTTTTGGTGTTGTTTTTTTAGCCTGTTTATATTTATTTGTTATCTATTCATTTTTTAAACTAGCCTAGTATTAGGCTGTTGCGTGATTACGGTGACTTTTGCCCTAGTAGGCAGTCGCCAGATGGGCTCCTTAAAAAAACTCAAAGCTTAGAAGTCATCACTTTAGAGCTGACTGACTAAGGAGCAGTCAAGGTTGAGTGTGTGGTGATAAACCAGTGATTGGCCTCGAGACCCACTCCTACATTCTTCGTCATGTTCGCCCCTCACAAGAACCCTGAGTCAGTGCGTGCCGGTTGGTATCGCTACCGCGTGAAGGCATTCGTGTCACTGCCGCGTGCGTGCTACTACATCCACCGCTTCAGCCATACGAATCGCTCGTGCAGACGTGTAAAGTTCGGGGTTTACCCGAAGTCTGTGTATGTTGCTTCAAAGTCCTACACTACAAGTCCTTATTGTGTATGGTCAATTGCTGAGAACCGCGTCCTAGAATCAATGTGGCGTGTATCTCCTGAAGAAGAAAATCCTAGTCTTTCAAACCTCGGATAGTCTCCTTTCGTGAGGCTAAGGACTTAGCCCTGGTGCGCCCTGTGCTACCTTGGATTCTTACGCCTCAAAATTAAAACAGACCCGCTCTACCCATGGTTCCTCCAGGGCTACGAGCAGGGTCGCTTTCGCGCCCATTCAGAACCCTTCTACCGGTTAAACCCCCCGCTCCCCTGGTAGACCTAGAGGCACAAAGAGTTCACACCAAGACTCGGCTAAACCAGGGCTCCCCGACCTGTGACCGTTTACCGTAATGCGAAACTACCCAGAATCGTTAGATTCAGAAGGTAACCCCTACCCAATGGGAGTCATGATGCCGTCTTCGTGGACTCTTAAAGCTACCCCCAAAAGGATGACAGCACCAAATGAGCTACGGCTCCTACGCCCCCTTCCCTCAAGGCTGGATCGGACGAATCTGATTATATGGGACCCTCAAAAGAAGGGATCCCCGTCTACTAAGCCGCCCTTCCCGCCAAAGGTTTCGAGGTGGAGAGAGGAAAAGACACATAGCGAGCCCAACTTACCTATAATTCCTCGAAAGCGAAAGCGGCTTTTCCTTCCAACAGCGCCCGGAGTTTTGCGTACGGCCCTTCCCGTGAGAGTCTTCTCTTCGCTGAAAGCCCCCGCATCTCTTCCTTTAATGGAATTGCCGCGGACTCCGGGCCTGCTGGGATGAGCAGCTGCAGAGGCTCGTCTCCTCCCGTTCCCCGTTAGCAGGGGGCGCGTGCCCCCTGCCCACCCTCCCGTGGTATAAGGTTTTTGCTGCCTCACTACCACGGGATGGGGGCAGGGCAGGAGGATGCGCCATTTACACCCGGCATGATGTCTGCCTTCTTATATTTGCTATAATTACCTCCTTTCAGGCAGTGGCTGTGCAGCTACACCTGGATAGGTGGTTTACTGGAATTTATGCTTACATTCCGTCATCCGCCGATTTAGATACGGGAGAGCTGCGTCGTGGCACGGTTACCGTCGCCCTTTCTTCTGCTCGGGGATTTTAATGGTAGACATCCATTCTGGAGACTACTCGATCAATGCCAGGGGTCAGGTCCTTGCCGACCTGATCGATGGGCTGGAAATGGGTGCCCAAAATGTTGATGAGTTTACTCATCACTGCATGAGAATCACTTTATTTTCTTGCTTCGATCTATACTTATGTTCTATTTGCACACCCTATTTTTGGTGAGAGGTGGTCGATGACCTTATTAGTGACCATTTTCTGGAACCCTGCCGCCTGAAAAATCCCCCCTCCCCAGAGGCGTTTGGCACGTGCTCGGTGGTCCGCATTTCAAGAAATGACTGATTTATCTGTCCTAGTCAAGATGTTTAGGTCGTTGGATGAGGCCGTTGCCTTTTACATAGGCAACCTCATCGTCCTGGGCCAAACTACTATTACTAGAACATTTGGTCGTTTTTCACGCCGACCCCTTCTTGGTGGTCGGCGGTGTGTGAGATGACTCTTAAACAGAAGAGATTGCTTACATGCGCTGTAAGCGCCGCCCGAACGATTTCACTCTCGGTGAATTCCGTCTAGCGAGGGCTTAGGTTCCTGTATATTTCGAAGCACACATGCTACTGTTCTTGACGGGCATAGGTGTCTTCACTTAATCCGATGTCCCCTCTTGCATTGTCGAATCGAGTCAAAAGGATTCCGGGCAGGTTCTCGAAAAGGCCTCCCACACCCAATCTCCAGGAGAACGAGACCGCAATCTCGGACCCTGCCTCCTTGGCGGTGTCTTTCGCTACCGCTTTCTCCACATCCACTAGCTAAGTTGCTGCTCCGCCAGTTTTCAATGCACGTCGTATGACCCTCATTGCTCCCGAATCGACTTTACTTCCACAGGTTTACCTTGAGTGAGTTGCGTTCCTCTCTCGCTTCATTCGCTAAGACCGCCCCTTGTTCGTACATGTACGGTATTCCTCGCTTCTACAAGTAGGTGAGCGAACCATGGCAAATCTGCTCGATTTATTCACCAGTGTCTGGACAGAGGGTAAAGCTACTGTGCTAGCTTTTCGTAAACTTGAGAAAGATCATTCTGCCAGGTTTCTGAGACCGGATTGTGATATTTAACCACTCATAGATGCCCTTACTGCCTTCGGGGCATTGGAATCTCCACACCCCCTTGTTCGCGGTATCCGTGACATCACGGTTGCCGCGAACCGGGCGAATGTCGAGATTATCTTCTGCTGGGTTCCTGGACATGTAGGAATTGCGGGGAATGAGCGCGCCGATGAGGGCGCCAAAGAGTCCGCGAGGACTCTGTGACCGGACCAGCGTTTCGCTCTCCCTCACACCGACTACATGGCAGGGATACGGGCAGCTCTTCGGACTGCTTGGCAAAGAAGATGGGAGACGGTCGAAGGGAACTTAAAGTTGCGTGCCATTGCGCCGCGACTGTTTCCATGGACCTATCCCCCAATGCCGCGGCGGCTTCAGGTTGCTTTCTGTGGTCTCCGAATCGGACACACTCGTGTGACGCATCGCTATTTGATGGAGCGCTCGCCTGCACCCTATTGCAACGACTGCGTCGTCCCCCAGACTGTTCAGCACATTCTTGTCGAATGTCCCAGTCTGGGTGATCTTCGCGCACGATACCTGTCCCGGTACCGGGATGTGCGGGGTCGCTACCGCCTGTCCCTTGTACTCGGGACAGATTCGTGCACATTGACTTGTGGACTTGTTGACTTCTTGGGGAAGGCCGGCCTTCTCCCTATTATTTAAGCACGGTTTGTTTGTTTTTTTCGTTTTTTTTTTTGCATTTGTTTTTTTTTGTTGTTTTTTTCTTCCCTTTGGTTTCACGCTCCTGCGCCGGGGGGACCTTTCCCCGGCGCACCAGCTTGCCTCCTTTCCCCCCTTTTGGGGTGTTTTTTTCTCTAATTTGATTTTAAAGTAGCCTAGAACTAGGCCAGTTTTAATTCGGCGACTAATGCCCAAGTAAGCAGTCGCCTGATGAGCTCTTAAAAAAAAAAAAAATCCTGGACATTTTGAAATTGCGGGAAATGAGGCGCCAAAGAGTCCTCGAGGACTGATAGACCAGACCAGCGTTTGCTTTTCCTCACACCTACTACATGACGTATCATCAGGTCAGCCCTCGGGGTCCCTATCAAAGAGAATGGGAGAGGTTCGAGAGGAACCTAAAGTTGCGTGCCATTGCGCCGCGATTGTTCCCATTCACTTACCCCCCGAATTCCGCGACGGCTTCAGATTGCTTTATGTTCTCTTCGAATTGGTCACACTCGCGAGACGTACTGCCATTTATTGCAGCGTTCCCCTTCATCCTACCGTCATTCTTTTTGAATGTCTGGGTGATCTTCGCACACCTTACCTGTCCCGGTACCGGGAGGAGCGGGCTCGCTACCGATTGCCCCCTTTCCTCGGGAAGAGTTCGTATATATAGGCCTGTGGACTCTGACTTTTTGAAGGAGGCGCCTCCTCCGTTTTATTCCTCTCCCTTTGCCGATGGTCTCTTTTTTGCTATTTGTTTTGTTTTTGTTAATTTTCACTTTTGTTGGTTTGTTTGTTTTGGGTTTGTATTTTAATCTAGCCTAACATTAGGCTGTAAAATAATTTCGGCAATTTGTGCTCTTGAGTCGCCAGATAAATGCTAAAAAAAAAAATCAATGGCCCAGTCAGTGGGATCTTCGTGTACGTTACCTCCTAGTAACGTGACCACTAGGGTCGCCTCCGCTAGTCCCTTGTTCTCGGTATGCTTTCGTACATACAGATCTGTTGACTTATCGACTATCTGGTGGTGACTTTCCTCCTCAATTTTCTTTCCCTCCTTTTGTTGTTGGGCGCAGCTCTTGTGCCAGGGGAAAGCGGGCCTCATATTAACCCCGGAGCGTGCCTTCGTCTTCTTATTGATTTGATTGTTTTTTTTCTGTTTGTGGGTTTTCGCTGTTTTATTTTTGTTGTCTTTGTATTTTTACATAGCCTAATTTAGAGCCTTAGCTTTTACGGCAGCGTAATGCCCTTTTAGCCAGTCACCGCTCACTTGATAGTTGCCCGGCATCTATTTACTTCCTTTCACTCCCCCCTTCCCCCTCCTTATATCCCCCTTCTCTTTATCCCCCACCCATCCATTCCAATAGACCCTGTATGGATGGCTTTCACCATTTCTTTTTCAATGGCATTTGAAGAGAAGGAATAATGCAGAAATCGCGGCAGACGGAATGGAAATTCGGATGAGACTTGGAACGGGAGAAAACCAAGGGGCGCCTTTTCACCTCTAGCTTCAACCCTTTCATCCTCCTTTTTTAACTAGACCTCGAAAGTACTAGGCTGGGGGAGGTAGTGAGGTTGGCTGGATGACGCCTGGATAGGCTTGGAATGCCGTGCTTTATAGCTTAGCGGTAGATCACCCGACCGGGCAATCAGAAGAACCGGGTTCGAGTTCCGTCTCTGAGCGTGAATCCTCCCTTCTCAAGTATGGATTGCCTTTATTAAACTCTCCATTCCTCTCATTGCTTTTCATTGTCGTCCAACGTTCCCAGTGTATTGTCTTCTTTTGTTTTTTAATACATCCTAATCATAGGTTTAAATTGAAATACGGCAACTTATTCTATATATAATGTGTGTGTATGTGCGCTTGATTTAGTCACAAGTGCCCAGACGAATCCGTACTATATATGGTCTTAAGCCTCGGGGCCCTAAGTCATTAAAAAACGAGACCTTGACTGACACTTGTCGGCTTCTGAGAGTACCACCGCCTGAAAGAAATGTCCTCCGCACCATTGTACTTTAACCCATTCGCCGCTCGAGGGCCTTTCAAGGCCGCCGACTCACTGCTGCGTATTCGCCGTAGGGTCTTTAAACCCTACTCTCTGAATGAATGAGCTTTTATAGATTTTTCCTAGTATTTTGTTTGATGCGGATCGTTTCTACTTTTTTCCTAAATCGTTTACTTCAATAAATAGCCCCTTCCCCCCCCACGATATTTACGGGGAGTTTGCTTGTTTCTTCCATCTTTCCCGGCACACTCGCACATTTGGTGAAATTCTGCGCATGTTTGCTCTCCTCCTCTGCTTCTCTTCTCGAGCTTCGCCTCGCGGCATCCCAAGGTCCTCTCAGAAACGGTTCTTCGACCTTACTTTCATTGAATCTCGCTACAAAAAGAAGGCTGTATCGCATCTGGTATGGGCAAGGTGGCTGCCCATCTGTTTGGGTAAAGTGGTAAAAAGATCCCCGCTAGAATTGATTCGAAAATTATTTTGGCTTCAAATGATGACTAGGTGTCGTTCGTTCTACGGTCCATATTATTATTATTATTATTATTCAAGGGATAATCTCGCTAAAAATTGGAACGTGTTGCCGGAGAATGTGTGAGGGTTTGCGTCATTGGCAAACGTTACTTTCATTCATTTTTTTCTGGCTTTACTTTTCGTCTCCATTTCGTCAAATGTTCTTTTTTTGTTTTGTTTTTTTCTCATTTGTGCCCATCAGTTCTTCGTTAAAGCTCATGTGTTTCCATTTTCTAGGTTCAGTACTTTTGAAGGTTGTTAATTCATTATCGACGTTCATCTTTTCACTGCTTCGACTGGACTTCTTTCTAGTGTGCACTTCATCTATCTACTCATCTAGGCATCGATCTGTCTACTTTACAAATGCAGTTTTGCTGCAAAGGCTTCTCGCTCGGTGTGTTCATCGAAACGGAAAGTCTTACGTTTAGGAGACCCACCCACTCCACCCCTTCATCCTGAGTAGCGAAATTGTTGTTTTAAACTTTGAAGGTCTTTAGAAGGAGGGGGGTGGGGCGTGTAAATAACTGTAGCTGGAAGATTGTTGGACCATTTGTAATGTGGGGTTCTTATCTTAGAAAACTGTCAAGGTGGGATCGGGAGAGGCGAGGACATTCACATTGAGACTGAAGGCACATTCATTTGAAGAGAACGGGGAAAAAAAGGCTTATTTTAAATACATTTTTACTTCAATTGCTTCACTCGAATATTTCCTCACAACCTTTCTTTCCTTCATTGGTTTTCGCTCCTTATTTTTAAGTAAATAATAATAATATCCGAAGCCGCCCTCATTCAATCTGACTAAAAAATGAAAGTTTCCAGAGGTCGCGAAAGATTTGAAAATTTTGTGTCTCATGATTTCGGTGTTCTAAGATGCGTTGTTCAGGATGGCTTTCCGACAAGTTCTGGGGAAGATGTACACAAGAATAATTTGTTTCTCCTTGTCTATATAAACATCGCCTCGTGGAGCCATCATTGTTTAAGTATCGCGTTGACTTATATTCCCGTTACCTCTATTCACTTTTCCCCTCCTACGTCCTATTTTCCCCTGTCCCCATTGAAGCCCTCGTTAGTGTTGTTGGGAGTGGATTTACAACTGATTATTACTGTTAGATATACGACAGCCGCCGGTGGTCTCCCACCCGTAGACGAATACACAATGTATGTGGCTTAACTTTGATCATGGTGTGAATCACCATGATCATTCACAACATAATTTTCACGGTTAGTTATATTAAATGTTAGTTTTGTTTGGATTTTACGATAGTATCTTTTTCCATAGTTATTGATTAGGGTGGTGATAAATCGAGTGCTGTCACATTAGGGTTTATCAACGAAAATTCCGCGCAGATAGCCAATTAATGTGAAAGGGAAAAGATAAATTTTTTGCAACAATTAAACAAACAGGTTTGGGCTAAAGGATGGTTTCTGTATTCATTGGTTTCATTTAAAAATGAAATGGATCCACTATCGGAGTTCAAATAGACTAAATTGCCTTTATATTTAAACCGTTAAATTGAAAAGGTCTTTGTCAAACGACAATTTGGAGCCTAGTTTGCATTGTGAATGGATTTGTATGTGCGCCTCTCTGTGTCTTTCCTTTGTACTTGCAAATGCAGCGGCTTCTGAGTTTCAAAGAGTGCCCCAATGAGAGCGCCAAAGACTCCGTGAGGACTGGGCGACCAGACCCGCTTTTCATTCTGCCTCAGATTGGCTACAATGACTGAAATCAGGTCAGCTCTCCGGGGTGCATGGCAAAGGTATGGGAGACGGCTGACGGGAACTTTAAAATGTTAGGTGACATCGTTAGGTTACTGTTAACCTAGCCCCCAATCCCTCTCCGGCTTCAGATCGCTTTTTGCAGTCTCCGAAGTCCGAATTGGGCACACTCGTGGGGCGTACCGCCATTTGATGGTGCGCTCGTTCGCACTTTATTGCGACGACTGCGTTCTCCCCCGGATTCCCTGGCACATTCTTGTTGAATGTCCCAGTCTGGGTGATCTTTGCGCACGATACATGTGCTAGTACCTAGAAGAACGGAGTCATAATCGCTTGTCTTTAGTACTCAGGGTTGCTTCTGCAACCAGACTTGTGAACTATAGCCTTTTGGATGAGGCTGGCCTCCTCCATTTTATTTGCCGCTCTTTGATGTTAGTCGCATGTTCCTGCACTTGGGGCAGGCGGGCCTCCGCCCAACGCCGGAGCGTGGTTCCTTCTTGCTTTTGATTTTTTGTTTGTTTTTTTTTGTCTTGTGTTTGGTTTCTCGGTTGGGTGTTTTTTTAATTTTAATGTATCCTAGTATTAAGCTTGTAATCAATGACGACGATTTATGCCCTTGCAAGCAATCGACAGATGGGTGGTACAAAAAAATAAACCTTGACTGCACTGACTGACTTTTTAACCTGTCTTCTTGGTGTTGGGTGTGTGCTTGGGCGCCGGAGGAAGGTTGGCGCTGGATCAGGACGCTGGGTGATGGATGCCTTTTGCTTATTCTTCTTCCTATTGGTTTGTTTTGTTTTAATGTAGTCTGGTAATTGGCTGATTTGATTACGGCGGTTCATGCCCGTGTAGGCAGTCGCCAGGAGAGACTCTTTATAAAAAAAAGAAGAAAAAAGCCAGTTTCGCACATGATTATTTGATATACATATATATATATATATATATATATATATATATATATATATATATATATATATTTTGTTTCAGAATTTGTTGCCAGGCCGATACCTGGACAGGTGAAGGTTATTTTGATTTGAGAGGCATCCGGTTCTATTTCCTCTTTTGGGTGATCGTGACTTTGGGAGTAATTAAAGGATCTTTGTCTCCTCTAAGTTAGAACTGTAGAGAGAAGGGGGATGGGGGCTTAGGTTGTGCTTGTTAATTTTTCCTCTTGTGTTGGGTTTCTCTGTTCGTTTTGGCCTCGCGTAACCGCGGGTAAGTGGAACTCGCTCCTGTATTGCCTCTTTTACCATGTTTGGGCTCTTAGGCACTCCCATCTGTTCGTCCTTTATTTCTCTCTTTCCCATCACTTCCTCGCCCTCTTTGACTCTCCTTATTCTCATTATGATTCTTAGTTTCCCTTCGTGGATGCTATGACAGTCATTTCGGTGTCTTGGATTTGGCGGAAAATAGGGTAAAATATTGATAGAAACATCATCGACAAGCCCCTCTGTTTTAGGATATTGGAGGACAAGTCCAAACCAACGTAAAATTTACCCAGAAGGTGGCACTGTTTCTAGCAAGTTGCCATCTGGCTCGGCGCTGAAGCGAGAATTTTTTTCTTTGGATCATTACAGAAGAGAGATGATCTTCATGGTGTTAACTAACGAGAGCATGGCCGGGATCTGGATTTCGCTCGCTTTACGCCGTTTTATATGCGCGGGGCAGCGTCTTTCTAAGTCGCCACCGGCTCTCGTTTCGTTCGCGGTTAACCTTCAAGATGCCTATGTCAAGGTGGGACGCCATTCATGGCCAGGAAACTTATAGATTTTGGTGTAAATCCCGCCCCCGGGGATGTCAATGGTTCTGTCTAATTCACCACCCTGGAGGATACCATCTTTGAACGTTTATCGCTACGCCTCTGCACCCAAAGTTTATTCAGCACCGGGAGTATTGCGTTCGTATTTCTTGGAACATAGTGTATCATGGTAGATCCGGGCCGCTTCCAATCGAAATGGCGAGTTACCTTCCAGTCTGTGTTAGTTCGTTACGTATTTGAGGACGCGGGGGAATTTAAAGTTTTCTGCCATTGCGCTCCGTTTTATCCCGTGGACCTACTTCCTGAGAAGGCCTTGACGGTATCGGGTCATTTTTGTCGCTGCACCCCAATCGGAAACTCGCGGGACACTGCGTCATTGGTTGGAGCGCTCCCTTGCACATTTTCGATAAGATTGCTTGGTACCCCAGACAGTAAGGTTCTGTTTGGTTGATCTAATTTCTGGGGAGCTTCGTGCCCGGTACCTGGACGGGCAGGCTCACTACCGTTTCTCCCTCGTGCTGGTTTGGCTCCTACATACGAGTGTGGTGTGTAGTTTTGTCGGGATGCGGGCTTCCCCCACGCTATTTGAATTTTTTAAATTGTTGGTTGCCCGCTTGAGATTTGTGGAAGGCGGGGCCTCCCAAGGGGCATCCGAGTCTGCCACTTTGTTTATTTTTTTTTCTCTTAATCTGTAAATTATGTCTTAGCCGGTTAAAAACCAAAACGATAAGAGATTTTTTTTTTAATTTTAAGTTTCGAGACTCCACTTTTCAGCTGTACGTTGAAGTTTGAGTAGTCTACACTGTTTTTATAGAAAGCCAATGCTAAGGGAAGGGAATATTAATAATAATATTAAAAGAAAAAATGGGCCGAAAAATTTACCTACATTCTTAATTCTTTTGGACAAGAGATCAGATTGGGGTGAATTACGTGTGAGTGTTGAGGAATTGAGGATCACAGATTCTCTGTCACATGCTGTAATTTGTTAATTAGCCTGAAGATATGCGTGGGCCATCTTAGTCATGTTACTCAGCCCGGAAAAGGTCAATTGGGGATCACACAAAGGACACCCCCTCCCCCGCACTTTTAAAGAATCGAGCAAAAATCGACCCCAACATTTCCTGCCTGGATGGTTTAAAAGAGAGGTGTGTATAGAAAGTGGTGAAGTTTGTGGCAGTGAAAATGTTTCGTCGTCAGATGGATTTCAATATTCGGTTTGCCCTTGAGGCGACTGCCATATGCTGTAGCAATGCCGGTTCATTTCCATGGTTAAATTGTGTGCTTCTCCTTCCTTGAAATAGTCATTAGGCGGTGCCAAGCCGCACTACAAACTAACTCCCCCAACTGGCTCGCAACTCTCGAGTCTGGCCCTCTTGTTTCCCCTTACGGTGGGGGGGGGCACAAAAAGGAAACCTGCTGACGAAAGGGCGGCGAAAGGAAACCCCTCATTCGCCAGCCCCACAGAGGGTGGTGGAGGTAGTTGCCTTAACTGTAGAGGTTGGGCACCGACCTTGTCTCGCCTTTAAACCGACCTCTCAGCCTATACACACACACACACGCTTTAACTTCCCTTATCTTCACCGCTTTACGAAGCCCAGGTTCACATTCTCCAGAAATGATCATCTCAGATTCCCCAAAGACACTCCCCTCATCTCAGGACCTCCAGACCCCCCCCCCCCTAATCTCAAAACCTTGTGAGACAATCCCCCCCCCCCCATCTAAGAACGTCCAGAACAAATGCCCCTCAAAGCACCGGCATCGGTGCCTTTATGCTTGTATGTCGGTTCCCATTCTTTTGTGAAGGGTCCCTTGCCAATGGAGGGGTCTTGCCCCCCCCCCCTCCATTATCCTCTTGTCTATTTCTTAGCGCCGTCTTCTCCTCCAGTCAGGAGAAAACTCCTCACTTCCCTTCCCCCATGGTGACTGGAGGGGGGGGGGTAGCACGAGGTGAGACTATCTGCTCCACCCCCTTTCTTTTGCAGCCTGAATGGAAATTTGCTTCGGAGGTTTAACCCACCCCTGCAAGCAACAAACGAAGGCATCTCGACACGCGGATTACTCTCATTTCTTTTTATTATCAAGCCTGACTTTGGGAGTCTATCTATTATAGTTATCGGTGCTATTGATTGGTGGTGCCAGGTCTCGAGCTTTCCCTCTGTACAATATTTGCGGCGATCGGTGTACTCCTTCTCGTCCCCAAAACAACGACTATGGCGCACTCTATTCTAGATCCGCCTTCTCCCCTGCGTTTGTTTATGGCGGATATTTTTCTGGTTTGGTCGAGATGGGGCGAGGATTCTATGGTGGAGGTATGGCTGATTTTAGATAGCCGTCGTTGGTATATTTTGGACACGGTGCTTCTTAATTTAGTTAATTATCAAGATGAAAAGCGAGCATGTTTACTCAGTGAAGCATCTAGGGTTGGTGGGTGATAGGCACAATGCTATAGATAAAGCTCCTAGAGTAAACCTTGTTAACTGAATGCTGGAGCCCGGCGAGTGTATCTGAATCTTCAGTAACAGATTCGGACAAAGAGCACAACTATTCCAATATACGAACTTGAACAAAGAGCGAATTTAATTGTGAACGTATGGCGAATGAGGGAAGAAAGAAATAAAACGGCATTTGAAGAATTATTCGTATAAGATAACAGGCGGGGTTCTCAATTAACCTGTCTACCACAGGTTACAGAAGAAAGATTCTGTAATCAACGTTTTTGAAAATAGCAGGTTTTCCTTATCAGCCGCCGCTTTTATCGGCAGCACTGTCAAGGCCCTTGGGGATAGGTTGCCCACATCGGCACTAGATGGCGAACTAGTAATATACTCGGGTGGGAGGGAGAAAAATCCATTGATCATACTGTAAACTCAAGTATATCTTTATTGAAAGCTTTAAAGTGTTAGAATTATTACCCCGAAAGCAGGGCAGGGCTAAGCAAGGTGGTAGCGCTTAAGTGAGATACGTTCGTCTCCATTTGATTTGGAAAGTTATAGTTATCTCTCCAGAGAACTTATTCGAAACGATGTTTAGTTCCGAATGCCCTCGTTAGTCTATAGTTTAATTTAAGGGTAGTTTGAGAGATGTTTGATGGTTCCGAAATGGATAGAAGGTAAGAGTTTGAAGGGCCGAGGGCCAAATGAATTTAGGCGAGAGAGGGGGCCAAAAGAGAGAGAGAGAGTTTGATGGGAATTCGAGGGAACTCGCCGAACCAATGCGAGAAAGAGGATATAAAAGCTTACCTTGGCCGGAGAACCCGGGCGAGAACCTTACTTGGGAGGAGGAGTTGTTCACGGTGCCGCACACCTCAGAAGTTTTCCGTCGGGCTGAGTCCCAAAGTTTGAAGAGAGTTTTGAGTGTAGACGGTTCCTTCTTCTTCAAGCTTCGGAACGGTTCTGCCCAGAGTCCAGTTTAAGTTTGATAGGGGTTTCAACGAATTGTTTCTTCCTCCAGCTTGTGATGAATAGTGGATGGATGTAATAAGTGGTGGAAATGTGTAGTAGTTGTAGATAGTTATGAAGAAAATTTGCATTTGCCCTGGTGCAAAGGGCATCCCAGGCATCAAAGTTTTTTCTGCTTCTCTCTTGATCCTCCACTTACGTTTGTTAACTTTGTTCTTTAGTTATATATATATATATATATATATATATATATATATATATATATATATATATATATATATAAATAAATAAATTTCTCTATATAAATCTAATTCCTCCGTCGTTAGGCATTCAAGCCTTTCAAATATATTTTTGCCAACTCGTTAGCTTTGCTTTTATTTTCCTTTTGTTTCATTTTTGTTTAATTTCACCTTTTGTGGGCATTACGCCCCATTTTGTTTTAATTATTTTATTTATTTTGTTACATTTTGTGTTGGGCACTACGCCTCTTTTTATATATTGGTTATTGTTGTCTTATTTTCATTTGGGCACTTCGCCTCATTTGGTTTGTCTTTTTATTATTATTATTTGGGCATTTCGCCTCTTTTTATATGTTCATTTGTGGAGTCATATTATTGTAGTCCTTTTCGTGCGTACGGTAGGGTATTATAATTTTCCTTATCTGTTTAAAGCTACTTGATTTTGCCGGGAGCACAGTCTTCCACTGGGGAATAGGGCTCTCCTTGTAGCTCGTCCAATTGCTTGCTGAGATATTTCCAGGTCCGCTTCTATCTGCGGGAGGATTTCGTTTTCGACCTTTTCCCAATATAGTCCATTCTGCTCGCGCCGGTTATAAGCAGGGTAGCCTTGTTCTGGACTCTGCATAAATCTGAAAGAGGTTGAACTAGCTGCCTGCATAACCATTGCAGGGTACACCAGTACTGGTCGCACCAGGATATTGTACAGCTTTTTGATGTTCTTGGCGCTGAGGTTTCTGAACCTGTATATTTTTCCAAGCTCTCTTTTGGCTAGGGAGATTCTGCTGTTGATGTGCGCCTTATACCCCGTTGAGGTGATGCGCAGACCTAGGACTTTACCCTCGTTGGAGTACGGGTAAAACTCGTCCCTGACGATGACGTCGTCCCTTTTCCGGTGGTTCATTGGGAGGATCTGAAACTTTCGATGAATAGTGGCCTTTTGGCGCTCCTGCCAGAGAGTTTTCAAGTAATGGTGAAGGTGGGAGTTGGGGAATAATTAGGGGGAATGATAAAAGGAAAGCCGGCATGGAGGTCCAAAACGCGTAACTCCCTGTGCCCACAATAAACCGCCGAGGGGGGGGGAGAACCCACCCAAGCTATCCTCTTTTTACATACATTCGTTCATGCACGCTCACACAGACACATGTGCTAGACGGTGTAATAAGCTGTAATCTTAACAAAAGTTCTGGCATTTAATCATAAGCAGCAAAATTTAAGAACATAATTATTATATGTACATTAAATATTACACATCTCCTATCACTGATGAAGCCAGTTCAACTGATGTGTAGATGTAAATCTCTACTCGCGTTCTTTAGTTATTTTTAAGGAGGATTCTGGATGTTCTGTATTCCATATAAATAAGTGTTCTAGTCTTTTTTAATTATTATCCTTACGAGTGTGATTAAGTGGTTCGACAAAGTAAGTAAAGACCAGGGTTTTTGGGGGGGTGGGGGGCTATTTTGAACGAAGTTAGGTCGCACAGGGTGTGATTAATCGGGTTGACTACTTAAGCGGCTCTCATATTTTGTTGAAATGATCACGGTAAAAATAATAATAATAAAAAGGCCCGTATGTACGTAACTCCACATGGTTCCCCTCCCCCCGGTTGTTTATTTGTCCCAATTCCCTTCCACACATTTTCAACTCCAACTATGTACTTTGTTTACGACTCTTTTTTAAAGACTTTCTGTGGAAGAAACTCGTTGGTGAAAATCACCGATGCAAAGAAGATATCACGTGAACTCGGGGTCCAGACACCCGCCCTCACTTAACCTTTACCTTTTGCTACTTTCCCACAAGGTGGATTCGGCAGGAATTTGTGCGCTCAAACTACTTCCCCCCTCCTTCTTTTATGATATGTTAACTAGAAAGCAACCATTATTTGGTCCACTCTCACGTGACCCTTCATAGCGATGGAGTATCTGGTCCAGACAAGGTTTATCCTTGGGCAGTCGGTCCTTAGCGCACATCATCACGACCCTCCTCCATTCATACTTATTTTGGAGAATCCTATCCACTTTTCCCTTGGTCAGACCTTTCTCTCTCACACTTATTCACGTAATCAAGCCACCTTGTACACGGTCTTCCAACCCTTCTCACACCTTGATACACGCTCTTGTATATTCTCTTCATAAGTCCCTTGCCATCTATTCATACATTCCCATACTACCTCAGAACAACTTTCAGTCGCACCCTTCACATCTTAACTTTTATCCAGTCGTTTCTCACTAACTTTCGCACACCGAGCATCTCTTTCAAGTTCACAATTTACACTGCTCGCAATCGAGGTCTTTTGACTTTTCATACCAAAGTTTCACTCCCATACCAACGTTGTCATCTGCATACTCTCATTTAGCTACCTAACACATTTCACACTCAAACCCTTAGCCCATTCACTAGCGGTCCAATCGCCCCCAAAGACTGCCCTACCATTTAAAACCTTGTAATGGAATGGGCTTCATAAGTACTACTATCATTACAATACATTCCCACCTCCAAATATCATTACTTTGCTTATTTTTTGCCTTTATATTTAGACCTCCCCTCTCCTCTCACCCGCCCTTTCCAAAGCTTCGATCATCATTACCAAACCAATCTCACTCTCAGCCACCAACACCAGGTCTTCAGCATATACTAACATGGATAGAACCCATCCCTTACCACTCTTCATCTATCTCCTACACTTCCCCCCCTATTCCCATGCATACTTTTCTCAGTATTCTATCCATGGCGACATCACGCAACCTTTTCTTACACCTCGGCGCATGTCGAATCATTCACTACGGCCACCTTTGACCCTTACGCGCGCCATACTTCCAGCGTAAACACTTTACACACCACCTAACAATTGACCACTCGCTTCATACCATCTGAGCACATGCCGGCGGCAGTCGCCAGACGAGTACTCTAAAAATCGATAGACACCCCTCTCCATTACCCTTATATAACCGTACTATCGCAACATTCTTCGAGTTTCAAGGCACTCCACCATTACCCTTACAACATAGCCACCAGACCCATTCCTTAGCGCAATTAGCCCCACCGTTTTAGCATTTTCAGACCTCACAGCACCAACATCTTGCATGCTTATTTATCTTCACAACCTAAAATTCAACAAGTCGTCGCAGTATTCTCCACACCTTTTTTTTAGCTCCTCTTTCCTCACAAACATTTTGATCCTTTATGTTTATTTTCTCGCCTTTCTGATTAACTTCCTTTTCCCATCCTGACCCTCATCTATCTTCTGTCCACACACTTCACCTGCTGCTTTCCTACTCTGGTTAATCTCACGTTTCACTTTTCTTTTCGCCTCCTTGTATGCATTCATTTGCATCTCCCTGACATTTTCATCAACACTTAAGCATCTGCAAGTACCCCCTTCTCTCCTGCACGTTTCACATCGACATCCCACCACTTCTTGTTTTGCTTTCTTTTTCCTGTTCTAGCGACAACAGTCTTTGCACTACCTGCTTTTCCTTGTTTAAATATGTCCACCGTTTGCTCTCTCTCCCCGCGTTCACACTTAATTTTTCTCAAAAAAAACTTTCTCTGCTTCACCTCAATCATTATATGAACCCTACACTATATATAACCTCACCATTGCTTCTTTCAGCTTCATCCACATAATTCTCGAGCTCGCACACTCCTACCCAATCGTTGCTTCATGATCCTCCCCTTAACCTCTGGCAGCAAATTGTTGAATCATTTTGTAAATACGCGAACATAATGGAAATGGAAAGGCCATTTTGGTTTGGGAATAATAAAGTGATTTTATTCGGCATTAAATTAATCGGAACAAATTGCCTTATATTTACTATTCTATAGCTAATTTTATTGAACGAAGGAGTTTACTGTTTCGATATGTAACGTTCTTCTTGACATGGTAACTTGTCACTCGTTGATTATGCCACGTTTGAAAGAGTGGTGTGTGCTTTGAAGGTCTCATCATGACGGCAACTAACGATGGCTTCGCCGCAGTTTAATCATGACTGCTCTTAATATCGACCGATCGAGATCCTTTGCGCCGATATTGACAAAATGACTGATCGAGCGTTCTTCTCTCCTCGGTGGCTAAAACTGGCCCCCAAGTTCATTTGAATTCGTATCCTTTTTGCACCATAGAGTTCCAAAGTACGTCTCTTCTTCCGTTCAGTCGATGAAGAATACTAGACGAGCCTTGTGAGTTTTGCTCTCCTCCCCCTCCCTTCATTGGTATGGCTGAAGGTGTGAATTCAAAGCCGCGAAAGAACCTTGCGATAAAGAGAGACAGAAGAAAAATGGCAACTTTAAACTTGCTAATGGAGGCGAATGATCTTATGGGAGTAGGCTGGTTCAGTAAGTAGGTGTCGCCAGATAGGCTCTTAAAAAAACTTTGTAAATAAGTCATGGGGACTGTCTCGCCCTTCAAATTTATTCGCTCGTCTCCCCTCAAAGAGTGGCTTTCTCTCTCTCCCTGTCGATTGGCGCATGCTCCGTGCTCCGGGGCGGGGTTAAGACACCGTTAGAATGGTCTGCGTTCAACGAGGGGACCCAGTGAGTGAGGACGGCTTTGCCGACGCTTCTGGAAGCGGCCTCATCTGGCGTGCTACCCCTCCAGCCTTTTCCACTGTGCCATTATTTGTCGCTATTGTGACACCCAAGTTTTGCCTTCTCGCAATCGCACCCCGTCGTGGTGAGTGTAGGATAACCATCGTAGACTTAATCATCAAGAATGTGATTCGTAACGAATGTTCGTGGGTGTATTAGGGGCTGAGTGGGATCACTTTTCCCAGTAATTTGAAGGGGATTCGGGCAATTACGGCTAATTGCCTTCCTTTCGTGGAGGAGCGTGCTTACTCATCAGTCAACCCCCATTCGACACTAACGCACCCCCCCCCCCTCCTTCCTCCTGCATCTTTTCCCTACAAGTGTGCAAGCGTTTTATGAGGGGGGAAAAGTAGGAGTAGGAGTAATGGAAGAAGGTTTGGTTGCTGGGGATCCCTTCCAGCGCGCCGAAGAGTCCCATGTGCTCCCTCGGGATCTGTTCCCGATGGGGGACCTCCAAGAGCCCCTTCCCCGCCGACGAGCGGTGCCAGAAGCGGGATGCCCCAGTTGTTACCGCGGTTCCGAGCAGGCAGTGCAGCCTTGGCAACGCGGATCCACTCGTCCAGGGGCCGTCAACATCCCTTAAACGGCGGAGGCGGAATTGGAGGGACGACCCCCGCAGTGGCAGGAGGTGCCTCGTGGTGAGTTGTTTGGACCCCTTTTTCTTCCAGGGCACGCTTTTCTCCCTGAGACGTGCGTCTGGAGCCATAGAATTCCAGGGGCGGGGTGAGGTCTCTGTCACCCCTAGTTGCAGCACTGTCTCGCTGCTGCCCGTCTCAGGGAGAACCTAGTTTTAATTGGGCCCCCAACCCCGCCCCCTAAGATGTTAGCCATCTATCGATGTACCTTCGAAGGGTAACAGGTTGGACTAGCTTCTTCCGTGGGGGCTGCACTGGTCCCGAGTAACAATCGAATCGAACCGTTGCATCAAAAGTCGGCGATGCTGATCAGTTGTGTAACGAAGTTTTGTCGTTTGATTTCGTCGCGCTCCACTTTAGTCCATTTGTTAATTGCCCCCGTCTGTCCTCTCCCGCGATCGCTCACCACTGAACATCCCCTGCCCGTCTCTTCTTTATTGGACTTCACCATTTTCTCTACGAACCTCTCCTCACAAACCTTCTGGAGGAAATTTCCTCGTCGATTTCTGCCCTTAGTCCTCAAAAGGAGGAAATATTCCTGGGTTAATTGGTCTTGGTTTCGACCATATGGTAAGAATTAGCAATTTGTGCCTTCGGACCCATCTGGTATCACGCGGCCGTTCCAGAGGGTCATCAAATGTGCCCTCACATCCCTAGTCGATAATGGGGGTGTCAGGATTGTCAAAAACGTTTATCTTTACCCTTGTTATTCATTTTATTTTCTTTGATTTCGGTTTTAATCCTTCCTTTGAACCCCTTGCTGTCGTTCCCCAGTGAAGACTTGGGTTTTCGAGTCCTTGTGTTTTCTTGTCCCTGGTTATTCGAATACGAAAACCATAGGGTAATGTGGTAGATGTCTTTATTTTTATTCCTAGTTATGGGTTGGATCGATTCAGGGGGTGGTGACGTCATGTGCGTGCATCTCTTCCATTTAAACTTGTTTCGAACTGACGCGACTCCGTTGAGCGGTGTCTGCAAGAGGGAACCATTTCCTTTCCCTCCCCTCCCCTTCCCTCGTCGAGCAATCCTGCCGAACACTCGCTGCGTATTAGAGTTTTACTTCAAGGCTGAACCTGTTCAGGAAAGTTGCACCCACCGTTCGAAGTAGTTTCCTCTTTATATGACTCGGGTTATGTATCCTCCGCTCCTTTGAAGCAAACCATTCATATAGTTGCACTCGTTAGTTAAACTATTTGCTCGCTGTTATTTATTTTAAAATCGCCTCAATTGTTTCGCCTTAATACATTGATGCACATTTGTATAACTTGATTCACTCATAAAATACACAATTTAATTTTTATCACAATTCTTGGAAAGAAAATTCGAATGTTAGTTTCTTTTTAGGGGGATATGGGCAGCCTTCATTAGTTAAAAAAAAAATATTCTCAAAGCAGAATAATTAATTTACAAAATATCCACTTGCGCAGTGTACATTATGTCTGCTTCACGCACTGTGTTCGATCTATTATGTCCATTCAGGAGGAAAACTAATTTTACGAATTACCTTTGAAGAAAACACCTTCGGGTCGACCAGAATTGGCGGGCTCCGATTCTGAGGAAAGTTGCAAATATTCTGTAGCATATTTTCTTGGATCTATTTGCAATGGGATATTTTGGGGTGAGCCACTCTAAACGGTCGACTCCCATATATTTTCTTTGTGATTTGAGTTATGGCGGGGAAACAATTATTTTCCTTCACAAGACTGGTTGATGGTTGGTTGATCATCAATTCGCATTTCCTATAGTAGTGATAACTTGATTAATTTTGAAGATGTTTCTTTTTCCTTAAAGCTATAGTCAAATGATTAGTGGACTCTTATTGTGGATCTCCCCTAAGTAAGGGGTTAATCGCAACAGGGTTTGAAATATGGACTTTGGAGTGAGCATGAGGACGGATTGATTTTTTTGTGGCGTCCTAAATTCTCTCGTTAGTTAGAAGGTAGTTGTAGGAATGAATGATTCTTTGGAGGTTTGAAATAAACGAATAGAATATTTAAAGAGGGTTTGAACAAGCTTGAATCTATGAATTTAAAGATGCTAAAAGTTTAATAAAGGTAACTCGTCAGACCTCAAATCCCTACGTTTGAAAGAGAAGTTTAATTCAAAATGCAAAGTGGCGTTTGAAGGTTTGAAATTAAGAGAAGACAAGGAGTTTGATAATATTGTTTGATAAATGTATTTGATTCGAAAAGACTCTGCACATTTGTAGTCTGAAATTAATTTGAAGGATTTGAAAGTTTGTTACAAGAGTAACCAAATAAGCTAGCCGCAATGTTTGCCTATTTGACAATATTGGACACCAAAATAATAAAAGTGATCACTGGTTCGCTTAATATGAGGTTAAATTAACTTACCGTTAACAGACACTAGTAAAAATACTTAATGGATTGGAAACTCAATTTAAAAGGTGATACGAGTAAGCTAGAGGTAGATGAATCGGGTTTTCGATAAGCGAAGGGTTCTCTCTCCTTTGGAATTTCGTAACTATCTGACCCAAAATGTGTTTGCGTCTTGTTAACGTCTGTGTGGGATACAGGTCCGCCATTTAGTGGCTTCCTCCCAACAGTTTCCTCTTTGAATGTGAGGGTTTGGAATACACTTTAGGGAGGATATTGGGAGGTAAAATTTGAACATTTGAACCTCCTCCCCGGAAATGAAATGCTTGTGTTAACAGTTTGAAAGAGAAGAAGGGAAAAGTCCGATGTTGAAAAGGGTTGTGAAACAAGATGGAAAGATTGAAAGTCTCAACAGTGATTGACATGCATATTCGGATCAATGTTACTCAAAGGTACTTTAAGATCCGATTTCGAGGCGTCGAAGGAATTGGAGAGTTAGGTCAAGTGAATTTTCCGTTCCTCGATTTATTTATTTTTTTATCCTAGTCAATTTGAGAAGGGATCGTATTCGAGCATTCACATAGTTCATGTTGAATGAAATGTAAATCTGATTTATGTGTTCGTTTTATTCTTTGGCAAAAACGAGGAGAGACTGTACAGTATCGTCTGGTCACGTTCTTTAATTTCTGAAATTGAAACTGGTTCAGTCTTTGCACTCGCTCTAGGATTGGGATATTCCTTTTCATTAAGCCTCGACTTTAAATTCTAGTTGCAACTGAAGGCTCGATTTCGGGAGGAAAGGAGACGGAATTCCCGAAGGTTATTTTGTTTATAAGAATAAATTAGGAAAGGAAATGGAAGTCTTGTGGAACAAGTATTTTAAGAAACCTCACTAGTTGAAGAGAATGTGTAAAAAACCAAGGAAGGAAATTCTCGGAAAAAGACTTATTGAACACAATTTTCCGATTGTATAGTCAAGCGCCACCCTTTTGTTTTTAATGTGAAACGAAAGGGGACGAAAGCACAAACGAGTTTTACGATGGCTTCGAGTGGCTGAGCGAAAGAAAGGAAACGAAGGGGAAATCACCGGAGAGAGACGGCTCCAAAATCAATCCAGATTTCTACCAAACGGGAGAAAACTTTTCTGCCAAGTGGATAGGAGACGACCAAACAACCTGGGTGCAATCCTGGAGTTGCTATAACATTCCCATAGCATGCAACAGCCTCCCACCAACCTGGATGCAATCCTGGAGTGCCCCCTCCCCTTAGATGTATTCCGCGTGAGGTTAAGTTGCAATAGAACTTATACTTCCTAGCTGTTGCATGGAGGCTAGCACACGGGGGTGCTATAAACTTCCCACAACATGCAACAGCCTCCCTCCCCTCTTACCTGGCCCCCTCCCCTCAGGGCAGCCTCACAGAAAGCGTGGCCCCACTTAATTATAGCAACGCTGATGGTACTTACAGCACAAACTGTAGGATCCAAGCTTTCTCCCTTCATCTCCCAACCGGTTGGAGGGAGGAGAGGTGCCATCTGCTCCGGAGGACCTATAAACAACAACAACATTAAACCTTTTGGAATTGCTCCTGTGATTCAGCTTCTTAAGGATTTCATTTCTATCAATGGGTTATAAAACATTATCAACATAAATGTCATGGCTTAGGTTCTCGCCATTCTCGCAGGTAGGAGTGGCATACTTTTGCTCTCTTTGATAAAAGAAAGGTCCTTGTGTAAGCTCTAGCCATTGCTTCTACAACAGCATCCTTTGCTTGGATCCGGGTAGGTTTGCCTCTTAGGAATTGCTCGAGAGAACTTGTTCCATGATCTAAAATAATAAAGCACTCGCTTATGCTTTGAATCATAAGTTGAAGCGTTTTGAAATATTCCCTACGTCAATCATCCCATTCCCTTGAATAGAACGTCTCCAGTGTTGGGTCTCTTAATGGCCGGTGCGGTAGAAGAATGTGTCGCATCTCAGTGAGAGAGACCCGTCGTTGGTGACGTGGAATTTGAAGCGGGCTCCGTATTTGGGCGGGCAATGAGAAGCCGTTCTCCTCGCTCTCTCAAACCAACCCCTCATCCTCGTTTATTTCAGTCTCTCTTTCGCATCACTACTTGTGTATAGGGGGGCGGGGATGGGGTCTTTATTATTGCATTTGTAATCATTTTTTTTTTTAATAAGCCCCCCGCTCCTGTTTTCTAGTCACATACAGAAAGGCTAGATCGGGAGGGGGGACGCCAAGTAGTTTCCTGTTTCGGTTTCTCGTGCTGTGTCGTAGAAACACATTCATCTTTGAATTTCATCGCCTTTGTTTGTGTGAGTGAGATTCGCCCGATGATGGTTATCGCCCTTTTATTTCGATCATGGTCCTTCTTCCCTTCCCCTCATCTCATTAGTGGAGGAAAATGACCTCCTTTCCATCACATTTTTAATTAAAGATTATCTGGGTAGCCACGTGATACTCTCGGGTCGTGGGGGAATGTGCGAATGCGAAAACGAGCGAGTGCTTCGGTGTTTGATTGAGGGGCGGGGGGGGGGGGGGGTCTATCTGTCAGTTGACTTGGTCCGAATGATTTTCATTGAATTTCTGGCTCTTTCAAATAATGGGATTTTATGCCACAATTTGGGACTAAATTCTTTGAGGTGGTTCTTATCGATGCAACAAATGGTACTAGTCTAGCGAGATTAAGCAAGACCATTCCCTCTCCTACTATCTGTCTAGCCCCCAAAGGCTTCGTTTCATTTAAAATAGGGACCGCCCTAGGCCTTGAAACTCACCCTCCCCTCCCTATTCGCCGCATCTCGCACATTTTACTTTCCCGAAGAAGAAAAATTATTCCCTTTTTATTTTAATTGGCGTTGTCCTAATTTGTGCTCTTCTAAGTGAATTAAGGTTTTCTATTCCCTATCCCCCCCCCCCAATCCTCAATTCACATGGGAGCTAAAGATACGAAGTTGAACCTCATTAGAGGGAGTTGCTAAGTCATTGACGATCCTTGGAGAAGAACGGTGCCATTAATATGGAGAACTCACAAATTAGCGCGTGAGGGAGGATGGGGGAGGGGCAATGAATGCATAATTTCCCCATACGAAAGATGAACCGTGAATCCCAAGAACTTTTAAACTTCGGAGCTTAGTTCAACTAGATCAGTTTTTCCTTGGTAATGAACAGTGAACAAAATTCCAAATTACTCGGCCTTGCCGTTTCATACTTCCTGCGTAGCATTTTTGCACTTAAGGACGCTGGCATACCTTCGATATTCAGTGGTTGCGGGGGAAAAGGAGAATGAAAGAGAACAAAGAATTATTCGTTTGCTTCGATGCCCATAGCTGGAGATGGAGACACGGGTGTCCCGATTCCCATTTACGGGGTGGTGGGGCCTCCTAGCATAGTTTCCTAAAACTGTCTTGGGTTGGAAAGGAAACTCTCAGCCGACTTGAAACTATTATTCTCTCGAAGGCGGTGTGGGTTGAATAAAATTAGCCCCCAAATATGTTGGGGGCTGGGGGCTCTGATTCCAGTGTTATTCCTCGATTCAGGCCCATCCACTGGATTCCAGCATTTGTGGTGTCCCCTATACAATCCTCCGAGAATGCTTACCAACCCCGGTCGAGCAGCCAAGGTCAGGTATTAGATTTTAATCATTCGCCGAGGGCCCTCTTTGGGTTAGTCATTGGTATGTTTGTCCTTATTGCCTCGCAGGGTGCAGATTCAGGAGAGTTGCGCGACTTTCGGGTTCCGAGCGTTCCAAGTAGTCCTCGTGCTTTTTATCTTCCACACATTTCCTTGTAAAGATTTCCAAAACTTACTCTGATACCCTCATTAGTTCCCGCTCTTTTTTTTAATGAAATGACTCATAGTTAACAAGTGCAAGTAGTTGGTGGTCCTGCAGACATCTGCTTCCCGTCCCTTTTCGCGGGAGGCAGCGGAATTTTATTGGGCGGCGGGACACACGACTGCCGCGTAAGTGGTTCATTAACTAACTGTCTCTCGTTGAAGCGTTAGACGTCTGATTACGCCTGTATAGGAGCTGCTATGATAATGTGGAGGTGTAGTTTGGAAAGGGATGTTTAGCCATTGTATATGTAGCGTGCTCCATTTCTATGAGTTGAGAGACTATGTTGGATTCCTTACGTACACGCATGTGGGTGTTGTGGAGCTGTTTAGTGGATGCATTGCTCCCCAAACCCGTACTAATTGATGGTTAGGCCCAGAGGTGCCAGATGATTTTCTAATAAATTAGTCCAACTAATAATAAAAAGTAGCCTAGCAAGGTGAAAAGTAGCCCAATGAAAAAAAAAGTTTAATGCATTTACCAAATCCGTTTCCACTTCCAGAATGTCGCTTACTTCTCTTTTGTACATTTTTTAATCAAAATTTATAGCATTGCCTTAGTTGGAGTAAAATTAACGCAGAACATGTTTAGATTTTTGAATCAAAAATTTATTCTTAAAATTGAAGTTAAAAGGTAGAAAACTCAATCTATTTCTTAATTTGGTTTGCACTGAAATCACTCTAGAGAAAACCCTTTCCACTGTGGCATTGCTGATTGGCTCGCTACATAAACACAATGCGAACTTCGATATTTCGGAAAATGAAGGATTTCCTACAGCATTTTTAATAGTTGACGCCTTGTACCAAAACTCTGATGTATCGGTTGGAATATTATCTGGGAAAATGCTTTTCCAATCTACAAAGGATGGAAAAGCTACCTGCAGGCCTACACAGGGTTACCAGGGCGTTTAAAGCCTTTTTAGCTTCCACGCTAACAAGTTTAAATAAATTTCGCCAAACTCCATTGAATTCGTGCTATAATTTGAAATTTTATTTAAAATTGACAGATACAATAAATAATAGGATTTACAATAGAGAAAAAAATATTTATTTAACCAAGTCTCCTAAAGTAGCCTATAAAATCTCAGAATTAGTCTGAAAAGTACCATATAGCCCATATAAAAAATTAGTCGACAGTTCTGTTGAAGTCGCCCAAGCGGCGACTTTTCGCCCATTCTGGCAACTCTGGTTGGGCCGTCTAATTTCTTTGATTTCGTCTCTCGTCGGGCGAGTGTTGTGTTGTGGTGTGCGTGCGATTGCATATACTGAATACATACTTGTATTTTATGGGGTAACTTGCTTCATTTTCAACAAAGTGGTTGTGGTTTGTTCGTATTCGCGCGTGGTGGTAGGACTGAACGATTGGAGGTCTCATTACTCATTTGCCAGTGCTAAGCCGCTCTCCTCAGTTTAACGGTGATACCTCCCATTTATGGGCAACGAGAGTTCTCAAGGTATCGCCTTTCCCATGAATCCCACTCCTGCAGAGACGCTCCCTCCGCCTTAATGTGATCTTTATTTAATCCGCTCCCAATTGGAGCTAGACCGAATGCCGTTTCGAAGACTTTTCCCTCGACGGTTTTAGCTCGTTCTTTCTAGACTCCGATTCGGACACATTTGCGGGACCAGCGCCATTTGATGTATGCTCCCTCTGAACTTTTCTGTCAAGACTCCTTGCTCCCTCAGACATTGACACTTTATGTTTGGATGTCCTTTCTACGAGAGCTTCGTAAGTAGTACCTGTTACAGTACCGCGACAAAGTGGATCGCTACTGTCGAAATGGTACAATCTCTCCTCACCAATTTTAGCGTAACAGCAACGAAGTCGTATCACACATATACGTTGTAAGGAACGATCTGTATAGAAAGTAGTGCGAAGCTAGAGAAACAGAAAATGTGGGCGGATCTAGAAGGAGCAAAGCCCTGGTGCTCCAAGATTAGTAAAAAACAATCGAGGTCACTGGAACCAGGAGAGGTTTGTGTTTACCTAACAATGGACTTATTCAGTTTATGAAGGAGGCGGATCTACCCCTTCTTTATTTAACTTTTTGGTTTTGGTTGTGTGCTCGGGCGCCGGGAAGAGGCGGGCTTGAGAATGCCTTTTCATTTTTGTTTATTTAGTTGGTTTCTCCTTTTGTTTGGTTGTTGTTTTGCTTTTTTAATATTAACCTATTTGTAGAGTAGAATTTAATAGTGTGAGTT
The DNA here is from genome assembly GCA_963969495.1 of Ceratothoa steindachneri. NCBI lineage: Eukaryota > Metazoa > Arthropoda > Malacostraca > Isopoda > Cymothoidae > Ceratothoa > Ceratothoa steindachneri. Next base: position 114,661,969 of record OZ018331.1, on the reverse strand, counting down.
CGTCGACTTGATGGCGGTCGCCTTGACTCTTCGCACCGCTTCTATCCGATGGCTAATTTCGCCGGCTAGTCGCCGAACCTTTTCTCCTTCATGCATCCCTGGTCCAAGGCCGATCGCTCCGTTTTGGGTGCTGCGTTTCAACGTGTGTTTTCTCCCCCATCCCCTTTCCTCTTCCCACTTCCCCACATCTATCTTTCATTTATAAATAAGGAAATGTTATGTGTAGCATAGGCAACCTTGTTGATGTTCACATCTGCAAGATTGTGGGCTCTCCTAGTCCCACTGCCCGTAAGATGTAATTATCAATATCTCCAGATTTTCACTTCTACCTGTTTCACCACTTCCTTCTCGGCACATTTCATCACAAACTTTGTGCGTGTTTTCTTTCCCCGTCGCTATTGCTCTTTACATTTGAGGGAAAAAGTTATGTTGTTTTTCTTTTGTTTATTTGGGATTAGTCTGAAGATAGGCCTTTATATGGTGCCTTTGGCACTATGAGCCCCCTGCAATTAACCCCCGACTGGATAATGAAACGCAAAGATCAGATTGAGAATCGCTGGCAAGTACGAAAACACTAGGGGCCGGTCCTCGTTGGTCTGGATGGGGGGTGTCCGGCTAGTAGTGTTTTTTTATGCCGACCAGCGATTATTGAACCCTTCGTGCCGTCTCCCTCGAGGGGGGCTTCAGGGGTATGCAGTTATGAGTACCCATATAGGGGAGACGTACCCTATATGCTGGGGCTTGGAACAGAGGAGAGAGTGGATATGTTGTGGTTTGAATAGCTAGGGCACGTGAGGGGATGGGGGACAGTTTATTGTCCGAAAACATACTACTGTAAATGTTTTTTCATTAGCATTTTCAAGTGTGCCGTTCCACGAGTCCCTCACTTGGGCGGACTTGGGTGTGGTAGCGATGTTATGCAATTCCTTACCTTCATTGAGTTGGTGTATCGCTGCTCCGTCCGACACCCAACCCCGCTCTCTTCTCTCTTCGTGTGTGTGTATGAAAATTATCACCCTAAAAACAATAGCAACCTCGTACATCTCGACTCATGTTCCTTGTTGGCTTTTTATTATTATCTATTTAAACTAAGAGACGAAAACCAACCGGAAAAAGGATGATAAGTGATGTTCTTGTATCTTTTTCATTCTTTCTCGTTTAGGAAATTGTGTAATGGGTGTAACCATCAAGAGCACCACCAATGTTCTAGAATTTCATTTTCCCTGTGTGTGTTTGAAAGATTGATAAATAACGCACGCAGCCCCAGTTGACACTGACTAAGGGAGTCATTGGTGCAGATTGTAAGAGTGAAAACGGAAAGAATTGTTTGGCGGCGAACTTTCAGAAAATAAAGACGATGACCAAGTGTACAGAAGCCATCGAGTTAATGCCCCTCTTCCCTGCGGTAAAAATGACTCAGGAGGGCCGTAAATTAATTTTGTTTGAAATGCCCTCGTTAGTTTTCGTTTATTACCTTCAAGTAAATAACAAATTCCCCCTTTTTACCACGACTTTTGGTTTCATAGTTTTTCCCCACCATTATAGACAAAGCCCGTCTATACTATCCATCTACGGCAAGTCTATTTAATAATGATAATAATAATAATAATAATAATAATAATAATAGTTAATGGCGTTGTGTATTGCAAAGGAAGGAGTCTAAAGAAAATGCGTAATATTGTGAGGCAAGGGGTAGTTTCCCCTTCCCTGGTGTCGGGTAAAGAAGATTCGGTCTCCGGTGGGCGGGATTGGGTGATTAATGGAACTTCTGATTAGGTTGGGATGATGCTTCTCAAATCTTGTCCATTCCTATAATAAGGTTTGCCCGAGACCTTCGCCAGTCATTCTCTTTTTAATTGTCACGAAACGAGAAGGAAGGGAGTGAAAGAGAAGCGTTTCCGTTTGTTCGCCTTGAAAGAAGCAGGCGTAGCCATGGGTTTTTGCGACACATCCTTGGAGGAGATTTGCAAATCACCGCTTGGGGATTTGTGGTTTTGCCTCTAAAGGCATGATTCTTTCATAACCTTTTTTCACCTATTGCTTAAGATAGGCGCTGGATCCTCGCTCGTGTCTGGATGTGCTCCAGAGTTGTTTGCAACATCCGCTTGCACACGCTCCACCGCGTCAGCGGGTGGAGTTCGTTCGCTACACCGGTCGGTTCCATTCGTCCCTTGTCATGACTTTTCCGTTTCTATTTTGTGTTCCTTGCACGAGTCCCAGCATCTCGCTCACATTTTCACTTTCCCTAACATCACCCCCTCTACGAACTTCTCGGTTAAAACCTTGTGGCCGAGATGTCTTCATTGGTTTTCGCGTGGTCGTCTTAATGATCTTCGGCTGCTCTGATTCTCTTTGTTTCTATCTTTAGCTAAATAAATACAGGAAATTGTTGTCACCAACGAAAGGACTCGAGTGCTGCAACTAGTTTGGTGGGGGCATATGAAGGAAAAAGGGGGTGAATGGAACTAGCGACAAGGCAAGCGATGATCAAAACTAGGTAATATCGGACCTCGTCAACCGCGTGGAGGGCAGATCAGATCAATAAGATACACAACACTGGACAACACAAAAATCTTTTGTCTGGTGCCTGAAATATTTCCATTTTGACTCTATTAGATGCTAAAATTGCGCATGAAAATCTTTCCAAAGGTGTACATGAGTGTATATTAGTGCAATTAAACAAGACTTTTTTATTTAAAACTATTTTAATTCTACAAGAGGCAATTAATATGAAACAATTAAGAGAGCATAATATATAAACAAACAAAGCAAAATTAAAAATTGAAAATGCACATTGGCCAAGATTTTTGGCAGAAAATTCAGGGATAAATTTACGCTTATTTGCGCACCATTGATGTTGAGCAACAGGAGTATCTCATTTTTTTAAAAAGAAGCATAATTCCACTAACATAAGAGCGTCCCAAGGTCGTTGGTAACTAGTTCGATCTCTTTGATGTCCTGATGGAATCGTTCGCCTTGTTTGTCGCTAACATCTCCGAGATTTTCAGGAAAACGATCAAGATGGCTAAAAAGAAAATGCATTTTGATATTCGCGCCAATATGAGTTGATATCAAGTTGGTAAAAAGGTCTTTATAGTTTTCACTTTTGTGTTTCCATAACACATTTGGAGAATTAACGCAACACTTTTTTGAAGAGGACATCTTGCTCATTTTCTATTGCTTAGTTCACCGCAACATCTGAAAAATAGGAAAAAAATAAAATAATTAGAATTAGGATAAAGTAATGAATCCAGTGTAGTGGACGTACACACATACATAGTGACTAATTTATAACATATACACACTTATGACATATACAATGGACATTAACTCCCGCGTATACTTACGAGTATATACATATGGACATTGACTCACACACCAACTTATTAACATATGGACTTTGACTCAAACCTAATATATGTATTATAAAAGGATGTTGATAACTTAAAACTAGACCTGATAGATCAAAATGAAGGTAATTTTTCGATTCAGGCGACCGATTTCTTACAGGAATGATGTCCATTTCCTAAACACCAAAAACCTTGTATACCACTGTAATTTATTATTCACGGTCGTTTTTTTAAGGTCGCGGACTCGCAAAACGAGGAATTTGAAGACCCTATAACGCTTGTCGCTGTGCTCCAGTCCCCACTCACTGGAGTTTTCTCGTATATGTTTATTCTTTCTCATTTCCCGGTCTACAATTTTAAAACGAAATAACAACGAGGGCGTCTCCCACAGAAAGTTGCTAAGGAGAACTCTTAGTAGAGAAAGTGGTGATGCTAGATACAATTAGGGAGGGGGGGGAGATATGCAGATATCTACAGATCTTTCTGCAGGCATGGACGTCTAAATCCCGTTGTGGGCCTGGAGATAGTGACGGTCGTGCGTAAGCTTTGATATCAACCTCCCCCGGTCGTCGACAGGTCTCCCCAGCCACTATTTTCTCTTAAGTATTCGCCAAAGAAGGGCTCTCTTTTTTCCGACGGAGTATACTTTCATTGTAGTTAATGAGAGGTCCGCCTCCTTCTTACTTTCATTCGGTTTTGCAAGACCCACCGCCAAGGCATGTGCCTCCGTTTCTTTTTCTGGAAGGGCGCCTATTTGTAATGAGACTTTCATTTTTTTTTTCGTTCTATACGCCTGGGCAGTCGTGACACGTGGCCTCGTTCCCCGCCCTTCATCACCGCCCGTTGCTCTTTGCCCTTCGCTGATCTTGCGCAAGTGGCCGGCGGCGGTCCTTTGCCTCCTGCCGCCTCGGGGACGCTGCTGATTTCGCGCCAACTGCCATTTTCTCGCTACTATGCTCGCTAAACACAACGCATTCTCTAAGCAGGGAAATTGTGTTAACACATACCGTTCGCATCTATGACAAACGTTTTCGGCTGTAATCTGAGTAATTCGGTGGTTGTACATGACTACTAGACCCCACTCGTCAAAATGAAAATCTTTAGAGTTGTATAAATAGTAGAATTTTTTTTATTTTAGGAGCCCATCTGGCGACTGCCTACTTGGGCAAGGTCGCCGTACTCACGACACCCGAGTATTAAGGCTACATTAAAATAAAAATATGCATAATAAAATAAAAAATAACAATAGAAAAGGGAGCAAGGGGGCAACAAGCACGCTCCGGCGCTAGAACGAGCAACCGACAAAAAAAAAACGGTTAAATAAAGTGGAGGAGGCCAGCCTTCTCCAAAAAGTCATAAAATCTACAAGTCAGTGTGCACGAACTCGTCCCGAGTACAAGGGACAAGCGGTAGCGACCCCGCTCATCCCGGTACCGGGACAGGTAGCGTGCGCGAAGATCACCCAGACTGGGACATTCAACAAGAAGTGACGAACAGTCTGGGGGACAAAGCAGTCATCACAGTATGGCGCTGGCGAGCGCTCCATCAAATGGCAGTTAGTCCCACGAGTGTGTCCAATTCGGAGACGACAGAAAGCTACCTGAAGCCGTCGCGGCACTGGGAAGTAGGTCCATGGGTACAGTCGCGGCGCAATGGCACGCAACTTTAGGTTCCCCTCGACCGTCTCCCATCTTCTTTGCCAAGCAGCCTGGATAGTTGCCCGTATTCCTGCCCTGTAATCAGTGTAAGGAAATGTGAAATGCTGCTCTGTTCGCCCAATCCTCGAGGACTCTTTGGGGCCCGTATCGACGCGCTCATTCCTCGCAATTCCCACATGTCCAGGAACCCAGCAGAAGATAATCTCCACATCCGCTCAGCTCGCCATATAAATAGAAGAAAACGGAGCATTTGGTTACCAGGAGGGGCTCACCACCCCCCAGAACCTTACGAAATTCTACGTGTGTTGGAACTGTGTGGCAGGGACTTAAGATGAGGTCTAAAAGTGGTAGACGCAGCTTCCTGTTGACAAAGAACTTATACTGACCTCCCTCCTCGGGTGCTCTCCTCCAAGGGGAGGGAAAAGGAAGGGTTCTTCAGTGCCCGCAAGGAGGATGAATGCCTCTAGTCAGTCTGCAGTGGCGCTCTGTCACGCAGCCTCGACTGAGCCGCTCAAAAAAGACAACCGCATTCGCGCCACCTCTTCCCGGGCGTCGTATCGTCGCTTTCTTGTGCAAACTTGACCGATCTGGAGACGCGCCGGGGTGAAGTGTCAATTTGCCGAGAGCGTCGTCCAAAAGCCTCTCCACATTTCACTGGGGGAAGGATCATCCTTCATGTTGACGTTGGCGGATCTTGACTACTTAGTGCCCCCTTGTCTCGAACTTTCCCAATTACTCTCTTCTATAGACTAATAGGACTGCTTTCCACACCTTTCCATTTCCTAGCTATTGCATGGGCCGCTAGCACAGAGGTGCTATAAAATTCCCACAGCATACAACGGCCTCCTTACACTCTAACCTGGTTACTCAGGACAATTTCGCAAAAAATGCGTCCCCCTCCTTAATTCTGGTAGGGATGCCATCTGCTTCCGTGGTGCTATAAATAACAGCAACAACTTTTATGTAAATAACAACTCGTTTATTCCCGAGTATCATTCCCTCGTTATTCTTCGCCATTTTCTTGGCATTAACTGGGGATAACCCTCGACTCCTACGCAGGGTCTCAAGCCTTAAGGCGTGCAATCGCGTTTCTGCGGTCGCATAGCTTGATGATTCCGAAGCATGGCCAGTATTTGGTTTCGGTGGAATCCAAAAAGAGAAGTCAAACGTTGATTCCGACGTCCTGATTTCGCCCTGCGTCCGCTCTTCGCCCAACTCCGGTCCTCGAACGCGAGAAGGGTGTTTTGCCATCTCGCCGAGGCGAACTCTCTCTTATCCGGCTTCGAGCGCCCCAACTATGCTCCTCGGGCGAAGACCCTCACTCACCTTTTCTCTACAAACGTCTTTCTAAAACTTTCCGGCAGAGATAGGTGATGAATGCTCCATTAAAAAGAGAACTCGTTCTTCCGTGATTGTTTTGCTGGTGCAAATGTGCCCGCAGGCACAAGCTTTGGTGGTGCATGGACATACCCCGAAGGTGAAATGCATCAAGATCTTTGTGATGCTGCCATGAAAACAAGAGGAGCGGCCCTTCGACCCCAGTAACCCTTGAGAAGCCTGGTGGTTTCTTTTGGCTCATCTTTTGCACCTCTATTAATATCGCAGTATCTTTTCCACGCCGCATACTGTATGTATATACCTAACAAAGGGTGTACAGTGTTTTAAAAGTTCTAAATAATAATATTTGATTTAAGTCCGGTGATGCGACATTGAGCTACTGTTCAAAATAAAGGCATCGCGTCATCACGAGCACGCAGTAAGTATCTCATCTCTAGGATTATGATCAACCGTCTATTTTGGGACGATGACTCACATTCTCATGATTACGTTGGTTGGTTCACTGATTGAGTTTGCTTTCTTTATATTTGTCGAATCCGTTCTACCATGAGCCCCCCCCCCCACCCCCGAATGTCTGCGACCACTCACTGGAACCAACATTTGTTTGGAAGGGGAGGGGGGGAATTGGCTAGGGTTCAAAACTCTGGCGTCTTTCAAACGGAAAAGAGGATTATGATGAGATATCACACTTACACCGCCACGTCCAAGACATGCGTATGTCTATTGCCAGTAAGACACAAACGCGTCCAGTCGTTTGGGTCATACGGAATAGAAAAGATGTTTAATTTCCCTTCTTAGCTGATGCTCCATTTAATTACCAATGGTTTAAGGGCGTTTGAAGCGAGAGCTTCTCTCTCAGGCGATGGCGTGTAAACTAAAAATTGTTAACTCACACACTCTAGGGAACACGCAAACGGGAAACTCTCCTCATATACCCCAACCAAGTGACTAAAGACGAGCGTCCTCCAGTAAACCCGATGCAGTGGTGTAAGGTGGCTGGTTATTAATATGACTGCATGACACAGCTCAGTACATTAACTGAAGATTCCCTACTCTGTAACTGTGTTTATCGCCCCTTTTTTCCTCTACTAGTTCTCCCTTTTTCATTGATTGCCCTGATGGTTAATCCAGTGGTTTTGTTTACAAATATTTTTCCACTTTATTCCTCTTTCTCCTGGCACACCGCTGTCTGTTTCTTCCAAATTCTCCCGATTCCCCTTTAATTGCGTCCCCGGATTTCGGGACACGGAGACGCCTGCCCTGCCCTCTCATCCCGCCATTCTTTGTCTTCGCGTTTCTTAAGTGTTCATTTCCCCTTCCTATTTCTTTTTTATTTCTCTCGTCTCGCTCTTCATCTGTCACTTCCTCATTAATTCTTCGTTTTCATTTCTCCCCTCATTCTTCGTCTACCATTTCCCTTCACTCGTTCTCCATGTTCGCCAGGCATTTCTCCCTTGTCTTTCCTCCTCGTCACTCATCTTTTCTGCGCAATCTGTCCCTTAGTTTCATCATTTCTGTGCTATGGGGTGCCTTCGCCCCCCCTTTGCGAGGGGCACACTTAATTATTCTTTCCTTAATTTGGCCGGGCAGGAGGAGGGGGATTTCGTTGCTTTATTGGCGAGTTCTTTTACTCCTCGAAGCGTGTCTTCACTCCGCCCGATGGACACCCTACCCCCACTGGTGGGTATTTTTTTTCCTTTAGTTCGTGGTGCGCAACCTTGCTGTGGATGGCATCTTGAAGGTTGGGTGTCCCCCAGGCCTCACCACACTCAGGAGGATCTGCAGCTATATATCTTCCACACATTTACGCATAATTTAGCATCAACACTTTTTAGAGATCTCTTCTTTGCAAACCTTCTCCGTGGGATGCCCACGTTGGTATTGCAGGTTAAATTCGAGAAGAAAAAGTGATGCGCCATCGCGATCCCGTTGGTCGTTGCTACCGATTAAGTTTGCCCGATCACCAACACAAGAAGGTGGGGAGGGGTTAGGTCATGAACCGAGGGTTGGGCGACCTCACGACCCGGTAAACCCGTCGATTGTTTTCGGTTATCTGTTTTGGGTCGCTCTCTCTCGAGGTCACAACCCTGTGGCTGTTCCCTAAAACCATTGGTATTTACCGGGCGGAGGAACGAAGCGTCGCGGTGGCACTGGGGCTTTTGTGTTGAGCGGTGATGCCGCCCATTTACAATCAAGATATGAGGGGGGGGGGCAGCCAAATTGATTCATGCCTTTTTTGTGGTTTCATCTACTCTTAAATCCCGAAAGGCTTGACATTATAAAATATTGAAAAAAAAATCATGATTTCTGACAGTTTCGTTGTAATTTTGTGGAGTGCTTCTTCAGAAGAGGCTTATAATTGTATTCTACGGAAGAAGAGATTATGAGCGCAATTCACTCATTCAAACAGAAGGCGCCAGAACCACCAGGACTCACAAAGTACAACTTTAACGTCGTCCCGAATAACACCTTTACCTCACTAAAAACATATTCAATGCAAATTTCAACGCAGGAATCTTTCCTGACGCACTAAAAACACCGAAAATATTGCTCTTTCCAAAACCAGGCAAACCTCAAGGCCTCCTAAATAGTTACAGACTTATATCAATATTTGATTTTAGCGGTAAAGTATTTGAAAAAATAATAACAAGATTAGTAGAGCATATAGAGGAAAACAATCCATATAATAATTTCCAGTTTTAATTCCGGAAGAACAGGGATAACACCATGACCGTTGGAATAATTACACAAAAAATAGCACAAGCGAAAGCGAAGAGAAGATATATCGACTTAGTGCTAAGAGACGTTAGAGAAAGCCTTTGATAAAGTCTGGATCAGAGGCTTACAGTATAAGATCCTAAACCTCCAACTGAACAACAATTTGGAGAAATTCTCTGCGACTATATTACGGAAATAAAAGCTAAGATCGGGATAAACCACTCCGAGGAACCAAAATTTGAAATGGAAGCCCAGATGCCCCGGGTAGACGCCCTTCTATATATCATAGAGCGGACATGCCGTTACCAAAAACACCAGAGACGCAGAACATTCATTTCCCGGATGATATCAGCCAATGCATAATATCCTCCTGCAGGAATGAAAGACGGCGAGCAAGATTAATGGCACTAGAAATGAAGAAATATATATATGCAAATTTTGTCGAAGACCATTGTGTATTTTGCCTTAATTAATTTCCTTTGGCAACTTTTTCTTCTTGTAACTATCTTTTTTATTCCATCTTATTCGATCTTATTCGAAAACTTAGCAATTTAGTTTGTTTTTTACCAAACACATTCATTTAAAAAAGAGATGAATACTGGACAAGTAATCCACCATATGAATATATATATATATATATATATATATATATATATATATATATAATATAAAAAATGGAAAATACGGATAAACATCGAGAAATTTACCCTAATTACTAATGCAAGTAAAGAAAAATGTCGATATCATACAAGAAGGAGAAAGGTACTATTATAGACCCGAAGGTAAAGTTTTGTGTCTAAAAATAACACCAAAAGAATACATAAGCCATCAGCAAGAAAGGATACGAAGAACAAATCCAACTCTATAATTACTTTATCCACTCCGAGGAATCTCTATGAAAAATAAGAAAAAAATATATATGGCATTGGGCAGGGCAACACTAACGTACTTCCAATACCCTTGCATATGATGCCAAAAACAAGAACATAGGAAATGCAAAGACTACATAATAAAGCACACATCAGCTGAGGAGAAGAGAGGAACATTACAAAACGCCACTAAGAAACAAGGCCTGCTGACCAAAAGTCGCGTGCTCTCACTTATTCTGATTTATGACCTTACGACCACAAATGTGAAGTTTCTCCAGGAGCAAGTCGGCGACAGGCCTCCTCCTTCTGCTTCCCCCTCCCCCTCAATCGTAGGTGAGGGACAGGAGGAGAGGGGCCTGCGAGCCGTTCCCCCCCATTAAAAAATTAGGCAGTCGTGGTAATTACACCACTATATCGGCCCCTAGTTTTAAGAGTCTGATGAACTAGCTGCTACGTATCACAAGACAGGCTTTGGAACCTCTATAAACAACGCACCTTAACACCTGCTTAAGGGGTCCTGGGCATTGAGGGTGCAGGCGTTTACTACTACGAACGGTTTACACCCCAATAACCGCACTCCGTTTAATGGGCTGACGCCCCCCCCCCTTGTGGCCCTTCTCCGGTACGTATGGCTGCACTGCTTATGGCGGGCGAGCTTTATTGCTTTGTGAGCTGCTGCCGGGCCAACTAAAAGTATCAAGCCCCGCATCTGTGTCTGTCAAATTAGATTCTCTCAATCTTCATATCCTGGGCGGTCTTGTCGCGACTAGTAAGACTTAGTAAAAAGTTCTATTACGACGCAACTGCTTCTCTGGCTGCTCAGTTGGGAGCTGCGGCCATCGGTGTGCCGTCTATGACAATGACCTCTCACTGGGTAGCTTCCAGTTGAGGTGGCTGTGAGACATAGCCAGGGAGATAGCCCTTCAAAGGTCGGAAGAACTTTATGGAAAAGTGGAAGCGGCGGGATCTTAGATATAGCTCACCGCTTTTTTTTCTTACTGATCACAAGCTATCCGAGTATTTGAAGTGCGATCGGTGTTTTACGATGCTCCTACAAACATTGGGACGTGGAGGGCACGTAATCCTCCATGTGTGGCGAGTCGAGTGCCTTTTAATAATCGTGGCCTCCCTTGTGACGAGTATAATTATCTATTACGGAAGGTATTGTGATCTCGTCCTAAAAAATAATTTTTAATCCCCCTTCTCCTCTATGCTTCGTCGCGCCCAAGACCTTCCTCTGTAGCGGCACGGCAGGGAGCACTGCCGTCTGTCGCTGTTGCATGGGATGGTCTTCTGTGCCCCATGTTGTGGGGGCGAAGGAGGCGGACCTCCTGCAAGATATCTGAGCTTACCTAGGAGCCAAAGGCTATTTTTAGCTGCCGCGGTACTCGAGTCTTTGGGGGAGGGGAACCTCCTTCAGGTTTCCTTGTCATAGCATGATTTATTTTGTTTTGGTAATCCATTTGATGGAGCGTTCGCGCCTGCGCCTTACTATGAAGACTGTGTTGTCCCCCAGACTGTTCGGCACATTCTTGTCGAATGTCCCAGTCTGGGCGATCTTCGCGCACGTTACCTGTCTCGGTACCAGGATGGGCGGGTTCGCTACCGCCTGCCCCTTGTACTCGGACAAGTTCGTGCACATTGACTGGTGGACTTAATACTTCTGGGGGGCGGCCTTTTCCCCTTTATTTAACTAGTTGTTGATTTTTATTATTTTGTAGGTCGCACGTTCCTGCGCCGGGGGGAGGCGGACCTTTCCCCGACGCTGGAGCTTACTTGCTGCTTTTGGCCTTGTTCCTTTTTATTTTATTGTTTTTGTTTTTTTCTTTTTCATGATACTATTTTAAAGTAGCCTAATACTAGGCAGTGGTAAGTACGGCGACTTATGCCCAAGTAGGCAGTCGCCAGATGAGCTCTTAAAATTTAAAAAAATCCTATTTTGAGATTTAAAATTAATTTATATCATGGGTAGTTATTTATGTACTACCTCAGTTATAAATTAAGGGATTAAACGTTAGATACTGCGCTCGTTTATGCCCCTGTTGGTTGATGCCATCTCGGAGGGGATGACTGTGTAGTCATACACTTGTTACCCAGAGGAGTAGCACGCCACATCGGTCAGTGTCAATAGGGTCTCACTGGGTTGAATTGAATTCTGATAGGGCCTGAGGAGGCTGATACGGTACCCCTTACTTTCAATATACCTACTTTTTTTACCAGCATCCCTACTTTATTTTCTCTAGCTAGGATTAAGTCCCCGCATGGGGTATTCTTTGTAGTTAAATACAAAATATACTTTGAGAGGCTGCACGTCGTCTTGGCCTGACAGTCTCGAGGTATGATATGCGCCCGCACGTCCCCAATTGAAAGCTTACTTGTCAATGTTGGAGAGGGGCCACTTGCTTTGCGTCGTGCGCTGTGCATTATGTGCGTGTACACGCAATCCTGGCGCCTTTATCAGTCGCCGACAGCTCTCCCTGCATCGCCCGTCGGCCCGTGCCTTCCAAAGTCATGCAGGCGCGCATATCTAGATTAAAGAGGTCGCCGTACGTCCCTCTCCCCTCTCTTCCCCGAGAGATGCCGGATCACCGCCCCAGGGAAAGGGGGGGGGGCACATGGAGCCCCTCCCCCCCTTGAGATGGACATGGTCCCTGAGGTGAAACAGCCTCAGACGGTAGAATCTTTCATGGGATCGAACACGTGCTCGATGCCAAACACAGAACCCAAGTCTGCCCCTGTAAAGGCTTCTCAGACGGCGTGGGCGCCCGAGGCCTTACAAGAGAACGGGTCTCTTTTCCCGACTGATGCCCCTGTGACAGCCAACAAGACGTTCTCGATTTCAGAGAAGGATCTAGCTGAGGCCAGCTCATCTGGCCTAGGAGCTCCTGCCGGCGGAGGAGAGAAACGGGTTCATTCCTCGCTTTCCTCCGAAAAAAGAAAAGAAACAAAAAAAAGATAAAAAAGACGGGGGAGGGGTCATCTTCCACCGCGGGTGCCACGGGGACAGACGGGGCCGCTGCCGTTTCGGTATGTGACCAAGCCAAGAACGGCATGTCCATCACCGGGGCTTCCCCTGGGAGGACGGGGGGGTCCCTGACAAAGAACATAAAGTGCGCAGAGCGGAGCCTCGATTACGTCGGGCCCCTCATTCAGAGATTACCTGGCGTTTTTTTCGATCCCGCTGGCTTCAAACACTTCCTTGTTATTCGCTCCACTGATGGCAGCATGTTGGCTAAGGGCCACATGATCCATCGGAAGAGAGCTCTAGCTAGTGTGATTGGTAGAAAGCCGAAGGTGACCCGTTTCTCGGATGTGAACCTTTTGGCGAATGCGTCGAATCCTTCCGAGACGGCCATAATTAGTGCCCTTCGGACACTTAATGGCACGCCTGTGAGTGTGAAACCGCACTCTACCATGAACTTCATGAAAAGAGTAGTTTATCCGAGAGAACTCGTGGACTACTCCATAGAGGACATCACCTTAGAGCTGGCCGACCAAGGGGCGGTCAAGGTCGAACGTGTGATGAGAAAACGGAGGGGCCTCGAGACCCACCCCTACACTCTTCGTAATGTTTGACTGTGACAAGCTCACTGAGTCGGTGCGTACCGGTTGGTACCGCTACCGCGTGGAGGCATTCATGCCACTTCCACGGAGGTGCTACTACTTTCACCGCTTCGCCATACTAATCTCCCCTGTAGACTCGCAAAGTCGGGGTTACCCGAAGTCTTCGTAAGTTGATCCAAGGCCGCACATGATAAGTCCAAATCGTGTGTGGCCAAGTGTGTCAATTGCCGAGAGCCGCACCTCGCTTCTTCGAAGCAATGTGGTGCATATCTCCTTGAGAAAGAAATCCTGGCCGTTCAGGCCCAGGATCGTTCATTTCGGAAGGTTAAGGAATTGTTCTTGGCGCGCCCGGCTCTGCCTTGGACGTCCCATGCCTCAATGTTAAGAAAGATCATTCTCTGGGTTCTACCCATCCCGGGTGCTTCCCTGGTATAGGTGGCCATAAAGGGTTCATACCCAGTACCGGTAAAACCAGGGTTCCCCCTACTTCCCGCAGCGTGACCGTTTCCTGCAATGCGAAACGGCCGCGCGCCTTCACCGAGGGGTTAGATTCACAGGAATCAACACCCCTGAAGTTGGTCCTGAGGCCATATTCCTGGGTTCTTAAACCTGCCCCCCGAAAGGAGGACAGCAATAAAGGAGCTTCGGCCACACCCAGTGGTGCGCTGGGTCGCTCTGAGAAGGTGGATCCTCAAAAAGAGGGAGCCGCCCCCGGCTGCTCCAAGGTTTCGAGGCGGAGGGTTGAAAAGACTCGCATGGCGAGCTCAACCTCCTCCGATAAGTCCTCGAAGACGAGAGCGCCTTCAGCGCATGGTCCAGCCAACAGCGCAGGAGTTCTGTATCCGACCTTTTGGGAGCACTCTTCGTGTCACGCTGGAACTGTGCCTGTGTATACGGATAGCTCCAAGTCTCCGAATTGGACACACTCGCGGGACGCACCACCATTTGATGGAGCGCTCGCCCGCGCCTTATTGTGACGACTGTTTTGTGCCTCAGACTGTTTGGCCCATTTTTGTTGAATGTACAAGTCTGGGTGATCTTCGCGCACGCTACCTGTACCGGGAGGACGAGTGGGCTCGCTACTGCTTTTCCCGTGTACTCCGGACTGGTTCGTACACACAGACTTCTAGATTATACAACTTTTTTGAGGAGCTTCGCCTCCTCCACTTTATTTGACTTTTTGTAGGTCGCATCTTCCTACGCCGGGGTGAGGCGGACCTCCCGCTGACGCCGGAGCGCGCTTCTTCCTGTTGCCTTTTTCCTTCTTTTCTTTTCTTTTTGTTCTTCTTAGCCTTTGTCTTTTTTTTTGTATCTTTGTTATTTCGTTTTTAATCAGTCCTAGTAGTAGCCTCTGTTATGAGTACGGGACGGGTCCTTTGCCTTAGTAGGCTGTCGCTAGATGGCCTCTCTCTCAAAAAAAAATATATATATATATACGCCAGCCATACCATAGTCCCTTTGGGTTTAGAGCTAGGGTTCGGTTGCGCTTCTGGTTCTAGAAGAACACAATTTATGTTTCATTTCGTACACATGTATACTTTACTTCGCATCACTACCTTACTTTGTATCTTTCTCTGTATTTCAGACATAAGGACTTCTTTTCCTATTGCTTAATTTCAATAAAATCCTGAAGAGAACAAAGACTGTTTCCGTACTCATCTAGGTTCTGCCCAGGACGCCACCCTGGAGGGATACCACCTTTGACTATTTGTCGCCACGCCTCTGCTCCCAAAGTTTCTACAGCGTCGGGAGTATTGCGCTCGGCCTTTTTGGAGCCCACTCCTTGTCACCCTGGATCCGTACCAGTGTATACAGTGTCTCCAAGTCCCTTGAGGGAAGGGTCGCTTTACACGCCGTATACTCTCCGTTTGATGGGAGACTTCCGAGGGGAATTTAAAGTTACGTGTCATGCGCTGTGACTGTCCCCAATCCGCCACGGCTTCAGGTCGCCCTCTGTCGTATTCGAGTTTTGTACACTCGCGGGACGCACCGTCATTTCACGGAACACTCACCTGCACTTTATTGCAACGGCTGC
This sequence comes from Ceratothoa steindachneri, assembly GCA_963969495.1. Classification (NCBI taxonomy): domain Eukaryota; kingdom Metazoa; phylum Arthropoda; class Malacostraca; order Isopoda; family Cymothoidae; genus Ceratothoa; species Ceratothoa steindachneri. The sequence continues at coordinate 114,646,437 of OZ018331.1, read as the reverse complement.
GTTGTCCCCCAGACTGTTCGGTACACGGAACGAGTTTGGTCGCTCCCGTTTGTTGTCCCTTGTGGACTATCTCACTTTTTGGAAGAGGCTGTCCTCCATTTTGATCTGACTTTTTTTGTTGTAGGGAGGAGGCGGGCCCCGTTCCGATTCCGGAGCGTGCTACCTTCTTGTTCTTGCTTTTTATTTTATTTTTTGTCTTTTGTGAATTTTTCTTCTTTTTTTTATTCCAACCTAGTATTAAGCTATAAGGTTATTAGGGCCTTTTGCCCTAGTAGACATTCGCCTAAAGTTGCCAATACGGCGGGGACGATCGTCAATGCTCACCTTAGCTCACATCCGCAGACAAAGTATGTGTTATGATCACATTTTGCATATTTCTGATCCTATGTAGACTTTTCTCTTTACCTCTTAATGCACTGAGACTTCGTACTATCTACTTTCTACGCGCCTTTTTCTTTTTTCGCAATCTACTACTATGTCTACAATAGAGGGAGATAAAAGTTTATCGGCAGGCTAAATGAGCTCTGGCTCCAAGCGCAGTCTTGTCCCTTTAAGCTGCCTGGGAGGCCGTGGTAAAGCGAGGTAAATCGAAGTTGTCTTCGCGTGGCTCACAATTCTTAAAGGAAATGGGGCCCTCCAAGTCTCTTAGAGCGGAAAGGGGATTTTCCCCTCCTATGTCTAGGAGTGATGGGGTTCCCGCCCCTTACTCCTAGTATCTGAGTCTATGCCTGGCTACTTTCCATCTTTATCAATGGCCACTCCCTTTCTCTTACCCTGGGGCCCTCCCAAAAACGTGGAAGCAGCACCCTCTGGATTTACGCTCTTTATGCGGGCAATCGACAGCGAAACTCCTTAGATGGGCAGTAAGTGGTTGGGTCTAGTGGGCCTTTCCCTCACACTTCCTAGACCTAAGATTTTTGACCTTGCTTGTGGCTGGCGTACTTGCGCCCCACCCCTTTATTCCTACAGAGGTCACGATGATGAGTTTTGCTCGACTAAGCCACAAGCTTCTTGAGGCCCCGGTCAGGATCTCCGACACTTTTGACCGGATGGGTAAATGAAGCCTCTCCCGAGGGGGAAATCAACCTTTAGGTCCGAAGACCCAGATGGCATGCTCTTTTCCCGGAGCGAACGATGACTCACTGGGAAACTCCCCCAAGCCTAAGTTCGTTCCCCCTTCCTGGCAACTAGTAGTCCTGTGGACTCTTCGGGGTAGGAGGCATCTCTTCCCTCTGATGGGTCCCCCATATGAACTAGTTTCTTCACCATCTTGGAGAAGAATCAGGCTGAGACTTGCCTTCCGGCCTCGGGGTCGGAAAAATGAGGCTACAGTCCCTTTTATCTTCTCCCCAAAAGAATAAAGAAATAAAAGTAAAATAAGAAGGAATTCTTCTCGGGGGCTTCTGGCAACAGATGGTCACCTAACTTGACTGAGTCCGAGGCAACTGATGGTACGTCTATCCTTGGGTGGAGAAGTCCCCCAAAACAAAGGCAAATGAGGTGAGTGGAGCATCGATGACATCGGGGCAATAATCGAAAGGATACACGGCGTTTTCGAGCCTTTCGCTTCCTCATGATTCTCTCAACTGGTAGCAGCATGTGTACAAAGGACCTTTTTCATTAGCCTCAGGCTCTTAACGGCGGCCTCGAGACCCACCTATACACACCTCGTCACATTGGATCGTGACAATTTTACAGAGTCGGTACGTGCAGCCTGGTATCGTTACCTCGACAATGCACTCGTACCATAGCCACGGAGGCGCCACCGCTTCACTTATACCAATCGTTCTTGCAAACGTGCAAAGTCTGGTCAACCCGAAATCTGTGCAATCTGCTCAAATACCTTACATAATTAGTCTCTCATGTAAGGCTAATTGTGTGAATTGCGGCGCCTCGCACCCTTCTTTTTCGAAGCAATGCAGCTCGTGTCTGGAAAAAGCGGTACTGGCCTTCAGGTCGTGGATTGAATCTCTTCGAGAGGCTAAGGAATTAGTCATGTCGCAACCTAGAACTTCCTATTCCTCTCGGGTGAAGAAAACACACACACAACTCGCGGCCATTCAGAACCTTTCTGCGAATTCTACCTTTTCCGATTGCCACCCAGGTAGATCAGGCAACTCTATGGGCATACGCCCCCTCCCGGCTAAAGCCACCCCTCTCCCTTTCCCCAACCTCTACCCAAAAGTAGAAACAGCCGTGCTCCTCGCCTGAGGCGTTACACTCATAGTATGCAAACCCCCTGAAAATTCTTGAAACCATCCTCGGCGTCTCATAAGCCACGAAAAAGCATTGGCGTTCTAGGCTCTAAAAAGTCTGGATCCATCGAATTCAACATCAAATTATGTGGCCAACTTCCAGGAAGGCTGTGGCCATTCTCGTGTCTTCAAATCGAGGAGGAGGAGTAGGAGGGTATCGCGTCTCCTTAGAGCTAGACCTCGAAGGGATTTTTTCATTAATTGAATTACCGTGGACTCCAGGATAACTAGAGGGGAGGCTTCGGAGCCTCGTCTCTTCCTGCTCCTCGTTAGGTATATTTTTGGCAGACCATGTTGGACGCGTGTACCCTGCCCACTCTCCCGGGATATAACGGCTTCGCAACCACCCCTAGAGCCCAGGTCCTTTCCCACCTGCTCTAAAAGCTGGAGATCGTCGTCTTAAAATGTAGACGAATTCACGTACCATTGTGCAACAATGCTTCATTTTCTTGTTTTGATATATCTGAGCTCTCCGGATGCACAGCCTCATTTTTCTGGTAGTCATCACTGTCCTATATATATAAATACATATTATGTTCTAGGTTGCTGCGTCCAGGAAAACCGCCTGGGTGGTGCTTAGAGCAGACTCAGATGGCCTGCATTTCAGAAAAAGACATTCTCTGTCCTAGTTAAGTAGCTTAGGTTTGTGGATGAGGCCGTTGAGTTCTTCGGCACTCTCATCGCTGTAGTCCTGACCCATTCCTAGAACGCCTAGCTGTTTTGAACGCCGTTCGCTTGCCTGGTGATCCGCTGAGTGGGTGTCAGACAACCCTCGGAGAGAAGGGATATATATACCCACATACGCTATTAAGCGCCGCCCGGACGATTTCACCTTTGGTGAATTTCGTCGAGCGAGGGCTAGGTTCCGGTTTCCAAGATCCCACCGTTCTTCTTGACGGGCATAATTGTCTTCACTTAACGGAAAACCCTTCTTGCACAGGTGTGGAAATGCGTCAAAAGGATTCGAGGGCAAGTTCTCGCAGAATCCCCTTGTAGGAGGACGGGACCGTAATATCGTGGCTAGTCCTTCGTAACCGTTAATTCGCATTCTGTAGCCGGTTTTGGGGGGATAGGAAAGAATTAAAAACCTCCAGAACCCCTTGAAGATCAGATTGGTATCCTCAAACCCTCGTTAGTTTATATTATACCGTGATGAGGAAAGAAAAAGCAGTTTCTACGTTTGAAAGTGAAATATCTGAATTAATACTTTCGACAAAAGAAATATAATTGCTCACTTTCCCCGCTGAATGGTACTACTAGATTTGGCGCTCACTTAGACTTTAGGCGCACTTACCACAATAACAAATACAAACAACTCTAGAGAATTGAAGCTTAGACCGACGCAGAACTGATGCAGCGAGTAGGAGTTCGATCAGAGCAAGAGAAGAGAGAGGGTTAGGGTGGAATTGACGATTTGTAAGTTCCAAGTTTTCTTTCTGCTAACTGGACCAGTCTCCTCAAATTCCACCCTATCATTCCCACTACCCCCCTCCCCCCACAAGTGGGATCCAGGAACACTCCAAAATGACCGGCCTTTCCCCACCCACTTCTGCGCCTCAAACTAAAGGCACGGTAATGAACACTATATTCATAAGGCTGAACTCTGTTTCATCAGCGTCCCAAAGTAAGATTCCGACAACCATAAATAAAACAATGGGGAAATGCAGCCATAAACGGACTGCAAATAACAAGGTACTCAAATTAAGTCATAAAAACTTAAAACTGAAAGAAATTGAAGATACATTCGAAATATTCTAGCGAATCGATAGACACTCTTAAAGTAGTAATGAAGACGAGGGAAAAGGGGCTAAAGGGATATGTAAACAGGGAAAATCCATCGAATCGATAAACAAAATTTGAACACCCGTTATTGTGCTTATCTACTCGGTCCATTTTTGTATTTTATTATTATTTTTTTACTTTCTCGTGGCACGTCTAGAATTTGATAAAGTTTCCTCTAACACACCTGAAAGGAGTGAGAGATATGATTAGCTTTTCTTTCATATTAATAGAGTTGTTTAAGACTTTTGATGTTCGTGAATGGCGTCTTATTGCTGCGCCTTTGAAAAGAAAATTTGTATTCAACATTAAATTTGTCATCTAAGAATTAATGTCTAGAGGGTTGCTGCTGACACCCTGAAATGAGACCAAACAGTCATTTTCCAAAACGAAATTTATTGGTTTCTTGTTATTTAAACCTTATTCTCTAATGTGCGGTTTCCTTTTTGTTTCAGGTGAGTGAGAAAACGGTTTGCTGAGCGATTCCAGGGAAAGTTCAGGGTCTAACAATCGTGAGTATTTGACTGACCAGCGAAGAATGCAGCCACCGCAGTACGTGTGTACGTTCATTTACGTCGCTGGTTTGGTGAGGCGCTCATCTCTCCTTTCACGCACGCACACCACCTATCTATATACGGACGCGCGCGCACACGATCCTAAGCTACGCCTACCGTTTTCTGGGAAAATATATCGAGTGGTGGCCATAAGTGGGTCCCTTGTCGAAGTGTACGAACTTAAAGTCTGATACAGGGGATGCATTTCTCTCGTCATCTGCTGTGATCTCTTGTATTATGAATGCCCCACTTCGGGAGAGTTTGTTTATAGGGAGCCCCCTCGTAAAGGAAAGATAAAAAAAAGTTGCGCGTTAGTAAATTCTTCCATTTTCTTTGTAGCTGTCTCGTGGGCATCATTTCTTCAACGAACTGTTTAGTCCCCCTGGAGACAAGTGAGAGTCTTATCGTCGTGAGCTGGTACGGTTTATATATATATATATATATATATATATATATATATATATATATATATATATATATATATATATATATATATATATATATATATATATATATATATATATATATATGCTTCGCCAATCTTTATCAAACTAATTTTACACACAAGCCTTTTTCACTCAGCGCATCATCCATAAAAACACCCTTGACTCACACACACACACACACACATATATATATATATATATATATATATATATATATATATATATATATATATATATATATATATATATATATATATCAATCCATTCATTTTGGTCATATTTTCCTTTAGTACATACCTAACTTCTATTAGAATTTTTTCGATATCCAACTTTTTGTCCCTGACATTCATTTAGCATGCAATAACGCTTTCCTATCGAAGCGATTATTCGTTTTCTCAATCGATAAGGAAGCACCTCCCGTGTTTTCTTAGCCAAGATGGTTTAAACAACGCCTACCTGTACTAAACGTTCTTAGCTGTTATTTAAAAATAAAGTTTTTCATTTTATCAAGAACTCTTTCCTTGTTTATTCCTCTATCATCCATGTATTTTCCCTTCACATCTTCCCAAATGCAGCCGTACTTGTTAGTTCGATTGTCCCAAGTTCAGGAACTGAACCAAAGTATTAATGCAAATATGAATAATTTGAAATAGATTTGAAATAGAAAAGTTAGTGGCGGCTCTCAGACAAATTCCAGATCAGATTTCTGACCTCAGATTCGTCGGTAGTTCAGAGTTCAAAATAAGTGAGTTCTTCGAAGTCCTTTTTACGTGGCCTCTCGGAGCGTTCTGATTTGAAAAAGAGTGAAAACATCTCCTTACTTTTCTCAGCCTGAGAAAAAGCTGACCCAACGTTTTCCCCCCCATCCCACTGTCAAACGAAGAGGGTTGCAAAAAATGCTACCTGAATCCGCCATGCGGCGGGAACAGGCTTTATCCCCCCCCCCCCCCTTACCGACCCAAAGTATGGTTAATGGGCGTTAGAGGAGAACCACCCACAATTCTCCCTTTTCTCGGAGGCCATAAACGCATGTCATCGTCCAAAAAGGTATAAAGGCTCTACAACACCATATTCATTCCATCTCATAATCACCGTCATTTTTAGCATCTCGACTACTCTAGCATCCACTCCAACTGCCTTTCCCCTTTTAACACCTGTTCACTAACCATATCTTACTACATTTCGGTTTTATATTCACATTATACAGCTCATCAAAGTGCTCCATCATTTATAGTTAATCTCTTCAAGCTCACAAGTAGCTGCACATTCCTATCTTTATTGTTCACATAGCAATTATGCTCTTGGTCGCTTACACTTCTGGCCTTCCTCGCGAATAGCTATCTGCTCCTACTCGGTTTCTTCTTTCATCATCCTTTCTGTGTTCACTTTTATTAACCCTGGAACACTAACCATCAGGTCACTACACACCACTACTAACCATGGGTATATCATACCCGATTTGAAAAAAAAAAAAATAAAATAAAATATATATATATATATATATATATATATATATATATATATATATTAAATGTAAAGCTTTAATGGAATAGATTTACATGAAGGTACTTCAAACTTTGAACTTTGACTTAACATTAAGAAAAACTGACAATGACGTCGTTGCTCCGGGTACCGCCTACCCATGGTTAGCGTTCTAGGGTTAATCACCCCTTCACGTCTATTCCCTTTCTTACGCATGCGTAGATTCCTGACATGCTCATTTACACTATCAAGTGTCAAAAGAAACATAAGAAAAGAATGAGTCTGAAGAAGGCTAATCAATAGACAATACAAGGCTGCTCCTGTTCCCATTACCCGGCATCTTCATCCATAAATCTGTTGTTAGAACTCCGCAAGGAGGACGCCTCTATCACTAGTGAGTGCGCCTATTCCGTTCATCTGCCACTCGATTTGTAAACCATTTCCTACCAATCTCTTTCCTAAACCTAAACTTGGTTAATTTCCCCGTCAATCCTAAGTCATTCAAGGACTCCTCACCCAAACTTCCCCGCAGGGTCCATACACTACAACTACGCAGTTTCACCCTTTCAAATCACAAATTCTACTCCATAATGCTCGCACCTGTTAATTCACTCCCAACCACTGGATCATACCACTCATCACTTAATAATACACTCAACCCAATTACCTCGGAGTCGCACCTGATCGCACTCCATTCGCTCGACTTCACACGAATTCTTTATTCCACTTCATGTTTGGCTTGTATGATAAAATGTCACCAACAAACCCAACCAGGAATTTTTTGCAAGGAAGTTTGTGAATTTTATGCACATAAGATAGATACAGTGAAAAGTACAGGAAGTACAGTCCGAGTAAAGAGGAGATTACTTTGAACACTCAGGCTCGGGATACTACGCAACACCCCCTAACCTGCCTATCCTCTGCAATCATTGCACACCACCTTACGGATTTGGGATCAGGAGGGTATGCACTTCTCCAGTCGTCAATCCTGGGTACCGCTGACGCTAAATTGTATGCAAGTAGCACATATTTGCTTTTACTTTGATTCACCCCCCGAAACCAATAAGCGCATTGGTTGTTTGGAGCTAATTTGGAGGTCGGTAGATGTATAGGATAATTGCAAGGAAAGATTGAATTTTTTGGTTTATTAATGTACAGATTAAATGATCAATTAAATTAACAGAAGAGGCAATATGAAATTCTAACCTACAAAAGATCGAAATTATTTACTTTCATTGCACTGAATATATCGCTTCAATTTAGACGCTGTGCAAACACTATAATTATAGAAATTGGTAAGTATTTTTTTCACTATGTTAAAGTTAATGACAAGACGCGGTATGAATTAAATGTTCTTTGAATTCAGTTGTTATAAGAGAAACACGTGTGGAACTTGTCGAGCATTGGAGGAGTAGGCTTTGAGTAGTTTTGTTTGTCGATGAGACTAGAGAGATTAGCGGCGACCGTCACCTTGGATTTCAAGAGAGCTGAAGACTCCTTAAAACAGGCCTTACTTTGAGTCTTCTCGGCGCTTGAAGGAAAGGGATTGGAAATTTGATTTCCCCCATATTGGGAGAGTCTGGCATGTCCTATGCGTTGGGGAGAATTTGTTCTCGGGAAAATTTAGTTCTAGAGGATCCGGACGGGAGATAGCAACGCCTACCTGGGAAAAACAAAGGTTTGCCTCTCAGTCCCATCGGCCGCCGAAAGTCTCCCTGGTTGTTCGACTATGTGTGCGTGTGGGAAAGTTGGGGATCGGCGTTCCCCAATCCGAATAAAAAGGAGACTGCTTTTGGCACCTGTGCACGCGAAGCTGTGCAACTCTCCACGACCTGTACTATCGGAAGAGAGGAGAGGTATATAACGTGTGTGGCCTTCGCAGGACGGATAGTATTAGTCGTTTGGGCCGATAGATGGAGGTGGTATTGATTTACCATCATGGCCAACAGGCGTGTAATTTGTTTCTATGTTAGAGGTAGTAAGGGCATATGTTGTGTTGTGCAAGGCCTATGGAATGATGTTGAGTTTTAGCATCAAGAGAATACTAATGACGTAAACAATAAGGAGAATTTTTTGTATCTGCGTCCATTTCTGTTGGAACCCGAAGCAGTCAGCTTCCCATGCTTTTACCAACTCGGGCACGGAAGCTCCATAAATTATTATTATTATAATAATTCTTATTTATAATAAACATGCATAATAGGAAGTCATTTTTATATGATTAAAATGTCAAAATTAAGTACGAGTATTCCGGAGGTATCAAAAGAAGCTATAACATTGTACAGTATATTTGATTGTCATTGTCAACTTTAAAAAAAATGAGAAAAAAAGTTACGGATACTGATCCAAAAATCAGTTATTTCGCTCTGATTTTAAACTTTTCAAAAACTTAGTGCCATACAATTTTGTAGAATAGATTTTTTCAATATGAGGACTATACATTATAATCACAGCGAACAATTTTAAATTATTCTGTAGCTTTGGTAATGTTCAAAGGTTCATTCAACTTTTTATTCTACACCATAGTAACTGCAAATAATGCGCACACATCTAGTTTTCTAATTAGTTTTAATTTAAGAATTTGGGCAATATATTTCTGGTGAAGATGCCCTCCTTGGTTTATGTTTCTTGAATTTGGACAATATATTTCTGGTGAAGATGCCCTCCTTGGTTTATGTTTCTTGAATTTGGACAATATATTTCTGGTGAAGATGCCCTCGTTGGTTTTTGTTTCTTGAATTTGGACAATATATTTCTGGTGAAGATGCCCTCGTTGGTTTTTGTTTCTTAGTTTAAAGTAAATAACATTAGCTCAATAGCTCAGCCTATTACCTATTCATTCTCTGGTGGTGCCTCCTCGTAACTGTGGGTCAAACTGGGCCCGTAGCTCGGGGAGACGGGACTTGGGGCCAGCAAAGGAATGGATGATCGGGATTAAAACTTTCTGATGGATTCGGGGCAGTGTCTAAGTGTTATTCCGTTTCTGTTTTCCTTTAAGAGCCTGGGGGGGGGGCATGGGGTTTGCTAAAATCCTTCACCAGAGAAAGGGATTTTTTTTTATGTTGTCTTTGCCGTTCGCTGTCGAAGACAGGAAGAAAGTGGTATGGAGAGGTCGTTTCTAATTTGATCCGTCGTTTAAATCAAGGATTGTGAATCTTTGCTGTGGTCTCGTTTCTTCCCTTTCCTCCTTGGCGCCAGTTTCTTCCTCTATATAATAGTTACTTTAGGCAGTAATGGGATTTGTTCATTGGCACTAAAAGGTAGAAGTGTTTTTGCAGCTTTAATAATTTTGAGTCAACGTCTTAAGTTTAGGGAGAACGATTTCTTAAATAGCATTCGACTAGGCCATTTTTCCCAATCTGTTTTATCGCTGATGCTGTATCCTTTAGGGAAGCGTGCTATGTAGGTTTGTGTGCACGCGCTCATTTGCAGGTCCATCACATTAGTGCGTGTTATCGTTCTTGAGCTCGCACCGGACCCTTGGAGCATTTCGGCTGTACCGGTTGATCGCGCCTGGTCGGAGGAAGCGCGATGGTGAACCCTGTGCGAGCCGTGCAACCGTCCGCACCAGCTTGATTCCGGCCTGTCACCAAGAAGCGTGGAAATTAGCAGAGCGCTTGGACGGCTCGCCCCTCCCTCTCCGGCTTCGCATGACGTCGGGGATTCTGAGGTGCGGGGCTTGAAGGGTCCCCTGGCGTAATGCAAAAACGTCTCTAAAGAAAGAAATGAAATGATAAATGGCGCTAGGGACTGGCTTCGAGCGTTTGGCTGACCTGCGTGACTAAGTCTCACAGCGCGCTGCTCGTTTCCATTATCTCCCCTTACACACTTCACCGTGACCACCACAAGAGAAGGTATAATTTAACATGTCGATCCCTTTTCTCGCAGGTGGGTTCAGGTTATAGCATGTGCAACTATACTGTGTTTGACATCTGCATGATTGCTTGCCCTCCCGGCCCCAGTTCCTACAGGAGGATTTGTCGCTTCTAGATATTTTCACTCTTGCTCCACCACTTTCTTTACAATTTTCTCCTTAAAAAGTTCTACGTGGTACGCCCTCGTTTGTTTTCGCTTTAAATTTTGATCATCAAATCTCGACACCTCTGCCCATGGTTGCCTCAACCCTCGTGCTCGAGGGGCCCGAAGTAGTCTCATCTTGATATGACTCTAGCTCTGCTCTTCGTTGCATATTCTCTTGCGCTAACTTCACCTTCTCTTCAAACATCTACTCGTCAACGACCTGGTCGAGATGTACTCGTTGGTTTACGCTTCTAAGTTCCAATCAAGTAAGAGCTACGCCAAGAGCATCGTCTCCCCTGGAAACCGGTCCCTGTTCAGCGTTGTCTTGCCTGGTTTAGAAGCCGTATAGTACGCAATCCCATTTACTTCGCGGCCCCCCATCCCCAACCCGTGACTTAGATGTGGAAGCGGCGGTATAAAGCTGTGCTGGTGCGTGTGGCCCACCAGGTTAAGGATAGCCCAAACCTCCCAAGGAATGGTCTAGCTCTTCCTCACCCCCGAGCCACCTTGGATCCTCCCCTTGCTTGAAATGGGTCAAAATCGAGTTTGATTCGCCTAGGAGCAAAAGGGACAATTTATCCCCTCGATCTTCTCGCCCCTCCCCCCACTTTCTCCTTTTCTGAGTTGGCCCGAAGCGGTTGAAAGGCAGCTGGGGGAGTTTGTGAATCGGCGGGTTCGTTGCGATTGGGGGCGGAGACCACGAGATTGTATGTGTAGGAGAGTTGATTTAACTCATGAGGTTGGATGGCTGGATCGTCCCACTCGTATTACCTCGCATGGAAAAGGTTCGTACTATTGAACTCAGAGGTATGTTTGTACTCATGACATTTGGGCTGCCTTTCCCGCAAATCGACTCCGCACGTCCCCTTCCTCGCCTTCGCTTCGGAACGGGGATATTTAGTGCGTGCCTTCCCGGCCCTCGAATTGCCCATTCGTACTCCCTACCCCCAACACATTTTCACTTCCTCCTAATCTGGTTTGTAGTGTTTAGACTAGAATCTACCGAGCTAGGGATTGGGGCGCGAGGATGTTAGACCCTCACCCCCTTGCTGAGGAAAATGAAAGGAAGAGTGAGGCTGGGAACTTCCTGGATAGGATTGTGCGATGTTAAGAACTCCGAATGCTTGACCACTGGTGGCCTTGGGAGCATCGCGGTGCCCCTTCGAGTCGTCTTCCTCCTGGCCACTCCCTTCTTGCACGGGCTGCATTTCCATAATTCCCCAAAAGGGGTTTTAGTGGGATGCCTCATTTTTGTTTTAATTGAATGATCCTTCGAGTCCCGTTGCGCACGATTCGGTTCCAAGAGTCCTCTCGAGCAGTGGCTGGCCGCCGAAGGGCGGAGTCTGTTTCCGCATGGCTTATTCTGGGCTTCCCGCTCCTCACCCTCCATTCAATCTCGCGATTTTCTTCAGTTGTTTGTTTTCTTTTCTACCATCCTTCCACTAACTACAGGGCGCCGCTCTTCGGTACTTTAGCTCCCCCCCGCCCTCCAAGCTCCTCGTAGGATCTTTTGTAAAGTGGTCGAGACCAGAAACCCGAGTTGTCATTGAGGCGGTTCTTACTCCTGGGTTTTTGTGTTCGCCGACTCGCAGAAGGTGCGATAGTCGCCGATTCGTCAGTTATTTTCGGTGCCTATTCAATAATGGGGCTCATCTCTGCCCCCAAACCCCCTCTGTTTTCCTCTTCATGTTGTCGTAGTTTTTGCTTCATCCGGCATTTCTGAAGTGGGCCGCATTCTTGTTTCCGCCCTTCCGCCGCCGCTCGTCTTTGCGGCTCGCCTTCATTCTGTTCCTCTTCGTCGCTCGTGCAAGAAAGGAGGCGCTTGCTGATGATTGTCGACGTGAAAATCGGATACTTCCCTCCAATATCTCGAGTCTGGGAATCACTCACGGAAACCCCATGATCAGTTTTAGGGCTACACGGGCTGGGCGATGGGTGCTTTTCTTTCGGTGCCTCCTTCGTAGGATCTCGGGCACGCCAGAACATGTTGAGTGCGACTGCTCGCAACGCGTAAGAGGAATTTGTGCATTCTCTCTCTCTCTCTCTCTCTCTCTCGCATCGAAATAATCACACCTGCGAGCAAGGGCTCGCAATACATCTTGAATAGTAAACACTTGTCAAGCTGTTTGCGACCTATTTGAGGTCGTGTCGCACTTACAAGTCGCTTTGATCGATGAATTTGAGTTTTCGACTTTGCTCCTTTTCTCCTCAACTTTCCTCTTCTGATTTTCTCATGGTAAAAAAAAAAGGCCAAAGGAGTTTGTTGGGGTGGTTATAAGATACAATGGCATCTATTAAAGAAATGTAGGTGGGGGGTAATCAAACGTATATTAGTTAAATGCTATAAAATAATAAAATTAGTTTAAAACCTTCTTATAGATGAGGACATTACCTGAAAGGATGGCACATCCTCTCGACCCTGGTTTGTACATCTGGAGGATTGTGTGGCCTCTCGACCTATCGGGAGATCGGTGGCTATTTATCTCCACACATGTTCACTTTCTCTTAACCACTTCCTCTACAGATCTTTTCTTACCAACTTTTATGGGAGATGCCCTAATTAGTTTTTGCTTCATTAAAAAAATTAAAAGGGATACTTTTGCGAACAAATATTTACCTTCTTAAGGAATCTAAAGTTATGAAACGAAACATTTACAAAAAGATGAGATGTAAAGTTTAAAAAGCTTTATATAATATCGGGCCATTACAGCGAATGTTTTTAATGTTGAGGATTATGACGAATGTTCCCATCAACCCAAGTTGCGAAGGAGTTCCTGTAGCTACACACAGCGACGATGAAAGATCGTTCCCTTCATAGTAGGAAACGTTTGTTATTGCCTTCTTATGGTAACCACTCGGGTTAAAAATGATAAAAAAATATTGTGTTGAAACTATAAACGGCGACTTCCGATACATGTACGAGTATATAGGTACATACCAACATCTAATGGTTCTGTATTATGTTGTGTTAACAATCCATACATCTCATGTTTTGTTAATGATTGAATGATCTTTTGTTTCATTGCTTAAGAAACTAATATGTATTTCTTTCACATATCATAATCCCCCCCATATATAATGTCACTATATAACTCCATTTTGGTATGTTTTTAAAGTTTTTTTATGCCATTCAAATTAAATGATTTTCTTTCTTGGAGCAATTCGGGTAATTACAACACGGTTGAGAGCGCAAAAAAAAAAATCATTTTTTTTGTGGGATTTGAAGGGGGGCTTTTTGTTCATGTTTTTTTTAATCTTTGTTATTTTTAAATCTAGCCTAGTATTAGGCTCTAGCATGATTACGGCGACTTTTGCCCAAGTTGGCAGTCGGCAGATGGGCTCTTAAAATTAAGAAAAATATTTAAAAATGGGGAAATTGGTACCCACAGAATGGGGTTGATAACAAGAATTGCGAGGAATTAATTTATTAGGTTGTCAGTAAATTTATGGGTTTTTTTTTAAATAAAGTAAATTCATTTAATATAGAAAAATAGTCGACAAAATTTCTACCATTATTAACAAAGCAGTAGATACATTTCTTGAAGAATTCATTCGTTTATTTATGAAATATATGATTTGATATCCTTTTTCATCTCTTTCATATCAGAGTAAACCTTCGCCATGTACGTAATGCTGTAATGACTTCAATATTGATCAGATAGTGCAAGGTAAAGTGAATATGAAGGATGTAAAAGAACTTCCCAAGCATTGTTGTTGTTTTTATTTGTTTTGTTTTTTTGCTTGGGTCAAACGTGTCACGTGCGGGCTTGCATTGTCATGGAGAAGGAGGAGGGGGAGGAGGAAGAGGAAATCCTTTGGGAAACCTTTTTTTTTGGCTCGGCTTCATTTAAATGTTGCATTGTTCAACATGTTGGGTTCGAGATGAATCAATATTCCCAATCAAACACCATTTTTGTAGATTTAAAAAAAAAGCGACATTAATTTCGTGACATCCTAATTAATATAAATAAATGGAGAGGTCGCATACATAGACTAAAAATAGTTGTTCCCCACCCCCTTCAGTTGCCCCATTCTGAGATGAGCTCTGGAAAAACGTGGTATGCCCCTAGAGTGAGTGTGGGTGCTTTCTTTCTCCTGCGTTTTGCTGCAATACAGCTAGGGGGGGGAGAGATCTCTACCCATTGACCCCCGTAAGGGGCGCGGTGATTTGCCATCCTGGCCGCTTTGCGAGACGGGACTCAGCACCCCGCCCGACCCCAGCTTAGCCTCTTCTCTTTCCCTCAGACACTTGTGTTTCCCCCCCTATTTCCTCGCTTTTCATACAACCTCTCCCAAAACTTTCTCTGGTCGGCCTCTAATTTCACAGGGAAGATGCTGACCTTCTTCTCAGCCAACTATCCCGGATCGGTGCTGAGGGGGGAGGAGATAATGTTCCCTAACCCCTGAGCTCTGGTTTGGGATGGTTGGTTTTTAACAACCTGCTTCATCCCCACCCATACCTTCCTCACATCCCTTTTCCTTCTCTCTTCACACTAGTTATCAATTTTACGCTGTGTTTAAGGTGGAGCCGCCATGCTGAGGGACTGCCAGGCCACCAGGCGGGAGGGGTGGTCCAAAATGGCCTGTACTCACCCTTCACAGAGCGGGCCACGGCTAGGGGTGATTAGCGTTTGCATCCCGTACAAAAAAATGGGTCACCATGCGCATGAATGAAAAGTTGCCAAAACCAAAATCTCTCCCCATTTCCCCTTTAAGAACGGAGCCGCCCTCAGGCAGCTCCACAGAGAAAATGGAGGTCTCCTCCCCCTGTGGTTTCCCAGGGGACCCTCCATAACTCAACCGGAGAGGAGGCTTACTCTTCTCCAGGGCCTACGGGTGCAGCGGGCTCCCCCGCACCCCATTCCTTGGAGTCACCACGTGACTCCATCTCAAATCTGGCAGTCCCGCCTTTGCCTTCACAGGGGACTGACTGCTAGGAAAGCCAACAGGCTGCAGGCAGCCTATAACCGGCCGTTCCCAGTTGAAGCGGCTCGGTAGTGCAAACCCCCTTAGGGGGGAGAGGGAAGAAAGGCCCCATCGGATACTTTCCTCTAAAGACCTGCTAGCCAAAATATTAAATCTAGCGGGGGTGAAGGCCTATGCACCCCCAAAGAACATGGACAAAACTGACAGGACCTGTGATGTCAGGGGGAGGGGGGGTAAATGGAGGCCCCCCTGAGATAGACATGTTCCCCGACGCATCCCAGCCTCAGAAGGTGGGGCCTTCCATCGGGGCAGATTCGGGCTCGACATCAAACACCTGCTCCTGTGCGGGGCCCTCGCCAGAAGGATCGGGCTGCTAAGATATCAAGAAGTGAAGGGATCTCCTCCTCCAGCCGGTGCCACACGACTGCTGGGACCGTTTCCATCTCGGCGAAGGACCTTGCAGAGGCCGGCCCATCTGGCCTGGCAGCTCATGCTGGGGGAGGGGAGAAACAGGTCCATTCCCCGCGCTCCTCTCCTAAAAAGAAAAAGACATAAAAAAAGTCCAAAAAGACTCGGGGCTCTTCTCCTTCCACGGGGGCCGCGGGGACGGACGAGGCCGCTAACATCCTTTAACGCGACCAATCCAAGATCGATACGTGTGGCTCCGGTGTTCGCCTGGGCGAGGAATCCCAAAATAAGAACAAAAGTGCGCAGAGCAGAGCATCGATTAGGTCGGGGCCCCTCATTCAGAGGTTACCTGGCGTTTTCGAGCCCGCTGGCTTCAAACGCTTCTTAGTTATTCGCTCCACTGATGGCAGCATGTTGGCCAAGGGCAACATGATCCATCAGAGGAGAGCTTTAGCTGGTATAATTGGTAGAGAGTCGAAAGTGTCCTGTTTCTCGGACGGGAGCCTTCTTGCAAATGCGGCGGATCCCTCCGAGGCGGCCAAGATAAGTGCTCTTCGGACACTTCATGGCACCCCGGTGAATGTGACGCCGCACTCTACCATGAACTTTGTAAAAGGAGTAGTTTATGCGAGGGAACTCGTGGACTACTCCATAGAAGATATCACTCTAGAGCTGGCTGACCACGGGGCGGTCAAGGTCGAGCGTGGGATGAGAAAACGGAGGGGCCTCGAGACCCACCCCTACACTCTTCGTCACGTTCGATTGTACCAAGCTCCCTGAGTCGGTACGTACCGGTTGGTACCGCTACCGGGTGAAGGCATTCGTGCCACTGCCGCGGAGGTGCTATTACTGTCACCGCTTAGGCCATACGAATCGCTCATGTAGACGTGCAAAGTCGGGGTCACCCGAAGTCTGTGTAAATTGCTCCAAGGTGGCACACGATAAGTCCAAATCGTGTTTGCCCAAGTGTGTCAATTGCGGAGAGCCGCATCCCGCTTCTTCGAAGCAATGTGGTGCATATCTCCTTGAGAAAGAAATCCTGGCCGTTCAGGCCCAGGATCGACTCTCATTCCGCGAGGCTAAGGACTTGGTCCTGGCGCGCCCGATTCTGCCTGGGACGTCTTACGCCCCAAGGGTTAGAAAGACACCCTCTGCTTCTGGTCGATTCAGGCCAACGAGCACGGTTGTTTTCGTGCCCATTCGGAGCCCTTCTGCTGGTTCTACTCAACCCGCGGAAAAAGGGTTCACCCCCAGCCCCAGCTAAATCCAGGGCTACCCTCCCTTCCCCCAGCGTGACCGTTTCCCATAAGGCGAAACGGCCACGCGCTTCCACCGAGTCGTTAGACTCACAGGAACCAACACCCCTGAAGATGATCGCCAGGCCATCTTCCGGGGTTCCTAAAGCTGTGCCCCGAAAGGAGGACAGCAACAAAGGAGCTTCAGCTCCTTCGCCCACGCCTAGTGGTGGGCTGAGTGGCTCGGAGACGATGGTTCCTCGAAAAGTGGGCCCCCCCGCCTCCGAAGCCGCAACGCCCGCCGAAGGTTTCGAGGTGGAGAGAGGAAAAGATTCGCATAGCGAGCCCAACCTCCCCCAATAAGTCCTCGTAGGCGACAGCGCCTTCAGCGCTTTGTCGCGCCAACAGCACACGGGGTTCTGCCTCCGGAAAGCGTACGGCCATTCCCGTGAGGGTCTTCTGTTCGAAGAGGGCCCCCGCGTCTCCTCCGAGCTAAGCTTGGAGGGCATATTCCTTCAATGGAATTGCCGTGGACTCCGGGCCAACTGGGAGGAGCTGCGGAGGCTCGTCTCGTCCCGTTCGCCGTTAGCTATTTTTCTGCACCAGACCATGCTAGGCGCTTGCCCCCTGCCCGCCCTCCCGGGGTATAAGGGTCTTGCGAACCCCACGAACACGAGTTTGCCGGGTTGGGGGATGCGCAGTTTACACCCGTAATGATGTTTCCGTTCCTTCTTTCACTTTAGATACCTCCTTTCAGGCAGTGGCTGTGCAGCTTCACCTGGATAGGAGGTATACTATCATTTCTGCGTACATCCCACCGTCAGCTGACTTTGACTCGGGGGACTTCCGCCGCGTCGTGACACGGTTGTTGAGGCCTTTTCTCCTGCTTGGAGATCTGAACGGCAGACTACTTAATAAATCCCATGGGACAAGTCCTTGCCGATCTGATCGAAGAGCTTGAGATGGGTGTTCTAAACGTGGATGAGTTTACTCATCACTGCCCGAGAACCGCTTCATTTTCTTGCCTTGATCTATCTCTGTGCTCTCCGGATGCATAGCCTGATTTTGATTGGGGGGTGGTCGATGACCTCCATGGTAGTGATTACTTTCCCATTCAAATATCATTTCCTGATATTTGAGAGCCCACCTCGCTGGTGCTTGGCGCGGGCGCGATGGCCTGCATTTTAGGAAATAACTGAATTCTCTATCTCAGTTGAGTTTAGGTCGGTAGATGAGGCCGTTGAGTTCTCGAGCAACCTCATTGGCGTGGGCCTTCCTACTATTCCTAGAAGGCCTTGCCGTTTTGCACGCCCACCACTCCCATGGTGGTCGGCCGAGTGTGAGACTGCCCTCAAACAGACGCGTTATGCCTGCATGCGCTATAAGCGCGGCCCGAACGACTTCACTGTCGCTGAATTTCGTCGGGTTAGGGCTAGGTTCCGGTATATTTCAAAGCACGCCCGCTGCTCTTCTTGGCGGGCATACGTGTCTTCACTTAACGGGAAGACCCCTCTAGCAGAGGTGTGGAAGCGAGTCAAAAGGATTCGAGGTACCTTCTCTCAGGACCCCCCTCCAATTCTGCAGGAGAATGGGACCGCAATCTCGCACCCCGCGCATGTGGCCGAATCCCTCGCGACCGCTTTCTCCGCCTTCTCTAGCCGGGATCTTGCTCTGCCGGCATTCAATCATTCAATTCACGTCGTGATCTGGCGGAAGGCCTCAGGCTGCACTTTACCTCCAGAGGCGGAGAACCCTTCAACGACAGAGTTGCGTTCCGCTCTTGCTTCGTGCGCAGACACCGCCCATGGTCCGGACGATGTCTCGTACGCCATGCGTCGACACCTGGGTGAGCGAGGCATGGCCCTTCTGCTAGATTTGTTCAACAGGATCTGTGGGTAGAGGGTAACTTCGTAGACTCCTGGCGAATCGCTACTGTGCTCGCCTTTCGCAAACCGGGGAGAGATCATTCTACCCCGGCCGGTTTCCGCCCAATCTCTCCAACCTCTTGCGTGTGCAAGTTGATGGAGAAATTGGTAAATGTTAGATTAAACTTTTTTTCTGGACAGCGGAGGCCATTTGTCTTCCGCGCAGTGCCGCTTCTGCAAGTTCCATTCTACGTCGGATGCTCTGCTCTGAGTGGAAAATGCTGTCTGCGATGCCTTCCTTCGTAGACAGCACTTCGCCACGGTGTTTTTCGATTTGGAGAAGGTTTATGATACCGCATGGCTATACGGTATCATGGACACTCTCCACACGATGGGGGCGAGGGGACGCCTCCCGGTCTTTATATCTGAATTTTTGCGAGATCACCGATTCAGCGTACAGGTGGGGGAACCCTCTCCGGTCTAATAAAGCAGGAAGAGGGTGTCCCGCAAGAAAGTGTCCTCACCGTTACAATCTGCCTTGGGTATCAACCTCATTACCCTGGTGCTGCCAGAAGATGTCCTTGTTACGCTCTACATGGATGACCTTTCGATCTCTTTTGGCGCGGCCCAGATGCCAACTCTGGAGCGTCGACTCCAACAGGCATTGAACCGCGTCTCTCGCTATGCCGAAGCGCACAGGTTTCGGTTTTCTTTGGCCAAGACTAAGGTGGTGCACTTCTGCCGCCATCCACGGCTTCACCCCGACCCAGATTTGTTTCTTAATGGGGTGCGCCTGGATGTGGTGGAGTTGCCTCGTTTCCTTGGTCTTGTATTCGACCGACGCCTCACCTGGGAGGCTCATATTCGCAGCCTTAGGGTCTCTTGTACCCGCACCATGGATATTCTTCGTTCCGTGACGTTCAATGCCTGGGGCGCTGATAGGGCTACTGCCTTACCTTTATATCTATCCTTTGTCCGTTCGAAGCTCGACTACGGATGTGAGTTTTATGCATCCGCAGCCGAACGCCTATTGCGGAAGGTGGACTCGATCCCCTACACCGGCCTTCGCTTGGTGACCGGTGCTTCCGCACTTCCCGTATTGAGAGCCTGGTTGTCGATGTTGGAGAGATGCCATTATATATGCGCCGTGCAAAGTGCATTACTTGCCTGTACGCACGAGCGCAGCGTCTCCCTTTGTCGCTAACGGCTCTCAAAGCATCCGCAGTTGATCTCGACGGTGCCTCTGCCGCCGAGAGACGCAAGTCATACCCTAAGCCCTTTGGGTTTCGGGCTAGGAAACTCCTTCGAGAGCGAGATATAGCTCTCGTGCCGGTGACGCCCCTGGTTCTGCCCAGGACGCCACCCTGGAGGGTACCACATTTGGCTTTTTGTCGCCACATCTCTGCTCCCAAAGCTTATATAGCGCCAGGAGTATTGCGTTTGGCCTTTTTGGAGCACATCTCGCGTCACACTGGAACCGTGCCAGTGTATACGGATGGCTCCAAGTCCTAAGACCGGGTTGGTTTCTACGCCGTTTTCCCTCTGTTTGAAGTCAGCGGGGTTCCTTCAGGCGCTGCGTCTGTCTTCCCGGCTGAGTTCGTTGCAATACACCACTCGGTACGGGAGATTACGCGAGGTGCCCGCTTCAGAGCCTGGATTGTGATTTATAGCGACTCACAGAGCGCCCTCAGCGCTCTCGAGGCATTGGAATCAACTCACCCTCTGGTTCGCGATATCCGTGATGCCGCGGTTTTAGTGAACCTGGTGGATATCGAGATTATCTTCTGCTGGGTTCCTGGACATGTAAGAATTGCGGGGACTGAGCGCGGCGATGAGGGCGCCAAAGTGTCCGCGAGGACCGGGTGACCGGACGAGCGTTTCGCTCTTCCACACACAGAGTACATGGCAGGAATACGGGCAGCTCTTCGGACTGCTCTGCAAAGAATATGGGAGACGGTCCAGGGGAACGTAAAGTTGCGTGCCATTGCGCAGCGACCGTTCCCATGGACCTATTTCCCAATACCGCGGCGGCTTCAAGTAGCCTTGTGTCGTCACCGAATTCGACACACTCGCGGGACGCACCGCCATTTGATGGAGCGCTCGCCAGCGCTTCCCTGTGAAGACTGCGTTCTCCCTCAGACTGTTCGGTACATTCTTGTTGAATGTCCTATTCTGGGCGATCTCCGCGCATGTTATCTCTCCCGGTACCGGGATGAGCGAGGTCACTACCGCCTGTCCCTTGTACTCTTGGACGAGTACGTGCACATTGACTGGTGGACCTGTAGACTTTTGGGGGGAGGCCGGCCTTCTCCCTTTTATTTAACTAGTTTTTCTTGTTATTGTTTTCTTTGTAGGTCGCACGTTCCTGCGGCGGGGGGACCTCCCCCCGACGCAAGAGCTTTCTTCCTCCTTGTTACGATTTTCCCTTATTGTTTTTGTTATTGTTCTTCATTCATATTTTAAAGTAGCCTAGTGGTAGGCTGTCGTGAGTGCGGTGACTTATGCCCAAGTAGGTAGTTGCCAGATAGGCTCTAAAAAAAAAAAAAATCTACCTATTGACCTCCTTTCCCTGAACGACCATCAAAAATCGGGATGACAAGAGAAATTCATTTTAGTCACTCAGGAGCAACATCAGAGCTTAATGTTGAATGGGCGCATCCATGCAAGAGATATGAGTGATAATTGACTGCCCCCCCTCCCCATCACCCCGGCCACACAGAAGCGCCACCGCACGGCTAAATTTGCGTGTTTTCTGCGCCGTTTCCTTCCGGGGCACCAATGCGGCCTCTGTTGCTACGTGCCCAGGACTGACCTCTTAGACAAGGCGGCACCATCGGCGAGAATCAGGACATGTCCTTCTTGGAATGGATGGCCGTGTGATTGTCCACTTCACCTCTACAGTCTTGATTTCCCTCCATTAAGGAATGGGGGCAGCTCCAGAAGAATTGCGCCCTACCACCCTCACTCGTTCTCATAGTCTCCCCTTCCAACTACTCAGGCTAAGTACCCTTAACACATTTTCATTCCCCTAACTTCATCACTTTGTTTATGAGCCTTTTTTAATAGCTTACAGAGATGTTTTGGTTGTTTTTCGCAATTAAAAATCCTTCCCATTCTTTCCCTACTGAGTTAACTGGGCGTCGTTAGTTTTCCGATTTTTTCACTACACTCAGTCTTGTTTCCTCTCTCCGAATCCTTGATTTTAACCCCTTGTGTGTGGGGAGGGGTTCACCCTTGACATCGGGCCCCACTGAAAATACCTTTTGTTTTCTCCCACACCCTCGCGTTTGGCACCTGTCGGTTCTCCCATTCCGCTGTTCTCCGAAGGTTTACTTACCACAGCCGCCCATCGTTCAAATGCCACGAGCGAAGCTTTGAATATGGTTAGTCGCCGGATGGGAGTCCCGGTTCGGGGTCAAATTTGCGACGGTTACCATGTGTTGTAGCCCTTCCCCCCTCCCTTCGAATCTTGACTTTCGGCTCCGCAGGCCCCCGAAGAATTTTTTCGGTCTGGAATTTCTCAAATGTTTGCGTGTCACACGTCGCATATCTATTACAGGGTGAAACAAAAATATCATAAATCCGTTGCCTCTTAACGTGTTTATTTTTTTTGTTGAACTTTCTATGGAGACTTTTTCCTCAGCCGTGGCACATCAAGAATCGCTGTAGTCTTTTATGGTATCAATTTTTGTGTGTTCACTCATCAAACGAGCTTAGTGAATGCATAGGAAAATCGTCCTATTAACCCCGCAGTTTGAATGTCGTAATTTTGACTTCTAATCCCCCAAAATGCCAGGTACCTAACTTCTGCATTTCCTTTAATACGTGTGTCTTCACGCATGTTTAAACAAGATTACACAACCTTTTAATGTCATTTAATGGTTGTTAAATACAATATATATCCTTATCCTCTATTACCCCATACCTCACTTCGTTAAGCTAAATATTGGAAGAGGAAATAGCGGCCACAAATCAAAGATTCATCATAGTTGGCGCCTTCTAATGAAGGTTTCTAATTAGTAATATTTTTAATTACATTTTTAAAATAAACTTAAAATAACTGCAACAGTTAATGTTTACTTACTGTTTTTTTCTATTTAAATGCAACCCGCCCACCTCACAACTGAGTTAGGGATACAATTTACGCTACACTTATCTCTGGTTCCACAATTATTTTGAATATTTTTCCTTCGTGAATAGAATAGAGCTGGCAATTGCTCGTATACCTCAACAACAATAAAATAGAATCAACTTAGTGAACATTTTGTACAGCACAGTTGTAGATTCAGATGCACAGGTGCACTAATTGTGTGCCGTTCTCTCTTTAAAAAGAGGGGAGTGCACGGAAGGGGTTGGGCGACCCGATCCCTGCACCTGGAATGATGCGAGAATTTGGCGGTGTCCCGCTTTTCCGTCATAGGAAAATCGTCCTATTAACCCCGCAGTTTGAATGTCGTAATTTTGACTTCTAATCCCCCAAAATGCCAGGTACCTAACTTCTGCATTTCCTTTAATACGTGTGTCTTCACGCATGTTTAAACAAGATTACACAACCTTTTAATGTCATTTAATGGTTGTTAAATACAATATATATCCTTATCCTCTATTACCCCATACCTCACTTCGTTAAGCTAAATATTGGAAGAGGAAATAGCGGCCACAAATCAAAGATTCATCATAGTTGGCGCCTTCTAATGAAGGTTTCTAATTAGTAATATTTTTAATTACATTTTTAAAATAAACTTAAAATAACTGCAACAGTTAATGTTTACTTACTGTTTTTTTCTATTTAAATGCAACCCGCCCACCTCACAACTGAGTTAGGGATACAATTTACGCTACACTTATCTCTGGTTCCACAATTATTTTGAATATTTTTCCTTCGTGAATAGAATAGAGCTGGCAATTGCTCGTATACCTCAACAACAATAAAATAGAATCAACTTAGTGAACATTTTGTACAGCACAGATGTAGATTCAGATGCACAGGTGCACTAATTGTGTGCCGTTCTCTCTTTAAAAAGAGGGGACTGCACGGAAGGGGTTGGGCGACCCGATCCCTGCACCTGGAATGATGCGAGAATTTGGCGGTGTCCCGCTTTTCCGTCAGGAGGACAAGGGAGGAATGTTATGCCTCGTTATTACTTAACCGCTTTGGGTCCTCCCCCCTCCCTCTATCTGAGGGTTTAATAAGTTTTACATTGACCCCGGACACTAAATGGTCCTTTGTAAAAGAAATCCGCACACCTCCAGTGTAAATTGAAGTAAAAATGCTTGGCTTAGGACCCATGTGGATTGAAGTTAATAAACTTTGCGAAACTGCCATCGTCAGCTTCCAATTCTCTTTGACGATCCTTTGCTCCTATTTAAGCACGGGTTTGACCTGCTTCCGACTAGCTTTTCCTTCCCAAGAACCGGGCTCGTCTCTTTGGCTCTGCAAAAGGGCCGCCCGTCTCTCACTCCTTGGCATCTCTCGCTCTGTTTGGGGCCTGCCTGTAACGTTCAGTGTGGCTAGAAGGTAAGCCTCAGATGTTTTTTTTTAGGGGGTGGGGGTTGCTTTAAACAAA
Organism: Ceratothoa steindachneri; assembly: GCA_963969495.1. Taxonomy (NCBI): domain Eukaryota; kingdom Metazoa; phylum Arthropoda; class Malacostraca; order Isopoda; family Cymothoidae; genus Ceratothoa; species Ceratothoa steindachneri. Next base: position 114,621,900 of record OZ018331.1, on the reverse strand, counting down.
TAAAGCGAAAACAATCGAGTGCACCCCCGATAGAAAGTTTACAAGGTTAACAGGTCTAAGTTGCGTGCTCTCAATTATTTCAATAATTTAAAAATAATAACTAACAAACGTATTATCAATTATCATACATCTGACCTTACTACCTTCAAAACTCTGAAAAGTAAAATGGTTACCATTCGACGGATAGACATACTAACGTGTTTAGTCGCGTGCACGAGACTGAATAAGTGAGGTTTGGGAAGATGCAAATGCACGGGAGGTACAAAAGCCCTGGTAGATGGATGAACATATGGAATCAAAGTTATTAGCCAAGGAAGAGAGGAATAATTTGGTAGATTATTAATTTCCCCCGAATATGAGAATCTGTCTGCATCCATAAGACGCTGAATCTGTTCCTGCGCCACAACGTTGTTCGCTCATAACTAAAGGTCATTGAGGCATGCGCGTAAACTGCCGGGCGCGCGTGGTGAAACGTTTACTCGTATATTATATGATAGGATGAGTGCGCAACTCTCCTGAATGTCTTCAACCCACAAATAGTAATAATAATCAGCAAGTAAAAATATTTTTGTGCCACATTATAATAATTTCAATCAATATGCAACTGTATTTATTTGCGACAGGGCTTTTTATGCCGGGCAACGCCGGGTACCTCAGCTAGTACATACTAAAAGAGGGTCGCTCAAATGAGAGCCCGCGGCCACGCGTGTGCCCTCAATTTCAATTGATTGAGTCTGATGATAATTTGCTCTATATTACGGCGTCCTATATAAGCATCAGTCAGATATTTCACCTAACTTATATACTCATATGAATTAGTGAAATAAAAGAAGCATTTTAATAGTTTGTGCCCCTGACATTAATAATGGTCAGCAAAAGTTTCCTTTAGGTTTCAATTCTTAGTCCCGCTGGTAATATTAGAAGGTAGATTGTCCTGCCTTGTACCTGAAAGGATGCATCTAATGTAGTGATAGAATCGTGAACCGACATCCATTACACTCGTGATAATACACACATTTCCCACTGTTGACCAGTTCAAGTCAAGACTAGACAAAGTCTTGAAAAGTGGCCGTTTAGGGACGCAAAACAATTGAGCAGCCATGTGCCCGCTCGATTGCTAGTCCAAAGGTACCCTCTTTGAATGGACCGTAAGGTCTCCTAGGGTACCTTCTTTCCTTGTTGTTGTTACTACCCTGAAAGGGCGGAGCTTCTTACTTAAAGCGTCAATAAACCCCTTTCTTCCCACTCCAGCAGACACATTTTACTACTCTTGCTCCCATTCGCTCTCGCCCTCTTCTTGGTAGCACACACCCTGTAGGCAGCCACGCTATAGAATGGACTCCCCCCTCCCCCAACTTAGTTGCACTCTTTCCACCTCTGCTTACAAAGTGGTCCAAATATCTATGTAAAATGATCTTCTGGAAGCTCTGAATGTGCCCTTCCGCCCCCCCCCCCCCCCCACCATCTTCTCATAAGTAATCCTTTTGTTCTGTTGGTTTTTTTTTATTTCCTTCCATTCCACCCATTCTCTCCCACTCGATGGGGATGGGAGCACTGATTAAACCCCTTTATCGCATTCCCTTATTATTTTTTTTTTTATTATTCGTATGGTCACTTTTCTTCCTCGCACACGTTAAATCCCACTCAAATTTTCGCTGTCCAACAGTCCCAAGTGGTCTCGAAAGCTAGGCCCCTCGACTCTACCTTGCAGTGCAAATGAGGATAATTTCAAGGTTGACGAAACTTGCCTTTGCCTTATTTGGTTGTGGGTGTGTATGTGTGCATGCATCTGGCCGTCAGAAGGGCTCATTAGAATAAAAATGACTCTATGTTTGTGTGCATTTAGGCCTCGTTTTGGTTGTTGCGCATTAGCAGGATTGCGTGTTTTGTTCCCGTGTTTGGGAGGAGTCGGAATTTCTCATTTTGAACGGAAAGAACGCGACTATTCAGATGAAAGAACCCGGTTCGAGGTAGTTTGGGCGAATTACTCCCCCCCCCCCCACCTGTTTGTTTTGCACTTAGCTAATGGTTTGGTATGAGATGCGGCCTTCCCTGGTGCGAACATATGCGTCTCGTCAAAGCAGCGGCGACTCCAGAATCGGGGATTCTATCGGCTCACAAGGGCTATTTTGAGGGCATCCGTAACGACCATCTTTGGGGTGTCAACATTCGCCAACTATGTCGCTGTCTCCCTGATGGTTTCTTAGGACAAGGTCCTCTCCCCTATCGCCATCCCCAGCCTTTTTTTGCTGTATGCCACCATGGAAAAACTGGTGGCGAATTGCTGAGGTCATTTCAGTAATTTAACGTACCGCCCCTTGTACCTTGTCGCACCTGATCCCTTTTTACTTATCGTTTGTAGCCATAAGATACATTCAATGGTGACCCTCTCGGTAGACGTCAATTGTGCCTTCTTGCAAATCCTGGGAATTGGTGAAGGGGTTCGTCATGTTTCGTTTCTTGTTATTCCCCCTAGGTGATTCATGCTCGTGCTTCTGACCTCATTTGTTCTCCGTACGAACATGTTCCCGGAGGTTAACAATACACCCTCCCGTTCCTAGTTTTCAGAGTGGGGCGAGGTTTGGGAATTTGACTGTTGTCTTCTTTAGCATGTTTTTTTTTAATATAATTCGCCCTCTACCTCTACTCATATTTGCTTAAAATGCCTATCTATTCCCCGTTCATTTTCCAATGTGTAGAAAGTCCATCATTGGTTACATTATACTTCTGTTAGGTTAGCCCCCGCAAGGGTTGGTGCCCCGTGTAGAGCCTTATACCTTGCACCTGGAGGAGATGCGCGGCCTTCCTGCCCGAGTGCACCCGAGGGAGAACGGGACTCCAATCTCGACCTCCGCCTCGGTGGCGTAATCTTTCCTGAGCGCTTTATCTACATTGTCTAATCGGGCATTTAATGCGTATCGTTATTTCGGCGAAAGCCGCCAACTGGAATTTACGTCTAGAGGCGGAGAACCTTTCAATGACAGTTTTAATTTGAGTGAGGTGCGCTTCGCTCTTGGTTCGTGTGTGGTCCCCGCTCCTGGTCCGGACGATTTCCCGTATGCCATGCTTCGACACGCAGCTGAGCGAGGCATAACATTTCTACTCTATTTGTTCAACAAGATCTGGACAGAGGGTTCCCGATCAGTCGTGACGAATGGCTACTATGCTCGCTTTTTGCAAACCGGAGAGAACTCATTCTACCCCGGCAGGATTCTGCCTAAATTTCTGTAACATCCTGCGCTTGGAAATTCATAGAGATATTGGTGAATTTCAGATTAGCTTCGTTCCTGAATAGTGGGTGTGCCACATTTCCTCTAAATAGTGGGGCTTCCGTAAGTTCGATCCACGTCGGATGCTCTACTCGGACTAGGAAATGCCGTCTGCGAGGTCTCTTTTCGTAGACAGCATTACTCCACGGTATTTTTCGATCTGGAGATCCTGGTGAGCCCCACCTTCCCCGATAAGTCCTCGAAAGCGATAGGGCCTTCAGCGCATTGTCCGGCCAACAGCGCCCGGAGTTCTGCCTCAGGGAAGCTTTACGGTCATTCCCGTGAGGGTCATCTCGTTGAAGAGGGCCCCCGCATCTCCGAGCTAGATCTGGAAGGCATATTCCTTCAATGGATTACCGCGAACTCCGGGCCAACTGAAAAGAGCTGCGGAGGCTCGTCTCTTCCCGATTTCACTTACTTTTTTTTTGTTCGAGGCAATCCTGGACGCGTGCCCCCTGCCCACCTTCCCGGGGTATAAGGGTTTTGGGACTCCACCACCACGGGGTGGACAGCGCCCCGTCCGGCCCCAGCTTGGCATCCTTTTTCTCCTTCTGCTAACCCCTACTTCGTCTTCCCGTAAGGGGCGGGCCGATTTGCCATCCTGACCGCCGTGCTGACGGGATTCAGCGCTCCGTCCGGCCCCAGCTTAGCCTCTCCTCCTTCCTTCTGACGGGTGACAATAACTTGATTGAAGTTGCGTAGCCCTTAAACAATCAATCAATCAACCACTGGGTGGGGGTCGGGTAGGAAGATGGGCCATTTACACCCGGCATGATGTCTCCGTTCTTCTCTTTGCTTCAGATAACTCCTTTCAGGCAGTGGTTGTGTAGCTGCACCTGGATCGGAGCTATACTGTTATTTCTGTGTACATTCAATTGTCAACCGACTTAGACGCGTGGGACTTCCGCCGCGTCGTGGCACGGTTGCCGAAGCCCTTTCTCTTGCTAGAGGATCTGAACAATACACATTCCCTCTTGGGAGACTAATCGATCAATCCCTGCGGCCTGGTCCTGACCGATCTGATCGACGAGCTGGAGATAGGTGTCCTAAATGTAGATGAGTTTACGCATCATTGCCCGAGAACCATTTAATTTTCGTGTCTCGATCAATTTTTGTGCTCTCCGGATGCACATCCTGATCTTAAGTGGGGGGTAGTCGATGACCTCCATGGTAATGCTCACTTTCCATTTCAAATATCATTTTCTGGGCCGCTGCCGCCTGAGAGCCCGCTCCGGTAGTGCATAGCGCGGCTGCGGTGGTCTGCATTTCAGGAAATGACATTTAACTGTCTCAGTCGAGGAGTTTTGGTCGGTAGATGAAGCTGTTGAGTTCTTCTCCGGCAACCTCATCGCCGTGGGCCTAACTACTATTCCTAGAACTTATGTCCGTTTTGAACGCCGATCGCCTACGTGGTGGTCAGCCGAGTGTGGGGCTGCTCTCAAACAGAAGAGTTATGCCTACATGCGTTATAAGGGCCACCTGAACGATTTCACTGTCGGTGAATATCGTCGAGCTAGGGCTAGTTTCGAAGCACGCCCGCACCTCTTCCTGGCGCAGAGGTGTGGAAACGAGTCAAAAGGATTTGGGACAAGTTCTCGCAAAATCCCCCTCCCGTTCTCTTGGAGAATGGGACCGCAATCTCGGACCCCGTGTCCGGGGCGGAGTCCTTCGCAGCCGCTTTCTCTGCATTCTCTAGCCATGATGTTACTCCGCCAGCATTCAATGCACGTCATGGTGTCCCGTAAGGCCGCCGACTGGACTTTACCTCCAGGCGCGGAGAACCCTTCAACGACAGATTTTCATTGAGTGAGTTGCGTTTCGTTCGCCGACATCGCCCCTGGTCCAGAAGATGTCCCTCCGCCATGCTTCGATACCTGTGTGAGCGAGGCATGGCCTTCTGTTAGATTTGTTAAACAGGATCTGAATAGAGGGTATCCTCTTCGACTTCTGGAGAATCGCTACTGTGCTCGCTTTTCGGAAACCTGGGAGAGATCACTCTACCCCGGCCGGTTTCCGCCCAATCACTCTAACCTCCTTCGTGTGCAAGTTGGCGTATTTGGTAAATGTTAGATTAGCTTTTTTTTCTGGACAGCGGAGGCCACCTGTCTTCCTCACAGTGCGGCTTCCGCAAGTTCCACTCCACGTCGGATGCTCTGCTCCGACTGGAAAATGCCATCTGCGAGATCTTCCTTCGTAGAAAACTCTACGCCACAGTGTTTTCGATACGGTATCATGGAGACCACACGATGGGGGCGAGGGGACGCCTCCCAATCTTTATATCTGAATTTTTGCGAGATCTTCGATTTCGCGTACGGGTGGGGGGAGCCCTCTCCGGCCCATTGGAGCTAAAAGAGGGGGTCCCACATGGAAGTGTCCTAATAGTCACATTATTTGCCCTGAGCATCAACGGCTTCACTTCGATGCTGCCTTTGTTCGTTTGAAGCTCGACTACGGATGCGACTTTTATGTATCAGCAGCCGAGCGTGTATTTCGACGGCTAGACTCGATTTATCACACCGGCCTTTGCTTCCCGATCGTTACCTTCCGCACGTTGCTCATTGAGAGCCCTACCTGTCGATACTGGGCAGATGCCACTCGCTCTGTCCGTGCATAGTTCATTATGAGCCTGGGCGCGTTATCCTATCCCCTTTTCCTCAGTCGCCAACGGTATTCACTTCATCCACAGTCGATCACGACGGTGCCTATGCCGCCGAGAGACGCCCCCTTAGTTTAGGGCTAGGGAACTTCTTTAAGAGCTCGGTTTAGTTCTCGTGCCGGTAGCATTTTTGGAGTATATTTCCTGTCACCTTGGTTCCGTGTTAATGTATTCAGATGGTTCCAAGTCCCAGGTGGAGGTATGTTTCCATGTCATATCCACTCTCTTTGAAGTCACTGGGGCTCTTCAAGGCTCTGCCTCTGTCTTCGCGGCTGAGCTGGTTAAACCGCTCACTCCTGGAGATAACCCGTCGTGCCCGGTTCGGATACCTGATTGTGATATTTAGCGACTCACAAAACGTCCTGAATGCTCTCGGGCATTGGAATCTCCACACAACCTGGTTCTCGGTATCCGTGACGAATTGGTTGCCGCGAGCTATCTGATGGACCTCTCATGTACCTTACTGTGAAGACTTTTGTCCCTCTGACTCTACGCCATATTTGGTTCAATCTCCTTGTTTGGCGGAGCTTCATAAGCAGTATTTCTCGTCCTTGTATGTCACGCTCGTGGTTGCTTCTGCTTGTCTCTCATGCTGGCGTCATACCTATACACTAGACTGCGGGGTATTTGTCTTGTTTTTTTTTTAAGAATTTGGCCTCCGCCATGCTATTTATTTTTTTTAAATTCTTGTTTTCTCGGCTAGGTCCCTGGGTTAGTCATTCTTCCCCAGGTATACCCGAGTGTAACTCTCGCTTCTTTTTTATCCGTCAGTTTTTTTTATTTTGTTTTTTTTTCTATTTGGTCTTCCCATAGTTATTTGTTTAATTTTTTTTAATTAGCCTAAAGATTGGCATATAATGTATCTTGTGCGGCAAAATGTCCGCCTAGGACGACTCTAGACAAGATTATAATGGGGGAGGAAATTCCATGCCCGAAATTTCCAAGGTAGACCTTTTTAGTGTTTTTGTTTCCTTTTTTTTCTCAGTTCATCACACTCAGTTTCCACACATTTTCACTTCAACTTTGCCACATCGTTACATAATATTTTGCGGCCATTTCCTCGTTAGTTTTCACATCTTAGTTTTAATTATTCGAGAACGATATTTTAGAACGCAAGTGGTTGATTAATTACATCAGGGTTATTTTCTTGCCAATAATAAATTTAGCTGTTCTCGATCGCGAATTCCAATATTACCTGAATCGACGAATCCTTCGCCCGTGCTGCCTTGACTTTCAATGAAGCCCTTCCCTTCCTTTGCCTTTCCTCCCCTTCCTCCCTCCCCCTTCCCCATGCGTATCCATAATAGTACAATGGCCCAAAGATTTTCATTAAAGAAATTAATGTTCGTGCGTATTTGTGCCTTTGCGATTGCGAAGCAAAATTGTGACCCAAATTATGCTCCCCCTCCTTCAAGATTTAACGAGCTGGCTAAATGATGTGAGGTTTTCGTTTTCACGTTTACATTTTTAAAAATTCTTTGTCACACCCTTTATGATATCAAAAGGTGGTTGTTCTGGCCCCATTGGGTGACCCTCGAGAAGGATGGGGGAAGAAGTGCAATGAAAAATAAAATCTCGTTGGGTGTTGTTCTTCTCTGCGTTCATTCACTATTTCCTCTCTTCCTTGCGGCAAAACGAGAGCTTTGCGAAGAAGGAAGTCCATCAATGCATCTCGATGACTGCGCGATCGCTCATTGACGTACGTTCAAGCGTGTTAGTTCGGGTTTTAAGATTATCTGCTGCCTTTGAACAGCGCACGTTTCCCAGGGATTTGCGACTACATTTTTGGTCCGTATGCAAAGGCGTTCCCGCTTATATATTTTAATATCTATTTTCGCTTCGAGGTTTGCTTGTTCTCGCATTAAATTTTACTCAAATAGTTATTTGTAGGTACACTTTAGTGAATTAATGGGATTCGGTCTAATTTTAGTCGTTAGGTCAGTCACAATTTTGGATTAAATGGAAAAGTTTGTTTCTTCCCTGAGGAAGACTGGAAGAAACAATATTAGTGGTTCTTTGTTTTTAGTCCTTCCTAAACACCTTCATCACCACCCACATGATGGAGGCTTCGAGATGTGATTTCTGGGACACGCCGCCTCCGCTTCTGTCGCTGCGTGGTAATAGAGGGCATTTTTGGGTGTGCCACACACTCGGCCTCCATGTTGATGGCTCACAGGTCTTACATAACCCTCTTTATCGTCTTTTTACCCTCTCTTCCCACCATTATTTTGCAAAGGCTTAACCCAAAAGCTGCATCTTCGCTCAAACTATTTCATTAGTTTCTTAGAAAAAGTGAAGATGTTTTTCCCCTCTAATTTACAAATACAATACTAACGATGGCATCTAAAGAAAGTTTGTAAGAAGAGATCTGTAAAGGAAGAGGTGAATATAAATGATGCGTGCAAGATATATAGCTGGGAGACAAGCTGCGTGTGTGGAGGTTGGGAGATAACATTCCTCCAGATATCAGCCGCAGCAAGGTTGTCCTTGTTACATATGGCATCCCATTGTAGAGTGTCTATGGATAAGGAAAGAAATATGTGAGGGGGGGGGGGAGATTCCAAGCATGTTAAAACACACCACCCCAACCAGAAGTAAAGAGGGAAAGGAGACAATCCCGTCATTTAAGAGCTTCAAGGCCAAACCCGTTCCAGTAATCACTCGAAGGTAGCCACCCATTCTAGAGCCTAAAACTCTTCAGAGCGAGGAGGCCCCCTCGTTTCCCATTCGAAGTTGCTCTGGAGGGCATTCTTCAATGGAATTGCCGAGGAATCGTGGCTAACTGAGATGACCTGCTGAGGCTGGTTCTCTTTTTTGCCCTCCACTCAGTTATTTGCCCCCTAGGACCCCGCTAGAGGATACCTTGTGTAGCCCGTTACAACTGGGACCTGGATGAGCCGCCTCTCCTCTTAGCTCGAGTACAAATTTGGGAATCCCCGTCACTGGGGGGATTGACTTGAAATCTCTGAGAGGGCCTGGGAACGTTGTTGTGCTTTCCCCTCGTACCTCTCAACATTCCCTTCTTTTACGCCCAACCCCGCAACCCTGTGTAGGCTTAAGAATCTGACCAACTATCTCATGCCGTGCCAGAAGAAGAGATTTGGAACCTCTATAAACAACGCCCCAAGGTCGCAAGAGACCAGGACTTGAAGGGGCCTGGGCTTTATGGTGCGTTTAATGGGAAGGTTAGTTTTGCCCCCATTAACCACCTTCCTGTGTGTAATAGGCTGACCACCTCCCCGTGACCAGTGCCAGGTGCATAAGGCTGTACTGCTTGTGGTGGGCGGTCTTTAGTGGCCAATGATTTTATTTTTCATTGTGGTGTCCTATCTGGCGACTGCCTACTTTGGCAGCATTTGCCGTACACAACACAGCCTACTACTAGGCTATATTAAAAAAAAAGAAGTAAATAACAACGATAAAAAATAGCTGAGAAAAAGCAAAAAAGACAAGAAGGAAGCGTGGTCCGTCGTCGGGAGTAGGCCCGCCTAAAATAGGCGTAGAAACACACAAAATGTCAAATATAGTGGAGGAGGCCAGCCTCCTCCAAAAAGTCGTAAAGTCCACAAGTCGGTTTGCATGAACCCGTCCCGAGTACAAGGGACAAGTGGTAGCGACCCCGCTCGTCTCGGTACCAGGACATGTAGCGTGCGCGGAGATCACCCAGATTGGGATATTCAACAAGAATGTGCAGAACAGTCGAGGACAACGCAGTCTTCACAGTATGGCCCAGGCGAGCGCTCCATCAAATGGCGGTGCGTCCCTCCAATGTGTCGAATTCAGAGAAGACAGAAAGCAACCTGAAGCCGTCGCGGCATTGTGGGGTAGGTCCATGGGAACAGTGGCGGCGCAATGGCACGCAACTTTAGGTTTCCCTCGACCGTCTCCTATCTTCTTTGCCAAGCAGCCCGGAGAGATGCCCGTATTCTTGTCATGCAATATGTGTGAGGAAGAGTGAAACGTTGGTCTGGTCGCCCAGTCCTAGCAAACTCTTTGGCGCCCTTATCGGCGCGCTCATTCCCCGCAATTCCTACATGTCCAGGTACCCAACAGAAGATAATGTCGACATCCGCCCGGCTGCCCAAAACCGTGGCGTCACGGATATCGCGAACCAGGGGATGTGGAGGTTCCAATGACCCGAGAGCACTCAGGGCGCTATAAATCACAATCCAGTCTCTGAACCGGGCACGCCGCATTATCTCCTGTACTGAGCGGTGTATTGAAACCAGTTAGGCCGTGAAGACAAACGCAGCGCCTGGCAGAGCTCCGCTGACTTCAAACAGATGCGATACGGCGTAGAAACCGACTCCCTCTTCGGACTTGGAGCTATCCGTATACACTAGTACTGTTCCAGCGTTACACGAAGTGTGATCCAAAAAACAGCCGAACGCAATACTCTCGGCGCTGTAGAAGCTTTGGGAGCAGAGGTGTGGTGACAAATAGTCAGAGGTAGTACCCTCCAGGGTGAGGCCAATGATAAGTCTCGGTTTTTTTCTATCGGTCCGCCACGGCAGATCCAGACCCTGGCCGTCCTGTCGACGATTAGTATGACGTACTAAAGAAATATGCCCTGTAGCTCTGCTCAGTCTGGAGCTGCCACCGTTGGGGAAAGACCGGCCAATGGTTAACTTGAGTTCAGTGTGCGTCGCTTCTTCAGTTGCGAACTCATTTCTTTAACACATTTAGGGTAGACCCCTGAAAAGTTCTAAAATGAGATATGGATGTGTCTAGACGCGGGAAATAACCCACCAACCGCCCCTTTTCCTATTCATTGGTGACAATCTTCCTGAATTTCCCGGGCGTTGGTTTGTCTAAAAAAAATGAGCGAGGAAAACCATAACAACACTGCTCTGACAGGTGGAGCTGCTCCCGTTGAACTTTTTTTGTGTACCAAAGGGATGTTGTTTTCGAACGGCGCCTATATTCGCACCCTTAGGTTTTCTTGTACCAACGCCATGAACATGTTCTTTCCCTTACGTTGTTCATTTGGTGTGCTGATATAGCTACTAGTATCTTCTCTACCGAATCTTTGTTCGTTCCTAGCTTGAGTTTGGATGCGAGTTCTACGCATCCGCAGCCGAGCGCGTATTGCGGAAGGTGACTCAATCCACGACACCTGTCCACGCCTGGCGTGCGTTTCCTTCCACACTTCCACATTGAGAGCCTATTTGTCGTTGTTGGGTAGATGACACCTGCTTTGCTCCTCATACATTGTTTATGCGCCTTTAGTCGCAGCCCCGGTGTCTCCCTCACTCGCCAACTGCTCTCACTATATCCGCGGCCGATCTCGACAGTGCCTATAGCGCCGAAAGGCGCCAGTCATACCCTAGGAGTTTAGGGCTAGTAAACTCCTTCGAGAGTTAGGTGTAGCTCTGGCCAGTGGCTCTTCTGTTTTTCACCAGAATGCCATTCTGAAAGGCATTACCTATTACTATTTCTCTGCTCCCAAAGCCTCCACAGCGCCGGGAGTATTGCGTTCGACCTTTTTTGTAACACTTCGTGTCGCACTGGATCCGTGCATGTGTGAAAGGACCGGTTAAGTCATCTAAAGCGGTTGGCTTCCACGCCCTAGCCCCTCTTTGATTTAGCAGACCTCTACGGCCCGCTGCGTTTGTCTTCAGGGCCGAGCCTGGTCGCAATCTAACGCTCGTTAGGGGACAACGCCTCTCCACTAGTTCGGAGACCGGATTGTGAACTTTAGCTACTCACAAATGACGCTGAGTGCTCTTGTGTATTGGAATCTCCGCACTCTGATTTGAGGTATTCATACTACTATGATTTCTGCTATCCTGGCTGATGTCGAGAGTATCTTCTGTTGGGTATCTGGACATGTAAGGATTTCGGGGAATCAGGGGGCTAAATTGTCCGCGAGATCTGGGCCACTAGACTAGCGTTTCTCGCTTCCTCACATACTCTATGGCAGGAATCAGGTCGACCTTTCGTGCTGCCTGGCAAATACGATGGAAAGCGTCTGAGGGGAACTTAAAGCTGTGTGTCATTGCGCCGCGACCTACCCATTTGGACCTACCCCCTTGCCACGACGCCTTCATGCTGCTTTCTATCGTCTCTGCCCCGTAAGGGGCGCGGCGATTTGCCATCCTGGCCGCCGTGCTGACGGGATCCAGCGCTCCGTCCGGCGCTAGCTTAGCCACTCTTCCTTCTTTCAGATAGCCTGTATTTCTCCCCTACTTCGTCGCTTTTCATACAACCTCTCCTACAACTTTCAATGGTCAGCCTCTAATTTCACAGGGTAGATCCTGACCTTCTCAAGTTAACCGTCCCGGATCGGGGCTGGGGGGGGAGGGGACAATGTTCCCTAACCCCTGAGCTCCGGTTCGGGATGGGGGTTTTTAACAACCTGCTTCATCCCCACCCATACCTTCCTCACATCCCTTTTCCTCTGCTCTTCACATTCTATCCATTTTTACGCGTCGTCTAAAGTGGAGCCGCCATGCCGATGGACTGCCAGGCCACCAGGCGGGAGGGGTGGTCCGAAATGGCGGCGCCTGGCTCTGCCAGGCCTGTAAGCACCTCTTGCAGTGCGGGCAACTGCGAGAGGTGATGAGCGGTTACATCCCGTAATAAAAAGAGGGTCACCGTGCCCAATGATGAGTCTACCTAAAAAAAAACCCCTTTAACTCCCCCTGTAGAAACGAAGGAGCCGCTCTCGGGCAGCTCCACAGAAAAAATGGAGGTCCCCCCCTCCCCCTGTGCTTGCGCAGGGGACCCTCCATATCTCTTCAACCGGAGAGGAGGCTTACTCCTCTCCTACGCCTACGGGTGAAGGGGACTCCCCTCTCACCCCCTTCTCTGGAGGTGCTTTCGGGCACCTCCCTTCTTCCAGCGGCAGTCCCCTCTGTTCTTTCCAAGGGGATTGCCAAGAAAGCCAACAGGCAGCCCATGTCCGACCGCCCCTCGTGTAAGCGGCTCGGTAGGGCAAACCCCTTTAGGGGGGAGAGGGAATCCAGGCCCCTTCGGTCTTTTCCCTCAAAAGACCTGCTGGCAAGAATATTAAACCTTGCTGGGGTCAAGGCCTGTGCCTCCCTACAAAACACTGGTGATGCTGCCAAGGGGACCTGCGATATCCTGGGAGGGGATGGCCAACTGGAGGCCCCTCCTGTGATAGACATGGTCCTTGAGGAAACCCAGCCTCAGACGGTAGGACCTTCCATGGGGGTCAAGCACCGAACCCGAATCCGCCCCTATGCAAGGTCCTCGTCAAACGGCTGAGGGCTCCGAGGCAGTACAAGGAGGGGAGGGATCTCCCCCGGATGATACCCCTGCGACCACCAGGACCTTCTCCATTTCGTAGAAGGACCTGGCGGAGGCCGGTCCATCTGGCCTAGGGGCTCCTATCGGCGGAGGTGAGAAGCGGGTTCATTCCCCGCTTTCCTCTTCTAAAAAGAAAAAGAAAAAAGACAAAAAAGACTCGGGGCTCCTCTCCACCCGCGGGGGCTACTGGAACAGATGGGTCTGCTGCCACTTTGGAAAGCAACCAAGCCAAGATCGGCACATCCGGCCCCTCTGCCCCTCCGGTTGCGGAGCCACTGAGTAAGACTCAAAGTGCACAGGGCGGAGCCTCGATGACATCTGGGCCCCTCATTCAGAGGTTACCTGGCGTTTTCGAGCCCGCTAGCTTCAAACGCTTCCTCGTTATTCGCTCCACTGATGGCAGCATGTTGTCCAAGGAAAACATGATCCATCAGAGGAGAAGATTAGCTAGTGCAATTGGTAGAGAGCCGAAGGTGACCCGTTTCTCGGACGGGAGCCTTCTGGCGAATGCGGCGAATCCCGCCGAGGCGGCCAAGATAAGTGCTCTTCGGACACTTCATGGCACCCCGGTGAGTGTGACGCCGCACTCTACCATGAACTTTGTGAAAGGAGTAGCTTATGCGAGGGAACTCGTTGACTACTCCAATGAGGACATCACCCTAGAGCTGGCCGACCATGGTGCGGTCAAGGTCGAACGTGTGATGAGAAAACAGGGAGGGGCCTCGAGACCCACCCCTACACTCCGTCACGTTCGACTGTGACAAGCTCCATGAGTCGGTGCGTGCCGGTTGGTACCGCTACCGCGTGAAGGCATTCGTGCCACTGCCGCGGCGGTGCTATTACTTTCACCGCTTCGGCCATACGAATCGTTGTTGTAGACATGCAAAGTCGGGGTCACCCGAAGTTTGTCTAAATTGCTCCAAGGCCACACACGATAAGTCCAAATCGTGTGTGGTCAATTGCGGAGAGCCGCACCCCGCTTCTTCTAAGCAATGTGGTGCATATCTCCTTGAGAAAGAAATCCTGGCCGTTCAGGCCCAGGATCGACTTTCATTCCGCGAGGCTAAGGACTTGGTCCTGGCCCACCCGGCTCTTCCTGGGACGTCATATGCCTCAATCGTTAGAAAGGCACCCTCTGCTCCTGGCCCATCCAGGCTAACGAGCACGGTTGTTTCCGCGCCCACTCGGGCCTTTCTGCGAGCTCTACTCAACCCGGGCGCTCCCCTAGTAAAGCTAGCGGCAAAAAGGGTTCACACCCAGCCCCGGCTAAAACCAGGGCTCCCCCCTCTTCCCCCAGCGTGACCGTTTCCCGTAAGGCGAAACGGCCACGCGCCTTCACCGAGTCGTTAGACTCACAGGAGGCAACACCCCTGAAGATGGTTGCTAGGCCATCTTCCGGGGTTCCTAAAGCTGTCCCCCGAAAGGAGGACAGCAACAAAGGAGCTTCGGCTCCTTCGCCCAGGCCCCGAGGTGGAGCGAGTGGCTCGGAGAAGGTGGTTCCTCTTTTTGCAGGAGACCATGCTAGGCGCGTGCACCCTGCCCTCCCTCCCGGGGTATAAGGGTCTTGCGACCCCACCACCACGGGATGGCCGGGCTGGGGTATGCGCGGTTTACACCCGGCATGATGTCTCCTTTCTCTTTAGATACCTCCTTTCAGGCAGTGGCTGTGCAGCTGCACCCGGATAGGAGGTATACTATCATTTCTGCGTACATTCCACCGTCAGCTGACTTCGACGCGGGGGACTTCCGCTGCGTCGTGGTACGGTTGCCGAGGCCGTTTCTCTTGCTTGGAGATCTGAACGGCAGTCATCCTCTCTCGGGAGATTACTCAATAAATCCCAGGGGACAAGTCCTTGCCGATCTGATCGAAGAGCTTGAGATGGGTGTCCTAAACGTGGATGAGTTTACGCATCACTGTCCGAGAACCGCTTCATTTTCTTGCCTTGACCTATCTTTGTGCTCTTCGGATGCACAGCCTGATTTTGATTGGGGGGTGGTCGATGACCTCCATGTTAAGGATCACTTCCCCATTCAAATATCATTTTCAGGGCAACTGCCGCTTGAGAGACCACCTCTGTGGTGCTTGGCGCGGGCGCGGTGGCCTGCATTTCAGTAAATGACTGAATTCTCTATCTCATTCGAGTTTAGGTCGGTAGATGAGGCCGTTGAGTTCTTCTCCGGCAACCTCATCGCCGTGGGCCTGACTACTATTCCTAGGACGTCTGGCCGTTTTGCACGCCCACCACTCCCATGGTGGTCGGCCGAGTGTGAGACAGCCCTCAAACAGAAGCGTTATGCCTACATGCGCTATAAGCGCCGCCCGAACGATTTCACTGTCGCTGAATTCCGTCAGGCTAGGGCTAGGTTCCGGTATATTTCGAAGCACACCCTTGCTCTTCTTTGCGGGCATACGTCTCTTCACTTAACGGGAAGACCCCTTTAGCTGAGGTGGGGAAGCGAGTCAAAAGGATTCGGGGCAAGTTCTCGCAGGCCCCCCCCCCTCCCTTTCTCCAGGAGAATGGGAACGCCATCTCGGACCCCGCGTCCGTGGCGGAATCCTTAGCGACCGCTTTTTCCGCATTCTCTACCTGTGATGCTGCTCCGCCAGCATTCAATGCACGTCGTGATGTCGCGGAAGGCCACCGGCTGGACTTTACCTCCAGAGGCGGAGAACCCTTCAACAACAAGTTTACTGTGAGTGAGTTGCGTTCCGCTCTCGCTTCGGGCGCGGACACCGCCTATGGTCCGGACGATGTCCCGTACGCCATGCTTCGACACCTCTGTGAGCGAGGCATGGACTTTCTCTTAGATTTGTTCAACATGATCTGGGTGGAAGGTCTTCTCCCAGACTCCTGGCGAATCGCTACTGTGCTCGCCTTTTGCAAACCGGAGAGAGATCACTCTACTCCGACCGGTTTCCGCCCAATCTCTCTAGCCTCTTGCGTGTGCAAGTTGATGGAGAAATTGGTAAATGTTAGATTAGCCTTTTTCCTGGACAGCGGAGGCCATCTGTCTTCTGCACAGGGCGGCTTCCGCAAGTTCCACTCCACGTCGGAGTCTCTGCTCCAACTGGAAAATGCCGTCTTCGAGGCTTTCCTTCGTAGACAGCTCTACGTCACGGTGATTTTCGATCTGGAGAAGGCCTATGATACCGCATGGCGATACGGTATCATGGAGACTCTCCACACGTGGGTGCGAGGGGACGCCTCCCAATGTTTATATCTGAATTTTTGCGAGATCGTCGATTCCGCGTACGGGTGGGGGGAGCCCTCTCCGGCCCAAAAGAGCAGAAAGAGGGTGTCCCGCAGGGAAGCGTCTTCAGTGTCACACTCTTTGCCCTGAGCATCAACGGCATCACCTCGGTGCTGCCGGAAGATGTTCTCGCTACGCTACACGTGGACGACCTTTCGATCTCTTTTGGCGCGGCCCAGATGCCAACTCTGGAGCGTCGAATCCAACAGGCATTGAACCGCGTCTCTCGGTATGCCGAAGCGCACAGGTTTCGGTTTTCTTTGGCCAAAACTAAGGTGATGCACTTCTGCCGCCATCCACGGCTTCACCCCGACCCAGATTTGTTTCTTAATGGGGTGCGCCTGGATGTGGTTTAGTCGCACCGTTTCCTTGGTCTTGTATTCGACCGACGTCTCACCTGGGAGGCTCATATTCGCAGCCTTAGGGTCTCTTGTACCCGCGACATGGACATTCTCCGTTCCGTGACGTTCAGCGCTTGGGGTGCTGATAGGGCTACTGCCCTACTTTTTTATCGATCCTTTGTTCGTTCGAAGCTCGACTACGGATGCGAGTTTTATGCATCCGCAGCCGAGCGTTTATTGCGGAAGGTGGATTCAATCCACCACACCGGCCTTCGCCTTGCGACCGGTGCCTTCCGCACTTCCCCCATTGAGAGCCTGTTGGTCGATGCTGGGGAGATGCCACTCGCTCTGCGCCGCGTGCAGTGCATCACTCGCCTGTACGCGCGAGCCCGGCGCCTCCCTCAGTCGCCAACAGCTCTCACTGCATCCGAAGCTGATCTCGATGGTGCCTATGCCGCCGAGAGATGCCAGTCATACCCTAAGCCCTTTGGGTTTAGGGCCAGGAAACTCCTTCGAGAGGCAGATATAGCTCTCGGGCCGGTGGCGCCTCTGGTTCTGCCCAGGACGCCACCCTGGAGGGTACCACATTTGGCTATTTGTCGCCACGCCTCTGCTCCCAATGCTTGTACTGCCCTGGGAGTATTGCGTTCGATCTTTTTGGAGCACATATCGTGTCACGCTGGAACCGTGCCAGTGTATACGGATAGCTCCAAGTCCCAAGAGGGGGTCGGCTTCCACGCCGCATTCCCTCTGTTTCAAGTCAGTGGGGCTCTACCAGGCGCTGCGTCTGTCTTCACGGCCGAGCTGGTGGCAATACACCACTCGGTACGGGAGATTACGCGACTTTCCCGGTCCGGAGAACGGATTGTGATCTATAGCGACTCACAAAGCGCTCTCGGGGCATTGGAATCTCCGCATCCCCTGGTTCGCGATATCCGTGACGCCACGGTTTTGGCGAGCCGGGCAGATGTCGAGATTATTTTCTGCTGGGTTCCTGGACATGTGGGGAATGAGGGCGCCAAAGAGTGCGCGAGGACTCTGCGACCGGACCAGCTTTTTGCTCTTCCTCACACCGACTACATGGCAGGAATACGGGCAGCTCTTCGGACTGCTTGGCAAAGAAGATGGGAGACGGTCGAAGGGAACTAAAAGTTGCGTGCCATTGCGCGGCGACTGTTCCCATGGACTTATCCCTCAATGCCGCGGTGGCTTCAGGTTGCTTTCTGTCGTCTCCGAATCGGACACACTCGTGTGACGCATCGCTATTTGATGGAGCGCTCGCCTGCGCCCTATTGCAATGACTGCGTCGTCCCCCAGACTGTTCGGCACATTCTTGTCGAATGTCCCAGTCTGGGTGATCTTAGAGCACGTTACCTGTCTCGGTACCGAGATGGGCGGGGTCGCTACCCTCTGTCCTTTGTACTCGGAACGAGTGCGTTCACATTGACTGGTGGACTTGTTGACTATTTGGGGGAGGCTGGCCTTCTCTCTTTCATTTAACTAGTTTTAGGGTTTGTTTTTGTTATTGTTTTGTTGTTGTTTTTGTTATTTCTTTTTATTGTTTCCTGTTCGAATTTTTTAAAGTAGCCTAGAACTAGGCTGTTTGTTTACGGCGACTTATGCCTAAGTGGGCAGTCGCCAGATAGCCCCATACAACAAAAAAAAAAATCTATCGCTTCGGAATTGAGCACCAAATCACCACCGTCATTTGATAGAATTCTCCACTGCACCCTACTGCGACGACTAGGTTATCCCCCAGGCTGTTCAGTCTGGTCGCTAGCGCTTTCTCCTTCTGCTCGGGATGAGTTCGTGCACACATACTTATTGAACGTATGACTTTCGTATGAACGTATGGAGGAGGCTGTCCTCCATTATATCTCATTCTGCCGTGTTGGTTGCATTTTCCGCTAATGGAGGGTGGCAGGCCTCCCTCGACGCCGAGCGTGTTTATTTCTCCTTTTATGTTTGTTTGGTTTTGTTTGTTTAGAGTTTTTATTGATTTTTGATTTTTTTTTTTAATGTAGCCTGGTATTAGGCTAAAAATTCATCACAGTGATTTATTCCCTTGGTGGCAGTCGCTAGATGGCACTATATAAAAAATATAAGGGGACTTTGGGGAACGGACATTGTAAGGGAATGGTCACTTCCCCCCCCCCCCCCCCCTCGTTCACTCTTGGTGCAGTTCCAAGGCGGTCACCGCAAAGATATCCGGCCGAAGGCATCGGCGGGTCCCGCGTGACCGCAGCACTGCCCCAGACCGTGCCATGAAAGAGGTCACCCCCCCCCCATCGTTCACTCGTGATGCAGTCCCAAGGCGGTGGTTACCACAAGGACATCCGCCCCAGGCATCGGCGAGGCGAAAGTTTGACCACTGGGTGGCATAACTAGGGGCCATGTAAGACCCTAAAGGTCAAAAAGGTAAAGATCTCCCCCCAGGAGAGTGAGATCCAGTTTCACGTCGAACAAGAAATTGGAGACGGTTTTCTCCCAACCTCGATGGCTAACGAGGAGCAGATGTTTGACTTCGTGGGAAAGACCGTTTGGGAAGAGAACTCTCCTGGGGCCGTCCTCAAGCTCCCCCCCCTTACCACTCCCCCAGTGGGGGTGCGAGGTATAAAGGAGGAACTCTGAGGAAAATCTAGGTAGTATACGTCAGGCCAGGTGACGAAGTCCTCGGTTCCAAAACCGGGCTACCTTAGACTGGATTGGTAGTATACGTCAGGCCAGGTGACGAAGTCCTCGGTTCCAAAACCGGGCTACCTTAGACTGGATAGGTAGTATACGTCAGGCCAGGTGACGAAGTCCTCGGATCCCAAACCGGGCTACCTAGACTGGATAGGTAGTATACGTCAGGCCAGGTGACGAAGTCCTCGGATCCAAAACCGAGCTACCTAGACTGGATTGGTAGTATACGTCAGGCCAGGTGACGAAGTCCTCGATTAAAACCGAGCTACCTAGACTGGATAGGTATTATACGTCAGGCCAGGTGACGAAGTCCTCGGATCCAAAACCGAGCTACCTAGACTGGATTGGTAGTATACGTCAGGCCAGGTGACGAAGTCCTCGGATCCCCAACCGGGCTACCTAGACTGGATTGGTAGTATACGTCAGTCTCTAGGTGACGAAGTCCTCGGATCCCCAACCGAGCTACCGAGACTGGAGAGGTAGTTTACTTGTGTCGCCAGACCAAGAAGCACCCTGCAAGAGAGGCAGGGCTACCTACCTTAAGGGACTAAGAAAAAGCTCAGCCTTGAGCTAAGTCCCTGGTTGTCAAACCAAACAATAAGTGAACTTTGGTAAGTTCGACTTACTCTCGCCAGAGAGATTCCTCATATCCTGGTGTACCTTAAAAACCAGTGGTATTCCTCGTCCTTGAGGAATTAAGAAGAAGAAGGAAAAGGCTCCCCCTCGAGCCCGTTATTCGGTGGCCACACCAAACTGTAAGTAACTTATTCTCGCCAGAGAAACCCCCCTCCGTCATCCTCGCCCGTGAAGAAGACCCTCCCCGAGTTCAGTCCTCGTCCATAAGGAAATTAGTAACGAAGGAAAAGCTCCTCCTCGAGCTCGTTACTCGGTGATCACACCGCACTCCAAGTAAGCTTGATTCAAGAACCAAGTTCAACTCACTCTCGCCAGAGAGACCACGACTACCTGGGCGTTGCATAGAGCACCGTATTGATTCTCGTCCTTGAAGAATCCCCCCCCCCCCGGAAGAACGTGTGGACCCCCCAGCGGCTACCCTCGCCAAGACGACCGTGGAATTCCGCCCATCTACACGCGTCAAGTGTAAATATTTCTGAGGCCCTTTAAACTCCACGAGTCCGTAAGCCTAATTCTAATATTATTGTTTTGTCTAGAGAAAACGTGAACTTAATTTTGTGGGTCAACTAATTTAATTAATTCTTGTTTATAATAATATTTAGAGTATTGCTGTAGTTAAAGTATAAAGGTTGTGTATTCAATGGTTAAAGATAAAATATAAGTTTATTTTGTGAATTAGTGGGCGTTTCTTTTATATCCTGACGTGTTTGGTAAAGGCTCAGTTCATTAAGATATTCTTATAATATCAATATATTAGACACTCTTAGCACTCTTAGAATAGAACAAAAAGGAGGGACATTCTACGACATATAATTAAAGTGGTGTCAGGTTTTGTAGGTTATTATTAGAAAGAACCCAGCAGTGTCTAATTAGGAAAGAGCCAACACGTAAAGGAAGATCAGGAATAAGAGAATAATTGACGAGAGGAAAATTGGTAGAGTTAGGGGTGGTAACAATATAAAGGTAATTGGCAGGTCAAGTGGTAAATTTGAGGTCGGGAGTGATATTTCAATCAGCATAGTAGTGGGATTAAGGGTAAGTTATGCTGAGCGCTACCTGGTGAGTGGCGGCATAATTATCTGAAAATACAGAAAGGAAAAATCGACGGACCAACACGAAATGGATCCAGTCAAAAGATTTTACCAACAAGCCCAAAGTCTGGGACTTGAAGGCACAGAAATGCATGACTACGTCCTGGCAGAATTAAGAATAGATTGTGTAGAAGAAGAAAGAATTTGGGATATAGAAAAGGAACAAGAATTAATAAAGTTTGAGAGAGAAAAAGAGGATATAATAAGAGAGGATACAAGAGAACGTGAATTAATGGAAATATGGATGAACCGGAATAGTGAAGAATCCCGAATACAGCGGAAAATAGAAACAGAGGAAAGAAGAATGCTGAGAGGAGGTAAAACAAGCGAAAGAATAATATTGTTGAAAAGAGAAGCACAAGAATTCAGAATAAGGATAGAAATGGAAGATGAAGAAAGAAGACTAAAGATAAAGCTGGAAGATGAAGAAAGAAGAACTCAACGGGAAAACGAAATAGCGAAAGCAGAACAAGAAGCCGAGGAAAGGAGAATGAAGATGGAAAAAGAGTCAAAAGAGAGGAGAATAAAGATTAAAAAAGAAATAGATGAAAGGAGAATGAAGAGGGAAATAGAACGTGCTCAAGCGGAAAGAGAAGAGAGAGAAGAAAAGGAAAGATTGCTCGCACTCGAAAGAGCACCTATCGAGAATCTCATAGAGGCCGAGGAAGTTGGAGCCCGGCCTGGACCTAAGAAAGGACCATCGAGGGAAACCCAGCCAAATGGGGTAACGATGGAAGAAATAGGAAGTAGGGATGAGGTACCAGCAGGAGTACCTAAAAGAAACCCTACGAGGAGAACCCAGCCAAATGGAGTTATCAGGGAAGAAGAAGAAGGTAGAGTAGAGGTACGAGCAGGTGTACCTGAGGAACTACCTACTAAGAGAAGTGAGTCAAATGAGTTGACAAGGAAGGAGGAAAGAGGTGCTATGGCTATGCACCCAGGTAAGACTAGTCAAATGGTAGACGCGGATGAGTATCCCCTACTCCTAGTAGCCTCCTCCCCGAACGGAACGTCCACGGAGTTACCGCTAAATCGCCAAGTCGTAGTGAGCGCCAAGCCCATTAACGACCTCTCAGGGAAAAATTTTCTCGATCCCCAAAGATCGAACCCAGACACGATCTTCCCGTGTACCTGGTTAAAGGAGAGCTATGGGACCTACGCTCCCATCAATTATGCCCCGCTACAACAGGCCGCTCAAGCCTTAATGTTCAATTTAAAGGTAGTCAAGTACCATAATATGTGTAAGTCGAGTAGGTTGAAATACCACTACCATTTAGTAACATACTTGGGTAGACTCAATAACCAGGACGGCCGACTCAGGCGCGGTAGAATAATGGTCACAGAGCACCATTTTAGTATTAGCTACCTCAAAGGAGCCGATAAAGGACAGCTGCTCTATAGGCGGAGACGAAATACCATTGAGGGTTATTTCAGCACCTAATGAGCGTGAAACCATGTTTTCAGTTGTTGTTCGTGTAAATATTTATCGGTAGGAATTAAGTTCTCAAAAACTTAGAAATGTAAGGAAGTAGCTTGTTTTGTTGTTTTTTTTTATGGGTAATCGATGAATTAAGGTTTTGTTATGTTCATGTAAAATTGTAAATCGAGTGTCTAGCTCGACACATTGCCTGTGTAAACGCGCGCGTGGGCGCTCATATGTAAGGAAACTTAATGTAAGGGAGGGCTCAAAGAAATACAACTTTGCTAAGCTCGACTAGGTTGAGTAAGTTGTTTTGAGTTCCCGGGAGCATCCCCCGCCCCCCCATTATTTTCTTCGGTGGGAGGTGTGTAAGGGAATGGTCACTTCCCCCCCCCTCGTTCACTCTTGGTGCAGTTCCAAGGCGGTCACCGCAAAGACATCCGGCCGAAGGCATCGGCGGGTCCCGCGTGACCGCAGCACTGCCCCAGACCGTGCCATGAAAGAGGTCACCCCCCCCCATCGTTCACTCGTGATGCAGTCCCAAGGCGGTGGTTACCACAAGGACATCCGCCCCAGGCATCGGCGAGGCGAAAGTTTGACCACTGGGTGGCATAACTAGGGGCCATGTAAGACCCTAAAGGTCAAAAAGGTAAAGATCTCCCCCCAGGAGAGTGAGATCCAGTTTCACGTCGAACAAGAAATTGGAGACGGTTTTCTCCCAACCTCGATGGCTAACGAGGAGCAGATGTTTGACTTCGTGGGAAAGACCGTTTGGGAAGAGAACTCTCCTGGGGCCGTCCTCAAGCTCCCCCCCCTTACCACTCCCCCAGTGGGGGTGCGAGGTATAAAGGAGGAACTCTGAGGAAAATCTAGGTAGTATACGTCAGGCCAGGTGACGAAGTCCTCGGTTCCAAAACCGGGCTACCTTAGACTGGATTGGTAGTATACGTCAGGCCAGGTGACGAAGTCCTCGGTTCCAAAACCGGGCTACCTTAGACTGGATAGGTAGTATACGTCAGGCCAGGTGACGAAGTCCTCGGATCCCAAACCGGGCTACCTAGACTGGATAGGTAGTATACGTCAGGCCAGGTGACGAAGTCCTCGGATCCAAAACCGAGCTACCTAGACTGGATTGGTAGTATACGTCAGGCCAGGTGACGAAGTCCTCGATTAAAACCGAGCTACCTAGACTGGATAGGTATTATACGTCAGGCCAGGTGACGAAGTCCTCGGATCCAAAACCGAGCTACCTAGACTGGATTGGTAGTATACGTCAGGCCAGGTGACGAAGTCCTCGGATCCCCAACCGGGCTACCTAGACTGGATTGGTAGTATACGTCAGTCTCTAGGTGACGAAGTCCTCGGATCCCCAACCGAGCTACCGAGACTGGAGAGGTAGTTTACTTGTGTCGCCAGACCAAGAAGCACCCTGCAAGAGAGGCAGGGCTACCTACCTTAAGGGACTAAGAAAAAGCTCAGCCTTGAGCTAAGTCCCTGGTTGTCAAACCAAACAATAAGTGAACTTTGGTAAGTTCGACTTACTCTCGCCAGAGAGATTCCTCATATCCTGGTGTACCTTAAAAACCAGTGGTATTCCTCGTCCTTGAGGAATTAAGAAGAAGAAGGAAAAGGCTCCCCCTCGAGCCCGTTATTCGGTGGCCACACCAAACTGTAAGTAACTTATTCTCGCCAGAGAAACCCCCCTCCGTCATCCTCGCCCGTGAAGAAGACCCTCCCCGAGTTCAGTCCTCGTCCATAAGGAAATTAGTAACGAAGGAAAAGCTCCTCCTCGAGCTCGTTACTCGGTGATCACACCGCACTCCAAGTAAGCTTGATTCAAGAACCAAGTTCAACTCACTCTCGCCAGAGAGACCACGACTACCTGGGCGTTGCATAGAGCACCGTATTGATTCTCGTCCTTGAAGAATCCCCCCCCCCCCGGAAGAACGTGTGGACCCCCCAGCGGCTACCCTCGCCAAGACGACCGTGGAATTCCGCCCATCTACACGCGTCAAGTGTAAATATTTCTGAGGCCCTTTAAACTCCACGAGTCCGTAAGCCTAATTCTAATATTATTGTTTTGTCTAGAGAAAACGTGAACTTAATTTTGTGGGTCAACTAATTTAATTAATTCTTGTTTATAATAATATTTAGAGTATTGCTGTAGTTAAAGTATAAAGGTTGTGTATTCAATGGTTAAAGATAAAATATAAGTTTATTTTGTGAATTAGTGGGCGTTTCTTTTATATCCTGACGTGTTTGGTAAAGGCTCAGTTCATTAAGATATTCTTATAATATCAATATATTAGACACTCTTAGCACTCTTAGAATAGAACAAAAAGGAGGGACATTCTACGACACTAACTAAATAAAAGAGGTGTCAGAGGTCAGGTCAGTAGGGTTCTTAGCAGAAAGAATTCTACGATAGACATATACTCAGGAATGTCGCTGATCCTCCCAGTTCTTCCTCCTCTAAGTTGTCTTCTCAGCCTATCTACTTACTATACATTTTCATTTCCTTAAACTTTAATAATAAACCTTCATCAAACCCCCTCGGCCTCGATGCCTTTTTGCTTTATTTTTTAATACAATTTCTAAATCTATGTATTAGAGCTACATGAGAAAATATTGACTATTGTGCACGCCCGAGAATATCCCAATAGAGTTTTGATTATGTAGGTGCAACCAACACGCTGCCTCGGTGTCATCTTACGTGCAAATTAACCATTCATGCTAGAGTTCAACTTAACAAATTAAGGTTTGCGGACACCTTTCATGCTCATGCGTCTCTGTCCTTCCTGCAACTTTCCACTCCTGTCCTCAAGGACAAGTTTGCCAATACGACTGAAATCAGCTTCTACATCATGTAAGGATATCGACCATTTGCATACTTAAATTTACCTCTGAACAAAGGCTTCCTGTTTAAGGAGTTGTAATTAGCTCTGGTACGCACAAAAATGGTTTCTAATAATATCTAGCAACTTTTCTCTCTTGCCAAAACGTCTTGATAAAGCTTTGAATTTCTCAGAATAAGTATTAAATGTGTTATATTGCTTTATACTGTTTGTTTTTATTTTTATACTGAATAGAAGTTATTATGTCGAGTATTCCAATTTCATATATTAGCTAGAAATGCTAGAAAGTGTGAATAACGCCTGATGTATCGTTATAATGTTAGCTTATTTTGCTGCAAATCTAGTGTAGGGAAGGGGGCAGCAAATTTCACTGATAAAACCCAGTTAATTCTTACAAACCTTTTCGTTTGATTAGTGTTCAAAATAGTCTGTGTGTGTGCGTTCAAAATAGTCTGTGTGTGTGGGGGGGGGGGGAGGGGCAGGATAACGATACCAGATATGATTTCAAGGACAAAAAGTAAAAAGTCAGTTCTGTGGCAAACTCCACCCTAAAGGATTTTACTGTGCAGAGAATGAAACAACCTGCAATTACTTCGCATCATATTATAAATTATTCCAGACTTCCATCGCTAATTAAATATCTTCATCTACGTCGGTTGGAACCTCGGTAAAAATAATGTCATACATATATAATCTTTTTTAGTTACTCCATGAATAGATAGAATCCTGATTTTCTTTTTCATAATACAGAAAACAATATTTTATGGGTTACTAATATAGTCTGTTTATTTTGATTGTCAATAAGCCGTTTTCAATTTTCTTTTGTTTAATTAAATTTTAGTAATTAGATTTACTGCCAACAAAAGTTTATAGCTTTGATTTTGGAAATATTAAACCTATTCCCTCATTTGCTGCTCCCGGAAGGTGCATAAGATGTTTTATATGATTTCATTTTCTTTCTGATAGTCGTGGTCTCGCATGGAATTATGTCTTCTGAGTGTTTTCACACTTCGTACAAATTTATTTTTCCTTTAGCTCTATAAAACACACCCTTCCCCAGTATTCACGATAATCGCAGCTTACTAATTTTAGATTGTTATCATTTATCCTTTTCCTTCAATTTCCTTAAAATCCTGGCCGTCCTGTCGAGGATCATTACGTCTTAAAGATATCCGCCCTCTATCCCTACCTCTCTGGCTGCCCATTTGGGAGCCGCGACCTTTGAGGAAGGTCCGAGTACTGGATAACATTTGGTCAGTGTGAGTTGCTTTCCTAGGTTGAGAACACCATCGTTAACGGATCCAGGGCGGACCCCTGAAAATTCACGAAAACCCGTGACAAGATAGACGAAGGAACCGGCTGGACGCGGGATATAGCCTAGCTACCACTTTTTTTTCACTGGTCACAAACTTAGGAAATTACCATGTTTGGCTGGATTTCCAAAGCTCTAAAGTTCTTGGTCAGCATTACTAACTATGCTCCTCTCTCTCAATCCTCGCCCGACCTTGGTATTGAAGCGAACGAGGAACTAAAAGACGACACCGCTCTGAAAGGTGAAGGGATTCCCCTCCTACTCTCTGAAGGCAGCAACAAGGGGGTTTCCTTTTACATTCTTCGAAGCTGCCCCGGGCAGTTCCACCCCTTTGACCGAAGTGACCCCCTCCCCCCGTATTTTGTGAGGATCTTCCCTAAAACGTTTCTAATAGAGAGCGCTTTTCCCTCCATTTTGACGACTTCGAGGCTTTCCCCCTTACCCCCTTTTGTCGATTAGCCTCCAGACGACTCTCCATTTTTGGCGGTCTTTGCGTTCATAGGAACCCGTCAAGAACACGAGAGTACTCGACGCTTCGGTCTTCGCACCTCTCGCTGGGATCAGGTGACCCATCACAAACCCAGTAGAGGGGTAAGATGCGGTATGATCCACTGGGCCTTCTCGCCGCACCAAGTTGATGGACGCCGGTATGTCCGCTTTCCCTATCTTCCCAATGCGTTTCGGCATGCCGGCCCCAGTGGCGGGCCATAGGCCCTATGAGCCCCCGGTAAGGATATTAGACACATTGGGGTAGGTGTGTGTGAGTGGGGGGGAGGGGCAGTTGGATGTCCCTCATGATCTGATCCTCTTGGAGATTGGAGGCTCTTCAAAAGGGGCGGACCTGAGTCCGCCCCTCTGCAAGGCCCTCCTCATGAGGCACGGATCCCCGAAGACTCATGAGAGGATTACCCCCCCCCCCACCCTCCTGGTGTCTTCCTGACGGTCAAGATCTCCATCTCGGAGAAAGATCTGGCCGAGTCTGGTGCTTCCTGCCTTGTCGAATGGGACCCTTCTGGGAAAGGTGAGGGTGGGGGGTCACTCCTCCCTCCTCTTCAAAAGAGAAACAGTAAAGTAAGAAGAAATAAAAAGGGACGCGGGATTCCTTCCCCTCCTGTCTTTCGGCAAATGAACATGATATGACCGGCATATCCGCTCACGAGGTGCTATCTGGCGCGGAGACCCAATTCCAGACCAAAGTCGCAAGTGCAATGAGTGCATCTTCGATTCGGCCAGGCCCCTTCATTCAGAGATTACATGGTGTTTTTTTTAACCCGCTGGCTAGAGCGCTTTTTAGTCGCGGGCGACTCTACATCTCACTATGTTGGTCGGTCGGTCGGTTCCCGTTTTGCTTTTTTTTAATAACATTGTAACTATTCGGCCGATTCTAACGAAATTTGAAATCCTTAGGTTGTTTTACATTCTCTGTCGAATGGTATAATTGCCAAGGTTCTCTCAAGGTAAGTCCGGGAATTTTTTAACGTTTTGAAGGTCGTAAGGTCATAAATCAGAATAAGTGAGAGCACGAGACTTTTGGTCAGCAGACCTTGTTAATTATTCGCTTCACTGATGGCAGCAAGTTTGCTAGAGGCCACATGCTCCATCAAAGGAAAGATTTAGCTAATTTGATTGGTAGAGTGCCGAAGGCGATCCGTTTCTCGGACGGGAAACTTATGGCGAATGTGTCAGTCCCTTCCAAGGTGTCCATGATTAGTGCCTTTCAGAGACTCGATGGCTCGCTGATGAGTATGACCCCGGACTCTAGCATGGATTTTGTCAAATGAAGAGTCTATACAAGGGAATTGTTGACTACCTCTTAGAAGACATCACCAAAGAGGTGGCTGATCAAGGGGCAGTCAGGGTCGAGCGTGTGATGAGAAAAGAGCAGTGGTAGACAGTCCGTCATTGACGGACTTCCGTTTCGCTGGCGGACTGACGACTGACAGAATAAGGTCCGACGGAAGCGGTTTTCGGCCCTCACCCGAACCGTCACGAACCCGAAAAGCAAAGACGACCTTCGGCAAATAATGTTTCCGTCAGTCATCAGTGAAACGGGAGTCCGTCAGTGACGGACTACGGACCTTCCGTCATCGGTACTGACGGAGTGCTCACCACTGCAAAAGAGAGAGGTGCGTCGAGACGCAACTCTACATTCCTCGTCACGTTTAACCGTGACAGTCTCTCTGAGTTCGTGCGTGCCATTTGGTATCGTTACCGTGTGAAAGCATTCATACTCCTGCCACGGAGGTGCTATTACTGTCACCGCTTCGACCATACGAATCGCTCCTGTAGACATGCAAAGTCGGATTTACCCGAAGTCTAAGTAGCTCCAAGGTCGTACACGCTATGTCCCTATTGTGTATGGCCAAGTGTGTCAATTGCATAGAACCCCACACTACCTGCCCCCTTTAAGCAATGTTGCCTGTATTTCCTGGAGAAAGAAATCCTGGGCGGTCAGACTGCGGATCGTCTCCTTTTGCCAGGCTAACGACTAGGTCCTTTCTGTTAAATTTGTCCAACAGAATCTAGAAGGACAATATCCTCCCTTTTTCTTGAAGAATGGTTTTTGACTTATTTCTCTAACTTCCTGCGTGTGCAAGTTGATGGCTAAATTTGTTAATACTAGATTAACTTATTTTCTGGACAGCGGCGGTCACCTTTCTCGTGCGCAGTTCCACTCCACATCGGATGCTCTGCTCCCGCTGAAAATGTTATTTGTATGGACTTCCTTGTTACAGCCTTTCCTGACGGTGTTTATTGTTAATAACAAGGCCTACGGAACCGCATGGCGATGCGACATCATGGAGACCACATGGTGGGGGCAAGGGGACGCATCCCAATCTTTATTTCTAAATTTCTGCGAGATCGTCGATTCTAAATTTCTGCGGCCCAATGGGCAGGAAGAGGGCGCCCCGCAAAGATGTGTCCTCAGTATCACACTCCTTGCCCTAACCATCAATGTTATCACCTCTGTGCTGCCGGGAGATGTTCTTGCTACTCTCTACCTGGACAACCATTCGATCTCTTTTGGAAACCTTCCGCACCATAGGGTCTCGGGGACGCCCTCCCAATTTTCATATCAATTTGGCAGGAAAATGTCCTCACGGTTACTGCTTTGAGCATCAACGTAGTATATTTCGATCTTTTTGTGTTGCCCATATTCTAATTGTGGAATGCCGTCTCTAACAGGCTCTGAACCGCAATTTTCACTGTGCGGAACCGCCCGACTTTCTATTTATTTTGACCAAGACAGGCTGTGCACTTCTGCCTTATCCCCGACTTCATTTCGACAACCCCCTTGTTCCTAAATGGAGCTCACCTGGACCTGGTAGGGTCGCATCGTTTCCTCGGTCTTGTTTTCAACCGACTCTTCACCTGTGAGAGCAATATTCGCAGCCATAGGGTCTCTTATAACCCTCTGCATGAATATTATTCGTTTCGTGACGTTCAGCAGGGTTGGTGCTGCTTTACTTTTCTACCGTTCCTTTATTCATCCAAAGCTAGACTACGGATGTTAGTTTTACGCATCTGTCCCCGAGCGTGAGCTGGAGCAGTTGGATTCGATCCACAACACTGGTCTTCGTTTCGCGGTCGTTGCCTTTCGCTCGTCCCCTACAGAGAGCCTCATATTTGATGCTCTTATTTCACCCGTGGCCGTTCTCGCTCCGCTCCAAATAGAAGCTTGTTCGATTATTTTTTGTTGTGGTTCAGATTCTTCATCTCGAGCTTGGAATACACGAGTCTCTAAACCAGCACTCTCTGCAGAAGCGCGCGGGTTCAGTTTTTCTTTGGCTCTAACTAAGGTAGTGTACTTCTGCCTCCATCCACGACTTCATCCCTAGCAGGCCCTCGTTCCTAAATGGCGCCCCAATGTGGTTGAGTCGTACGTTTTTTTGGTCTAGTTTTCCACCGAAGCCTCGCGTGTCAGGGAAATATTCGAGCCATAGGGTCTTTTATAACGCGCGGCTGATGCTGACAAGATCAGTGCTTTAATTTCCTACCGTTCTTTTATTCGTTCGAAACTAGATTACAGATGCCAGTTTACACATCGGCAGGCGACCTTAAACTGGGGGAGTTGGACTTGATCCACTACACTGCTCTCCTTCGTTTGGCGATATAGTGTATTACGGTCTCATACGCCCTAGCTCAGTGTCTTTTTCAATCACCACTCGCATTTCATCCGTGGCCGATCTCGACGGTGGCTAAGCCGCTGTGAAACGCCGAACATACCCAAGCCTTTCGGGCTGAGGGCAAAGGAACTGCTTTGAGAGTTCGATGTAGTTTCGGGCCACTGTCGGCTAATGCCTCGAATTGGACACAATGATGGGACGCAACGCCATATTATGCAACTCTCCTCTTAACCTTACTTCAATGAATACTTGGTTCCCCAAAGTGTCTGCGGCACATTTTTGTCGAATGTCCGGAGGATTTTCGCGCACGCTATCATATGTCCCGGTTGTGGATTTTTAAGAGTTCATGATGGAGGCTGGCCTCATATATTTTAGGAGATTGTTAATTTTGTGTGTATGGCTCTGGGTCTATATTAATATATATATATATATATATATATATCTGAGAGAACGCTTATTTTAAGTGTTACCTTCTCATTTATGTGAGAAGAGCTCCTTCCGTTGGGCTTTGAGGAAGACTGTGTTTGCCAAAAATCGCCTTTTAACCGCATATATATATATATATATATATATATATATATATATATATATATATATATATATATATATATATATATATATATATATATATATATATATGGATAAAACCACAGTAGTAGGACTAATTTTATATGCGAAACCTGGTTTCGCATATAAAATTAGTCCTATTACTGTAGTTTTAGCCCTATAGTTACACGTACGCTACTGTACTTTTTTGGATATATATATATATATATATATATATATATATATATATATATGGATAAAACCACAGTAGTAGGACTAATTTTATATGTGAAACCTGGTTTCGCATATAAAATTAGTCCTATTACTGTAGTTTTAGCCCCTATAGTTACACGTACGCTACTGTACTTTTTTGGATATATATATATATATATATATATATATATATATATATATATATATATATATATATATATATATATATATATATATATATATATATATATATATATATATATATATATATATATATTATATATATATATATATATATATATATATATATATATATATATATATATATATATATTTATATATATATATATATATATATATATATATATATATATATATATATATATATATATATATATATATATATATACACAGCCACGGCAAAATGACTTAAAGACCTGCCACATTTTTAAGGAAAATAAAACCAGCCTAAAAATTAGAGTATTGTACTAAAAAATACATAGTCACCACATTGTTTAGTATTTAGTCATGTTGCCCTTATTCTTAATGACCATGTTGAGTCATTTTGGCATGGAATCGCTTAGGTTCCTGAAGTAATCCAAGGACATCTCTGTGCACCACACCTTCATCAGCTTTGCTCGGAGGGTATGCAGTTTTGGAGTCTTCTTCCCGCACATGGTTTTCTTCATTTTCTGCCAACAATTCTGTATGGGGTTGAGGTCGGGACTATTCCCAGCCCACTCTAGCACCTCAATCTGTCTCTCCTGTAGCCACTTCGTACCCTTCTTGGCTGTATGGCATTGATCACTGTCATGCATACTGAGTTTACACTCGTGGATGGTGAACATTTCCAACATATGAGGGGCGGTCAATAAGTTTTGCAAATCGGTAGGGCAAAACAGAGGAAGGGGGATGGCTGTTTGTGGCGGTGTTAGGACAAGTTATGACAAGTCAGAGCCTTCAACCTTAATCTGTCTCTCCTGGAGCCACTTCGTGACCTTCTTGGCTATATGGCAGTGAGCATGTCATGCATAAAGATTTTACACTCGTGAATGGTGAACATTTCCAACATATGAGGTGCGGTCAATAGGTTTTGCGAATCGGTAGGGCAAAACAGAGGAAGGGGGATGGCTGTTTGTGGGGGTGTTAGGACAAGTTATGACAAGTCAGGACCTGCAGCCGCACGCTCCTGCCTCGTCTATTTAAGAAGCAGTAGCTGATCGCAGATCGTCAGTCACAAATTTTTCAACAATGGAGAAGGTTGAGCACCGCGCAGTGATCAAATTTTTGACCAAGGAAGGCAAGAATGCAAAAAGAGATCCATGAACGCATGGTTGCAGTTTACACCGATACCGCCCCTTCCTATGCAGCCATTGCTCACTGGAATAGGGAGTTCCGCCATGGTCGTGAGTCCCTTGAAGATGACTATCGTCCAGAACGCCCGTCAGACGCGACCAACGAGGACAATGTGGCCCGTGTTGAGAGGAGAATCCTCGAAAATCGACGCGTGAAGGTCGAAGAAATCGAGCGAGAACTTGGAATATCACATGGAAGTGTTATCAACATCATCCACGACAATTTGGCCATGACCAAGGTCTCTGCCCGTTGGGTCCCTAGAAACCTCACGAAACCTCACGCCCCATGATCGACTTCAACGTCGTCAAAGTTTGGAGGTGCTGCTGCTCCTGAACGACCAAGACCCGGCGGGATTCGAGTTACGCATAGTGACAGGTTATGAAACGGGTCATCACTAGGATCCCGAGACCAAGCTCGAAAGCATGGCCTGGAAGCAAAGGGGCTCTCCGACCCCCATCGAGTTCCGGACCCAACCCTCAGCTGGGAAGATCATGGCCACCATCTTCTGGGATTCTGAGGGAGTGTTGATGGTGGACTATGCGCCTCGTGGAAGGACCATCACATGCCAATATTACGCCGAGGAACTGGCTGGGTTGAAGAAGTGCATCCGTCAGATGCGGCGCGGCAAGTTGACACGCGGTGTCCTGCTCCTCCATGGCAATGCCCCTTTCCACAAAGCCAGAGTTGCACAAGCTTCCCTTCGTGAGTGCGGATTCGAGGAGCTCCCCCCCCCCCCTACAGTCTAGATCTGGCCCCTAGCTACTACTTTTTAATCTGCCAGCTCAAGGCTGCAATGCGTGGACGCCGGTTTGGGGACGATGAAGATATCCAGCTCGCCGTCCAGGAGTGCATTGAACAGCAGCCGTGACATTTCTGGTTGTCGGGAATTCGAAGCCTCAGGGACAAGTGGCGCAAGTGCATTGAAGTGGAGGGCAGTTATATTGAAAAATAATAAAACACTTTTCCTCATATCTCGTTTCCTTATATCCGAATTGCAAAACTTATTGGCCACCCCTCGTATGGTCATTGAGAACGTGAATATACCGATCCGCGTTCATCTTTTGGTTCTTTGGAAGGAAGTAAAGGTCCGCCCTTCCCTTCTCACCAGAAAAAAACCCAAACCATCACTGAATCGGGGAGTTTAACTGTCGGAACAGTGTATCTTAGGTTGTACCGATCTGAAGACGACAGGCGTCGAACCGTGATAGACCCCGTCCGAAACACCTGGAAATTGCTTTCGTCGGAAAACGTCACCTTAATCCACTGTGCCGATGTCCACTTTGCATATTTCTTTGCGAATGCAACTTCCTTCCTCATGCGGTCATTTATAAGCGGTTTCGCGGCGGCTTTACCGCATGGAAGCCCCGAGTCCTTCTGCAGCCGATGCCGAATGGTTCGACCAGCGACGTTTTGTAGCAGTCCCGGATGCAATTCCTTTAATTCGGGCGCTGTCAGTCGAGGGTCCTTCTCCAATTCTCTCTTCATGAGGACATCTGTAGCAGCAGATGTCTTCTTTTGCCTCCCACCCCTTAATTTGTGCTCCGGAATCCCTGTGCTGCTGCCAGCAGCTTCAATATGGTTGCTTTTGCTTTTCCTGTACGTTCACATATCGTCTCAATCTCCACTCAATAATACGGGCTTTCTCCTCGGCAGCACAGTACTTTCCAGGCATCTCAAAACGACCGTAGGAAAATACTGAGCAGGAACTACTAACAACAAAAAGCTGCAGTTCATTGATGCGGTATGGAGGAAACACAAAATCGCCCACTCACGTCTAGCGTAGCACTGAGTGTCATTGGCAGCACAGCACATGCAGCACAGTCCATTGCCGAAGATGCCAGATATTTCTAGAAAAAAAAATTATACGCATTGTGACTGCATCATGTTAAACACAATACACATTAATACGTTCAAAAAACGTGGTAGGTCTCAAGTCATTTTGCCGTGGCTGTATATATATATATATATATATATATATATATATATATATATATATATATATATATATATATATATATATATATATATATATATATATATATATATATATAGTACAAGAGAAAATAAGAATTGGACGGGAATGAGCAAATGAGACAAGAAACCGGAGTTTTTTAAAGGCTAGAGAGAGGGACATTAGAAGAATCCAGAATCAAAGGGAGCAGAGGGCGGCACAGTGAAGGCGATCCTTTACCGAGAAGACAGAAATAACGCCAGATGAAAAAAGTTTTGAATTCCTGGCCAGGATTCGAACCCGGGTCTGCTGATTGCCGGTCAGATGCTTTACCGCTAAGCTACTTGGCACAGTAACTATATTTCGCCCAAAGCGTTATTTCTGTCTTCTCGGTAAAGGATCGCCTTCACTGTGCCGCCCTCTGCTCCCTTTGATTCTGGATTCTTTTAATGTCCCTCTCTCTTGCCTTTAAAAAAACTCTGGTTTCTTGTCTCATTTGCCCATTCGCATTCCATTCTTATTCCTCTTG
This sequence comes from Ceratothoa steindachneri, assembly GCA_963969495.1. Taxonomy (NCBI): domain Eukaryota; kingdom Metazoa; phylum Arthropoda; class Malacostraca; order Isopoda; family Cymothoidae; genus Ceratothoa; species Ceratothoa steindachneri. The sequence continues at coordinate 114,586,389 of OZ018331.1, read as the reverse complement.
TACCATATGTACCAAATTTTATTTGAAAGACAGAAAATAAAAATGGCATAGCCCTGTGGTGGTTGTATAATCACCCGCAGATCCTGTAGTGGCTCCTTCTTTGTATATATATATATATATATATATATATATATATATATATATATATATATATATATATATATATATCCTGCTTTTCTAATCGATTTGAGATCTTATATGTATTCGACAGTCATTTTTTTTTGCATAATTATTATAAATTACAATAAATTCTGATTCTGAATAGGACATCATTTGCGGCCCCTTGAGGCCGTTTAATCGCTTGTGAGTCTTGATTGGGGTGTGTCCCCTTCCGAAGAATTATGCCACGTTTATTTTTATCCCTCGGGGCGACGACTGCGACCGGTTACTCAACACGATCTCATTCTCGAGGCCGACTTTTACTCAGTGGAAGTGGAATAGAGACCGGCTGTCGTGTTTAAGCCCTCCCCCCCCTCCCCATTCTCCGTCTATTCCCTTGTGTACTTCAGCCATTCGGAATCACTAGAGGGTTTTTTTGTGAAAGTGGAGGTGGGGAAGCAAATGGCCTACTTTTTCTAGTCCCGCTTAGGACTGACTGTCTGCTCCTTTAAAGTTCGTCTTCTCTCTCGCACAAACGACCTTCACTTTCCCGCAAGATTTAACGCTCGAAAAGGTGGTATTTTCCAATGTTTGCTGCTCTCACCCGGACCTAACCCCTCTCGAGGCTTCAACCTTCTTGTGTAAGAATGGCTTCCGGGCGTTTTGGGACTCAAGTGCGATGGATTATACGTTTATAGTGGGACAAAATTTATATCTAATTGTTATTTGACCCCTCGTAATTCCGTTGTTTTTAAATGCCGTGATCATCTTGTTGATGTTGTTTTATCGTGATCGTTTTTTTCCCTTACTCTCTGATAGGAATCTGCGTTAATTCCATACGGCTTTTTTACTCGTCTGTATTTGCTATCGGAGTTTTCGAAACGCATTCTACCTCTCCTGATGGGTGAATATATCTGGCTCTCAAGCTGGGGAGGCATTCGTGCTACACCGGGAGCCGGAACTTCAGTTTTGCCATTTGGAAACGTTTTGCTTCTGATAATTCTGTTCTCGTGCCGATTGCGTCCCGAATTCTCTCCTCGTCGGCTGAAAAAGAAACAAACGAGCGTTCCAAGCATTCTCTTATTTTAGCTACTCGCACTATGGCTAAGACTAAAACCTTTGGCGTACATAATTTTATTTTGTGCTTTTCCGATTCATTTTTTTGTGTCGTGTCTGCATATTAATGCATAAATTACCCAAATAAGTCTGAGTCCTGATATTGTATTTGGCCAAAAATAAAAGTTATCTTTACAGTGGCGGCAACAAAAAAAGTGACATGTGACAATTCGGGGAAAATAAAACAGAAAAATGTAACTTACATATTTTATTATGAATATTTCATGAAAGTTATTACTTGGTCATGTTGCCCTTGCACTTGATGACCATCCTGAGTCGATTGGGCATTGATTCAGTGAGGTTTGCGAAGTAGGTGGGGTCGATCGTAACCCAGATCTGCTTCAGTGATTCTATCAGGTCCTTGATGCTGCCGGGTGCTGTCTCTTGAACTTTGGGTTTCATCAGATTCCAAGCATTCTCAATAGGATTTAGGTCCAGGAAATTACCAGGCCACTCCAAAACACTAATATTATTATCATTGAAGAACCTTTTTACTAACTGGGACCTGTGAGCAGGGGCACCATCATACATGAAAAATTCACACTGATGAATTTCCCAAAATGGCAGCATGTGCTGCCTCAAAACTTCAAGATAGTTAGTCCCCCTCATGGCTACATTCTTGGCAAGGAAGTACAGACCTCCTCTGCCCTTTTTTCCACTAAAGGCACCCCACACCATCACACTATCAGGGTGCTTCACAGTTTTCACGGTATATTTCGGGTCATCCCGAGACACAGTGCTGGGACGACGCACGATCTTTGACTCTCCTCTGACCAGCCTAAAGGTGCTCTCATCACTGAACATGACCTTCTTCCAATGGGCAGCTGTCCAATGTTTATAGGTCTTGCAAAAATTGAGCCTTTCCATCTTCATAGCCTTGGTAAGAAGTGGCTTCTTGGCAGCGCGGCGAGACGGTAGGCCTAAGTCCTTCTGTAAGCGATGACTGATGGTCCTGAGGGCAACGTTCTGGAGGAGGTCTGGGTGTTTTTTCTTGATTGAAGCGGAGGTTACAGAAGGGTCTGACATTACTTTACGCCTTAGGATATTATCAGTCCTTGGAGATGTCTTCCTAGCTGCACCAATGCCCTCCTTCCTCTTTGGTATGGTACCTGGTGGCAATAACTCAGCTGCACGTTTTAGGCGATGAATCGTATTTTTGAGGTTACTAAATCTGCTGCTACATCAATAAAAGACTTTTCCTGCTCTAATAGGGTCAAGGCACGGCTTTTCTCTGTCATAGAAAGCTTTTTCCACCCCATTGTATCCACTTGCACAGAAGTTATAGCACGTCAAATGTAGGCACGAATGCAGATAATCAGCACGCTGGAGTGCCATATACTAAAACCTCGTTGTACGAGCTCAAACGAGACACTGAGTTCCAATAGAGCGCAGTTCTGTTGTCTTAGCCCAGGAGAGTCGTCCACTTGCGGCATAAGCTCCGCACATTTTCATTGGATTGTTGGCAAGTAAAATAGTAAAAGCGATTTTGTGTATCGATTTCTGTTGCCAATATTCAATGTCACTTTTTTTGTTGCCGCCACTGTATAACAATTCCAACTACTTTACCCCTGCACAAACGCGCAGGCGAGTACCCTGAGTAGACTGCTACGCCTGGTTCCAAAGAAACGGCATATCCTCTTGACGAAACACGAGATTTAGCCCACCACCCCTCCTTGTCTTTTTTGCACGGGTGCAAGCTTCTTTTTTTGTCGTTTTAAAACGAAAATATAAAAGAAAGTGTAAGCTCGCCTCACCTTCGTGTTTGGATGAGCCAGGCCCCGTAACACATCTCTGCTCGGTAGAGCGGCTCCTCTCTCACCACCCTCAATTGGTAAAGAGGTTTTCCCTTTACCATATCCTGGGTCGTCCTCGGTCAGCTCCATTTCAAATAATGATACCTCCCTCATTTCGTTCTCAGCCCCCCCCCCCCTACCCACAACAAATTTCATCCAGCGGAGAGGGGGTTTCCTCCGATGTCTCCTTGTAAACAAACGTGCCCATTATCCCCCTCCCAAGATTTCATAGATTTCGGTGGCACCATCTTTGCTTTCTGAGAGACAATTGAAATTACAAAAGGAGCATCAGGGTAGAATTAATTGATCGCGAAGGAATTAGCAGGGTGCCTCTCAACACCCCCTAAGCAGAAATATAGACAGCGGACCCCTTTGACCCGCAACCGACTGCTTACTTTCTTGGGGACAGACGTGACGGCCGCCCGAAACGTCCCGTTAGAGACCGGTGAGCCCCCCCATCCTCCAGACTTGCAAACCTAAATTATACCAAGAGCCTATCTGGGGGATCGCCTAAATGAGGTCCCTCGGGTGCCGACGCTCCAGACGGCAGATTATTCCCCACGATAGAACACTGACCTTGTGGGAACCACTCCAGGGCAATGTCGACTCAAAGGGAAAATGTGGTTCTCCTTCAGGTGGGACCCTGGTGAAAACCGGGTCCTTTAGCATTTCAGCAAAGGAGTAGGCAGAGGCTGGCTCGTCCAGGATCGGGGAGGGGTGTGTGAAGGTCCACACCTCTTCCTCCTTCTCAAAAAAAATGGAAAACGACGACAAAGACGACTAGGAGTTATTCGTCCGGATAGGGGGTTCCAGGGACGGAGGGGTGGGTGGTTATGCCAAGGGTGATTCGTCGAGTCTCGGGGTGCCTTCGTTCAGAGGACAAGCAGAAGAAGCAATTGAGGAGTCTGGGTGACACCAGGGCTCTCATAGAGAGGGTGCCCAGCGTTTTAAGCCCTCCGACGTTGGGTCATGCTTTTTGTTTCTCTTTTTACTTTCTTTTGGTCCTCGTTGCTATTGTTTTTGTTTGTTGATTCTGTTTTTGTTTTTTTAATCAATTTGCCTATTCGTAAGGTAAATAGTAATTTCTATAAATGTGCAATTTTGGCGGCTTTCCTTGGTGACACTCGGCAGTAGTCCCTTAAAAATCCATTTCTCTCGGGGACGGTTTCGTGCACACCGGATAGTAGAATAGAGTAGTTTTTTTGGAGGAGTCGCTCCTTCTCCGCTTTAGGGGGCGGGACTCTCCCCGGCACCTGAGCGTGCCCTTGTTCTTTTCTTTGTTTTTTTAAAAATATAAAATAGGCTAGTTTCGTCAACCTTACCACTGCAGGCCTGATGAATGCCTTTAATTCGAGCCTTTAGTGACGTCAAGTCCCCAAGGCATCCCCCCCTGTTGTTCAAGGAGAACAACATTAGAACAGCCATTGTTCGTTTTGAGCCCTTCGCCAAGAAACGGTTCTCATCCCCCCCCTATTGTTCAAGGAGAACAGTATTAGAACAGCCATTGTTCGTTTTGAGCCCTTCGCCAAGAAACGGTTCTCATCTTCCCCCTATTGTTCGAGGAGAACAGTATTAGAACAGCCATTGTTCGTTTTGAGCCCTTCGCCAAGAAACGGTTCTCATCTTCCCCCTATTGTTCGAGGAGAACAGTATTAGAACAGCCATTGTTCGTTTTGAGCCCTTCGCCAAGAAACGGTTCTCATCCCCCCCCCTATTGTTCGAGGAGAACAATATTAGAACAGCCATTGTTCGTTTTGAGCCTTTCGCCAAGAAACGGTTCTCACCCCCCCTGTTGTTCAAAGGAGAACAACATTAGAACAGCCATTGTTCTTGAGCCCGTAGACAAGAGACGGTTCTCATCCCCCCTTTGTTCAGAAGAGAACAACCTAGAACAGCCATTGTTCGTCAAGCCGTTCGTCTAGAACGGTTCTCCTTTCCAAGACGCCTCGTCAGGATCCTGTTATCCCCCCCCTTCGGCTGGAACTCGCCAGCGGACCGAATACTCCTTCAAGTACCTTCCACTGCACCCTAACGAAGTTACGTAAGCCAAGCGTCACCTTTTGAGTATTGATCCCTTATTTGTCAATTCTATCCTGTGCTTTAAATGGTTTATCGAACCATCCCATCTCTTTAACTCCATATTTGTTTTACCTTTTTTTGATCCCTTAAATCCTTGGATTAGCCCGAGTCTCCACGACCCTTTCCATTCTGTTTGTCAATATTTTCCGTTTTTGTGTTTTGTTTATAGTTATTATTAATAAAACTCTATTTTATTAATGATAGCAATATTATTATCCTTGAGCTCAGTTCCACTTCTTAAGCATTTTTGAAGATACATAATATCGGCCGCCAAGACAGTAAAACGCACTCTAGAGATAATTAAGGAAGTTCCCTCAACGAATAGTGTTATATATAGTATCGTCGGGAGTCATTCTACGACATATATATATATACTATTTAATTTGGTCACCACTTTATTTAGACATCGCCTCTCATACATTTTCTGCGTGAGATTCCTCCTTTGATTTAAATTAGAAAACTAATTAAAACAGGCTGTTGACTTTGACCGTGTCTTAGCATATGAGTTAAATGCTTTGCTGTTCATTCGTAAATTGGTAAACCTGGCGTGAAAGAAGAAGAGGAAATATTGGAGTTTCGTTATGGAAAATAGACGAAAGAATGACATTGAAAATCAACCGGAATAACGAAAAAGAGGTAGAGAATAACAAGCAACTACCGCTCTATATTTTAGTAATCCAAGATGCTTCACTTCACAGGCACTCATGAGAGAAAGCGCCTCCAATCAACTGCCGCTTATTATCCTGTGGCAGGTATTTATTCAAAGGAAAGTTGTGCGCATATGTGCTCCTTTTGCACGTGGTAATTATAACTACATGTACACGTGGAAAGGTACCCGGGGGGTGTATTTCAGAGTAAACTTTCGAACACTGTCTGTGTCGCTATACACTCATCGCTAGTCATTCGCTTTCCTCTCATTCATTATTGTATTATTTATTTGAAGTCACTTTTCGATCCCCCTGGACGGAGCGTCGGTGTGTTCGTGCAAGCTGGGGAAAGCTTTAATGGATTTGATGGCGTTGAGGTCTGGCGGCGATGCTCTGCACGTGACGTTTCACTGAACGTTGGTTGGGCGGGGCTGCACAGTTGGGCTTGTGGGGTCCCGCACTCAATTAACTTAATATGTTTAAAAATCATGGTTATTCGTCGCCTTCCTCGATCCTTCCTCCCCCTTTGGGGGGGGGGAATAGGCCAACTCGGGTCTCCGCTGCCCGAATTTTCTTTTTTTAAATTTTTGATTCCTCTATTTATCTACATAATCTAAATGAGTTAATTATGAACTGGGTATTTTTATTTTGATATGGTCCATTTAGCGATGGGGTGCGATGTACTGTAGCACCTCGTCCAGCTAGGGTGCATTCCTGAGCGTCCGTGCCGCCGTCATGATTGTTTACTTTCTGTCGTTCCTCCTCCCAATACTTTCTTTTCCCTTAAGGTGATTGAGTTTCGCTTAATTGTACTCGTCAAGGTTGAGCTTGGGGCTCGTGCTTCACTCTCTCCCTATCGCCACATCCTCTTGTCCTCATCGCCAGGGCCGTGATCGCTCGGCCATGCAACCTCGCCCGTCGGGACGAGCTTTCTCTCTCTCTCTTCACTTCGCGAGCTTGTTGCTACAGGGACCCGATGCCTAGTCGACCTCGACGTCCCCAAGGGGAGGGGGATAGACTCTTCCTCTTATTCTTGGCATTAGCAAAGTGCACGAGTTGATAGTCAAATGGAGATGTTTTTATTGCTAAAAGATCCAAGACCAGTTTCGAAGCTTCACGCGCCATCATTCAACTGTGCAATAACTCACAATATTGACCTAAAACATTTCTTATCTGTAAAATGAGAAAAAAGCGAAAACATATTGGGTGGAGTGGGGGTGGGGCTTAAGACGCCCATCTGGCGAGAACCACCAAGGGTATAAGTCGACGTAATTATATTTAGCCTATTATTAGGCTAATTGAAAAAAGAAAATAAACAACAAAACACTGCAAAAGAAAGAAGCAGGAGGTTCGCTCTTGCCTCGGAGGGGCTGGGGATTCACTGGTACCAAAGCATGTGCAAAACAACGGTAAAATAAAATGGAGGAGGTCAGCCTCTTTCAGAATGTCCATGAGGCAAAAGGTATGTGTGCACGAACTCTTTTCACGCACAAGGGACAAGCGATGGCGACGCCAGTCGTACTCGTACTGGGAGGGGTAACGTGCTCGAAGGCCTCCTAAACTGGGACAATCGCAAAGAATGTGCCGAACAGTCTGAGGGGACAACTCAGTCTTCGCAGTAAAGTACAGGATAGTGCACCATCAAATGGCGGTGCGTCCCGCGAGTGTGTCAAATCAAAGATTACAGAAATCGACCTAAAACCGTCGAGGCATTGCGGAGTAGGTCTTTACCAGGCAGCCCCGAGTCCTGACTTGATTCACGCCATTTAGTTACTGTGAGGGAGAATGAAACGCCGGTCTGGTCTCTCAGTCCTCGCGGATTCTTTGGCACCCTCATCGTCGCGCTCTTTCCCCGCAATCCCAACATGTCCAGGAACCCAGTAGAAGATAATCTCGACATCCGCCCTGCTCGCAGCAACCATGGCATCAGGGATACCTCGAACGAGGTTGTACGGACATTCCAATTCCCCGAGAGCCCTCAAGTCTAATTGTCAATTATGATCCGGTCTCCGAACCGGGCACAACGCATTATCTCGTGTACCGAACTGTGTATTACAACCAACGCGCCCGTGTAGCCAGACAGCCATCCCTGAATCGAAATGTGCCCCTAGCGTCATCCTCAGTGCTAACGGCTCTCATTGCACCCGCGACCGATCTACACAGTGTCTATGTCATCGAGAGAGGGCAGTCATACCATAAACCTGAAAGGGCTAGGAAACTCGTGTGAAGCTTTGGAAGAAGAGGAGTGTCAATACATAGTCAAAGATGGTACCCTACAAAGTGGTGTCCTGGGCAGAGCTATATGTGCTATCAGCCCGAGAGTTACACGGAGCTCTCACATGAGTTTCCTAGCCCTTTCGGGTTTATGATATGACTGCCCTCTCTCGACGGCATATACACTGTAGATCGGTCGCGGGTGCAATGAGAGCCGTTAGCACTAAGGATGACACTGGCTCCGTTTGTACAAGTTCTATTATACATTACGCAGGGCAAGTGGCATCTACTCGGCTTCGACAATCAGGCTTTCAATACTGCACGTATGGAAGGCACCAGCCACCAGACAGACCGGTGTGGTGGATCGCGTCGACCTTCCGCAATTCGCGCTCGGCTGCGGATGCATAAAACTCGCATCCACAGTCAAACTTCGAACGAACAAAAGAACGATAAAACAACAAAGCAGTAGCCATATCAGCATCCCAAGAGCTGAATCTCATGGAACGAATAATGTACATGGCGCGGGTAGAAGATACCCTAAGGCTGCGAATATTGAGGCGTCGATCGAAAACAAGACCAAGGAAACGTTGCGAGTCCACCACTTCCAGGCAAACCCTGTTTAGGAACAAGTCCGGTTTGGGGTGGAGCCGTGGATGGCGGCAGAAGAGCACCACCTTAGTCTTGGTCAAAGAAAACCGAAATGTTTGCGCTTCGTCTTAGCGAGAGAGGCAGTTCAATGCCAGTTATTGTCGACGCTCCATAGTCGGCATCTGAGCCGCAACAAAAGAGATCGGAAAGTCTTCCTCGTCGAGCGTAGCGAGAACATCTTCCCGCAGCACCGAAGTGATACTTTTGATGCTCAGGGCAAAGAGTGTGAAAATGAGGCTACTTCCCTGTGGGACTCCCTCTTCTTGTTCCATTGGGCCGGAGAAGCCCCCCACCCCCACCCCTACGCAAAATTGACGATCTCTTAAAATTCATAAATAAAGATTTGAAGACGTCCCCTCGCCCCCATCGTGTAGAGAATCTCCATGATACCGTATCGCTCGCTCACCTACGAGGTTAAAGTGATCTCTCCCCGATTTGCGAAAAGCGCGCACATCAGCCTGGAGTCTGGGAAGATACCCTCCCTCCATATCATGTTGAACAAATCTTGTAAAAAGGACGAGGGTGTAAGCGTGTGAGAGAGAGGGGGAAAGAGATAGGTGGATGAGGACATTTAGGAGAAGAGAAAGAAAGGAATATAAAAAGTAATTCGAGGTGCCATGTGGCACCTTGAATATGAAGATAGACTGAGGGTATTAAATATGTTCTCGTTCGAAAGGAGGTGTGTGAGAGGGGATATGATTGAGCTGTTTAAAATTTTTTCCGGGATAGATAAATTGGATGTTAGCAAGTTTTTTGAGTTAGATGATGGAAATCGGACTAGAGGTCACCACTTGAAAATTAAAAAGCAAGGGTGTAGGTTGGATTTAAGAAAGTATTTTTTCACCAATAGAGTGGTAGACTTCTGGAACAAATTGCCGCAGAGGGTAGTAGGTAGTCCAAATCTAAATGTATTTAAGAGTAGGTTGGATGAGTTTATGGGAAGGGAAGGTTGTGATGGTTCCTAAGTTTTGTATATATTAATATTGTTTGTATATATCTATAGCTGCATGATTTAGTTCTTGACAAGCCTTGATTGGTGATACCCTTGTTTCTGGATGCAATCCTCTGGATGTAGTTTTCCTGGGAGTTTGGGTGCCTTGAAAAAGAGGCCGCTTGACTCGGATGACCTATGATGAGCCCTTGTGGCTTTTGTCATCCGTTATATTATATTGTGGGGGACTTTGATTTTGTCTTCCCCTGGTGATGGTGCTTTTTGTGGGTGGGTTTTGACGGAGGCGGATGACCTTTGATAGGCCCTTGTGGCTTTTGTCATCCGTGTAATTATGTTATGTTATGTTATGTTAAGTACAATTGTGGATAATATAGGACGGGATTCTTCCCCTCCACCGCGCCCTTTTCCTGAAGCGGGTACAAAAACGTAGGAGAACCGGTTGGGCTGAAAAAATGTGGGGCACAAACCAGAAATTTTAATTTGGAAGTTAAAGAGAAGAAAGTATCTTAATAAATTTTATTGCGCACTAAAAATCATTCCATCCTTGTATTCCTCAACGCAGGTACTATAAACTACCTCTGCAGGTAGCGTGTTGTATTTCTCGCATATTTTATATGCCAAGAAGTTGTCCACCAAAATAGTCTTGAACCTCAATCAGTTAGTCGACCGTGTTATTTCTGAGCTCTTATGGCAGTGGCGTCTGATTCTCTCTCTGCATAATCGGTGTTTTTTAGGGGGGGGGGGCTGTTTTTCTATTTAAAGCGAAATTCTACGGTCGAATCTCTCGCAGAAGTTTGTTGTGCGAGATTTCTAAAAAAAAAGTAATGATGAATTGAAAATGTGGGTATGATAAAGTCAGGTGAAACAAATATTTGGACACATTTAAATGTTAATATATGTATATTCTAGCCTTTAAAATGAATGGTAATTCTACAACTAGCGTATTTTGATGTGTTAACGAAAGAAAACGAAATACTATGATACTAATGGGTATATTTTATTGGCGAAAAGCCGAAATAAGTATTCTCAGAAGTAGAAAATATTTTTAAATTAGTTTATTTACAGAATAGTTTTGCATAGATCCAGAATGATCCGATAAGTTCCAATAATAGTTTAATTAGGTATGGTTGTGCCATAACCTCATATAGCATCTCTCTCTCATAATGCAACATTGTGGCATTATGGTTAAAAGTAGAGAGCTCTCATCTGTTTTGAAAAGCAAAATAATTGAGCACTATAGAAAAGTTAAAAGCTATGGAGGTATTTCTACAGCCGTAAGTGTTCTTATCAGCACTGTAGGTTAGATTGCTAAAAAATGGAAGTCTTACAAGACCACTGCAAACCTTCCTTGTATTGTAGCTCCGAGGAAAATATCTCGACAAGCTCGTCGACGGATCCTGAGATCTGTATCGAAGCACCCCATAATAACTAGGGCAGAACCTCATGACGATCTATATGTAGGGTTAGGGCATCAATTACGATGGGAATAATTAGTAATGAGGTCACTAGACAAGGTCTGAGATCCTTATCGCCACAAAAGACCCCTTTACTGAAGAAAGCTAAAAGAGGAGGTTTGCTCAGGAACACAGAGAGAAGCGACATCAATTTGGTCTGATTTGTCCAAAATGGAATTGTTTGGTCTTCGGAATGCAGATTGCCATGTTTGGCGCCATGATGGAACCCTCTATGCCCGGAATAACACCATCTCCATTGCCAAGCATGGAGGCGGCACCATTGTGTTATGTGCCCCACAGGCCCTGTGTAACCTGTTACACTTGGTACCTACACACCCTCCCGGCCTGAGTACAAATTAGGGAAGCTGTCACGGCCTGGGACAGTTGTTGATGCCCCCACTCAGCGCTACTTTACCTTTTATTATTAGTATTATTATTAGCATTATTATTAGTATTATTTTATTCTGATTATTTATTTTTTATTATTTAGTATTTTTTATATTATGTATTACAATTATTTATTATTAGTAGTATTAATTATTATTGTTATTATTATTACTTAATATATTTATTATCATTACGGGTATCCCCTCAACCCTTTCTACTCGCACTTTGAGCATCAATGGCATCACCTCGTTGCTGCCGAAAGAGGCTCTCACTACGCTCTACGTGGACGACCTTTAGATCTATTTTGGCGCGGCTCAGATGCCAACTATGGAGCGTCGACTCTGACAGGCATTTAAACGCGTCTCTGGCTATATCAATGCGCACAGGCTTCGGTTTTGCTTGGCCAAGACTATGGTGGTGCACTTCTGCCGTTATCCACGGCTCCACCCTGACCCAGACTTGTTTCTAATTGGTGTTTGCCTGGAAGTGGTGGACTTGCATCGTCTCCTTGGTCTTGTATTTGACCGAGCCCTCACCTGGGAGTCTCATATATCGCGGCCTTAGGGTCTCTTGTACCCGCGCGATGGATATTCTTCACTCCGTCACGTTCAGCTCCTGGGGTCACTGATAGGGCTACTGCTTTACTTTTTTATTGATCTTTTGTTCGTTCGTAACTCGACTACGGAGTTTGATGCATCCGCAGACGAGCCTGTATTGCAGCAGGTGGAATCGATCCACCTCCCGGGACTTCGCCTGGCGACCGGTGCCTTCCGCACATTCCTCATTGAGAACCTACTTCTCGATGCAAAGGGGGTGCCACTCGCTCTGCGCCGTGCACATTGCAGTATTCGCTTGTACGCGCGAGCCCGCTGCCTACCTCAGTTGCCAAAAGCTCTTACTGCATTCGTAGCTGATCTCGACGGTGCCTATACCGCCGAGAGACGCCATTCATACTCTAAACCATTAGGGCTTATGGCTAGGAAACTACTTCGAGTGCTTGATATAGCCTTCGGGCCGGTGGTGCCCCTGATTCTGCCCAGGACGCCACCCTGGAGGATACCACCTTTTGACTATTTGTCGCCACGCCTCTGCTCCCAAAGCTTCTACAGAACCGAGAGTATTGCGTTCGGTCTATTTGGAGCATACTTTGTGTCCCGCTGGAACCATACCAGTGTATACAGATGGCTCCAAGTCCCAAGAGAGGTTATGTTTCCATGCTGTATCCTCTCTGTTTGAAGTAAGCGGGGCTATGCCAGTCGCTGCGTCTATCTTCACGGTAGAGCTGGTTGCTATACACCGCTAGGTACGAGAGATAACGCGATGAGTCACATTCGTAAACCGGATTATGATTTATAGCGGCTCACAAAGAGCACTGTGTGCTCTCGGAGTATTAGAATCTCCGCATCCCCTGGTTCGCGATATCCGTGACGCCATGGCCCGCTAGAGCCGGGCGGATGTCCAGATTATCTTCTGTTGGGTTCCTGGACATGTAAGATTTGCGGGGAATGAGCGCCCCAAAGAGTCTGCAATGACTATCCTACCAGACCAGCGTTTCGCTCTTCCTCACATCGATTACATAGCAGGAACATGGGCCGCCCTCCCTGTGGCTTGGCAAAGATGATGGGAGACGGTCGAAGGGAACTTTAAGTTAGGCGCCATTGCGCCGCGACTGTTCTCATGGACTTACCTACTAATCCCGCGACGGCTTCATGTTGCTTTCTGTTGTCTCCGAATTGGACACACTCCCAAAACGCACCGCTATTTAATGAAGCGCTCGCCTGCGCCTTATTGCAACGACTGCGTTGTCCTCCAGACTGTTCGGCCCATTCTTGTTGAATGACCCAGTCTTGGTGATCTTTTTTTCAGCAGGCTGGCCTCCTCCACTTTATTTGACTCTTTGTTGTAGGTCGCATGTTCTCTGAGCCTCCCCCTGACGCTATAGCGTGCTTCCTTCTTGTTACCCCCTTTTGCTTTGTTCCTTTTTGTTTGTTTTAACCTATGATCTTTTACGAGGGGCGGTCAATAAGTTTTGCGAATCGGTAGGGCAAAACAGAGGAAGGGGGATGGCTGTGTGTGTGTGTGGGGGGGGGGGTTAGGACAAGTTATGACAAGTCAGGACCTGCAGCCGCACGCTCCTGCCTCGTCTATTTAAGAAGCAGTAGCTGATCGCAGATCGTCAGCCACAAGTTTTTCAACAATGGAGAAGGTTGAGCACCGCGCAGTGATCAAATTTTTGACGAAGGAAGGCAAGAATGCAAAAGAGATCGATGAACGCATGGTTGCAGTGTACACCGACACCGCCCCTTCCTATGTAACCATTGCTCGCTGGAATAGGGAGTTCCGCCATGGTCGTGAGTCCCTTGAAGATGACCCCCGTCCAGGACGCCCGTCAGATGTGACCAACGAGAACAATGTGGCCCGTGTGGAGAGGAGGATCCTCGAAAATCGACGCGTGAAGGTCGAAGAAATCGAACGAGAACCTGGAATATCACATGGAAGTGTTATCAACATGATCCACGACAATTTGGCCATGACCAAGGTCTCTTCCCGTTGGGTCCCTAGAAACCTCACGAAACCTCACGCCCCATGATCGACTTCAACGTCGTCAAAGTTTGGAGGTGCTGCTGCTCCTGGACGACCAAGACCCGGCGGGATTCGAGTTACGCATAGTGACAGGTGATGAAACGTGGGTCCATCACTGGGATCCCGAGACCAAGCTCGAAAGCATGGCCTGGAAGCACAGGGGCTCTCCGACCCCCATCGAGTTCCGGACCCAACCCTCAGCCGGGAAGATCATAGTCACCATCTTCTGGGATTCTGAGGGAGTTTTGATGGTGGACTATGCGCCTCGTGGAAGGACCATCACATGCCAATATTACGCCGAGGAACTGGCTGGGTTGAAGAAGTGCATCCGTCTGAAGCGGCGCAGCAAGTTGACACGCGGTGTCCTGCTCCTCCAAGACAATGCCCTTGTCCACAATGCCAGAGTTGCACAAGCTTCCCTGCGCGAGTGCGGATTCGAAGAGCTCAACCATCCCCCCTAAAGTCCACATCTGGCCCCTAGCAACTACTTTTTATTCCGCCAGCTCAAGGCTGCACTGCGTGGACGCCGGTTTGGGGACGATGAAGATGTCCAGCTCGCCGTCCAGGAGTGGATTGAACAGCAGTCGGCAGATTTCTGGTTGTCGGGAATTCGAAGCCTCAGGGACAAATGGCGCAAGTGCATTGAAGTCGTGGATAGTTATATTGAAAAATAATAAAACACTTTTCCTCATATCTCGTTTCCTTATATCCGAATTGCAAAAGTTATTGACCGCTCCTAGTATCCTCGTTATTCGTTATTTCATGTTTTGTTTCCCCATATAGCCTAGTCGTAGGTATAGTGAGTACGTCGACTTATGCCCAAGTATGCAGTCGCCAGATGGGCTCCTAAAAAAAACAAAAAAAAAACCGTCACTCCTCAAGGATGTAAGGAAAGTAGGCCTGGCGAGCTCTTTCCACCAAAAATACAGAGTCCGCCTTAATTTGAAAAACGACTGTGAACTAATCGAGTAAAAGGGGGAATCGACTTCCTCTACATTTTTCCTGGTCGGTGTCTTTAGGGGCTGTGCCATCGAATCAGATATACCCCGTCGCTTTAGTCTGCTGTTTGGGGGTTTCATCGTTTTTGGTAGTTTGTGGGGATTTGGGTTCTTATTTACTCCTCTTTAAGTAAAAAAAAATAAGACTTTACCTAAAAGTAGGCTTGCTAATGATCTCGGCCCCCCTGCCACTCCTGACAGCCGAGGGAAGAGCACATTATTTTTTAGCCCCACCGGATAATGAAATTTACAAAATGGAATAGTGGGCAAGCCCGAGTGCACCAAGAGCCGATCCTCGTCTATGTGTGAGGGTTAAGAAAATGCTGAGGTACCGTTTTGCTACCCCCAATTAACGAAGAACCCTTCCTGACCCAAGAGAGGGGCTCCCGATCCGCTTCAGGGAAATGTGGCTATCCCTTCGGCCGGTTCCAGAGCGGAAGAGTGATGCGTTGTGTTTTCGGCTGGGGAAGGGGGGGCTAGGAAGCGGTGTTGTTGGGTTGTGTGAGTTTTGGCGTGTCTGGATGGAGCTGCCCGCGTCCACGCGTCTCAGCGCGCCGCCACTTGGCGACTAGCTCTCTACACACGCTGAATTTGTGTGTATGTGTGTCCGCTCCTGCCGAGATTGATCCCGGCATTTATGGATTGGAAGTTCAACGCCTTATCCACTTGGCACCTAAGAATCCCACACTTTCTTTTTAACCTGCCATAAACTTCTCTCGAAGACGCCGTTGTTGGTTTTCTCCGATTACTTCTAAGTAAATAATAATAATTTTATTCTATCGATACTGTAAACCGGTATTTTTAGTCGCGTGCCAGTCAGGTCTCGAGTGACTCTACATCTCACTATGTCGTCGGTCGGTCGGTTCCCGTTTTGCTTATTTTTTTTGTAATAACATCATAACTTCGGCCGATTCTAAAGAAACTTAACCTTATGTTGTTTTACATTCTCTGTCGAATGCTATAATTGCCAACGTCTTCAAAAGGTTAGCCCGGATTTTTTTTGTTTCGCCCCCGTAAGGGGCGCGGCCATTTGCTATCCTGGCCGCCGTGCTGGCGGGATCCAGCGCTCCGTCCGGCCCCAGCTTAGCCTCTCTTCCTTCCTTCAGATAGCCTGTATTTCTTCCCTAATTCATCACTTTCCCTACAACCTCTCCCACAACTTTCTCTGGTCAGCCTCTAAATTCACAGGGTAAATGCTAACCTTCAGCCAACCGTCCCGGATCGGGGCTAAGGAGGGAGGGGACAATATTCCCTATCCCCTGAGCTCCGGTCTGGGGGGGGGGTTAACAACCTGCTTCATCCTCACCCATACCTTCCTCACATCCCCTTTCCTTCTCACTTCACCATCTATCTTTGTTTTTTACGCCGTGTCCAAGGTGGAGCCGCCAGGCCGACGGACTGTCAGGCAACCCGGCGGGAGGGGTGATGAGCTATTGCATCCCGTAATTAAAAGAGGGTCAACATGCCCAATGATGAAGAATTAAAAAAATCTCCTCCTAATTTCCCCAGTTCCATCGTCGGAGCCGCCCTCGGGCAGCTCCACAAGCAAAATGGAGCCCCCTCCCCCCCCCTGTGCTTGCGCATGGGACCCTCAAAACTACTCTAACCGGAGAGGAGGCTTACTCCTCACCTACGACTACGTGTGTAGGCGACTCACCCTCACCCCCTTCTCTGGAAGTGCTTTCGGACACCTCGCTTTTACCCGCCGCAGTCCACCCTTTTATTTCCGAGGGGGACTGCCAAGAAAGCCAGTAAGTAGCCCATAGCCGACCGCTCCCCATTAAAGCGGCTCGGTAGGGCAAACCCCCTTAGGGGGGAGAGGGAAGCCAGGCCCCTTCGGTCACTTCCCTCAAAAGACCTGCTGGCAAGAATACTGAACCTTGCTGGGGTCAAGGCCTGTGCCTCCCCAGACATGACTAGTGACGCTGCCAACGGGACCTGTGATGTCCTGGGGGAGGATGCCAACTGGAGGCCCTCCTGAGATATACATGGTCCTTGAGGCAACCCAGCCTCAGACGGGAGGGAATCCAGGCTCGGCGCCAAACACCGAACCTGAATCCGCCCTATGCAAGGTTCTTCTTAAAGGGCTCGGGTTTCTGAGGCAGTAAAAGGAGGGGAGGGATCTCCTCCGACCCATTCCCCTACGCCTGCCAGGACCTTCTCTAATTCGGAGAAGGACCTGGCTGAGGCCGGTCCATCTGGTCTGGGGGCTCCTACCGGCGGAGGGGAGAAGCGGGTTCATTCCCCGCCTTCTCCTAAAAAAAAATAAGAAAAAGGCTAAGCAGACTCTGGGCTCCTCTCCATACGTGGGGCCTACGGGGACGGGTGGGTCTGCTGCCACTTCTGTAAGCGACCAAGCCAAGATCGTCACATCCGGCCCCTCTTCCCCCCTGGGTGTGGAGCCCCTGGCTATGACTAAGATCAGAAGTGCACAGGGCGGAGCCTCGATTACATCGGGACCCCCCATTCAGAGGTTACCTGGCGTTTTCGGGCCCGGTAGCTTTAAAATGTTCCTCGTTATTCGCTCCACTGATGGCACCATGTTGGCGAAGGGCAACATGATCGATCAGAGGAGAGCATTAGCTAGTGTAATTGGTAGAGAGCCGAAGGTGACCCGTTTCTCGGACGGGGGAGCCTTCTGGTGAATGCGGCGAATGCCTCCGAGGCGGCCAAGATAAGTGCTCTTCGGACACTTGATGGCATGCCTGTGAGTGTGACGCCGCACTCTACAATGAACTTTGTGAAAGGAGTAGTTTATGCCAGGGAACTTGTTGACTACTCCATAGAGGACATCACCTTAGAGGTGGCTAACCATGGGGCTGTCAAGGTCGAACGTGGGATGAGAAAACAGGGAGGGGCCTCGAGACCCACCCCTACACTCTTCGTCACGTTCGACTGTGACAAGCTCCCTTAGTCGGTGCGTGCCGGTTGGTACCGCTACCGTGTGAAGGCATTCGTGCCACTGCCGCGGAGGGGCTATTACTGTCACCGCTTCGGCCATACGAATCGTTCATGTAGACGTGCAAAGTCGGGGTCACCCGAAGTATGTGTAAATTGCTCCAAGACCACATACGATAAGTCCAAATCGTGTGTGGCCAAGTGTGTCAATTGCAGAGAGCCGCACCCAGCTTGTTCGAAGCAATGTGGTGTGTATCTCCTTGGGAAAGAAATCCTGGCCGTTCAGGCCCAGGATCGACTATCATTCTGCGAGGCTAAGGACTTGGTCCTGGCGTGCCCCGCTCTGATTGGGACGTCTTATGCCTCAATGGTTAGAAAAACACCCTATGCTCCTGGCCGATATAGGCCTAGGAGCACGGTTGCTTCCGTGCCCATTCGGAGCCCTTCTGCGGGTTCTACTCAACCGGGGCGCTCCCATGGTAAAGCTCGCGGCACAAAGGGTTCACAACCAGCCCTGGCTAAAACCAGGGCTCTCCCCCTCCCCCCAGCGTGACCGTTTCCCGTAAGGCGAAACGGCAACGCGCCTCACCGAGTCGTTAAACTCACAGACCTCCGCCGCCTCGTGGCACGGTTGCCGAGGTGCTTTCTCTTGCTTGGAGATATGAACGGCAGACATCCTCTCTCGGGGGATTACTCAATAAATCCCAGAGAACAAGTCCTTGCCGATCTGATCTAAGAGCTTGAGATAGGTTTCCTAAATGTGCATGAGTTTACGCATCACTGCCCGAGAATCTCTTCATTTTCTTGCTTTGATATATCCTTGTGCTCTTCGGATGCACAGCCTGATTTTGATTGGGGGGTGGTCGATGACCTCCATGATAGTGATCACTTTTCCATTCAAATATCATTGTCAGGGCAACTGCCGCCTGAGAGCCCACCTCGGTGGTGCTTGGCGCGGGCGCGGTGGCCTGCATTTCAGGAAATGACTGAATTTTCTATCTCAGTCGAGGAGTTTAGGTCGGTAGATGAGGCAGTTAAGTTCTCCGGTAACCTCATCGCCGCGTGCCTGACTACTATTCCCAGAACGTCTGACCGTTTTGCACCCGGATCACTCCAGTGTAGGTCGGCCGAGTGTGAGACGGCCCTCAAACAGAAGCGTTATGCCTACATGCGCTATAAGCGCCGCCCGAACGATTTCACTGTCGCTGAATTTCGTCGGGCTAGGGCTAGGTTCCGGTATATTCCGAAGCACGCCCGCCGCTCTTCTTGGCGGGCATACGTGTCTTCACTTAACGGGAAGACCCCTTTAACTGAGGTGTGAAAGCGAGTCAAAAGGATTCGGGGCAAGTTATCGCAGGACCCCTCCCGTTCTCCATGAGAATTGGACCGCAATCCCCGACCCTGCGTCAGTGGGCAATTCCTTCGCGACCGCTTTCTCCGCATTCTCTAGCCGTGATGCTGCTCCGCCAGCATTCAATGCACGTCGTGATGTCGCGGAAGGCTGCCGGCTGGACTTTACCTCCAGAGGCGGAGAACCCTTCAACGACAGGTTTACTTTAATTTAGTTGCGCTCTGCTCTCGCTTCGTGCGCGGAGACCGCCCATGGACCGGGCGATGTCCCGTATGCCATGCTTCGACACCTGGGTGAGCGAGGCATGGCCTTTCTGTTAGATTTGTTCAACAGGATCTGGGTGGAGGGTCTTCTCCCAGATTCCTGGCGAATCGCTACTGTGCCTTTCGCAAACCGGGGTGAGATCACTCTACTCCGGCCGGTTTCCGCCCAATCTCTCTAACCTCTTGCGTGTGCAAGTTGATGGGGAAATTGGTAAATGTTAGATTAGCCTTATTCCTGGACAGCGGAGGCCATCTGTCTTCTGCACATTGTGGCTTCCGCAAGTTCCACTCTACCTTAGATGCTCTGCTCCGACTGGAAAATTTCGTCTGCGAGGCCTTCCTTCGTAGACAGCACTACGCCACGGTGTTTTTCGATCTGGAGAAGGCCTATGATACCGCATGGCGATACGGTATCATGGAGACTCTCCACACGATGGGGGCGAGGGGACGCCTCCCAATGTTTATATCTGAATTTTTGCGAGATCGTCGATTCCGCGTACGGGTGGGGGGAGCCCTCTCCGGCCAAAAGGAGCAGGAAGAGGGTGTCCCGCAGGGAAGTGTCCTCAGTGTCACACTCTTTGCCCTGAGCATCAACGGCATCACCTCGGTGCTGCCGGAAGATGTTCTCGCTACGCTCTACGTGGAGGACCTTTCGATCTCTTTTGGCGCGGCCCAGATGCCAACAATGGAGCGTGGACTCTAACAGGCATTCAACCGCGTCTCTCGCTATGCCGAAGCCCTCAGGTTTCGGTTTTCTTAGGCCAAAACTAAGGTCGTGTACTTCTGCCACCATCCACGGCTCCACCCCGACCCAGATTTGTTTCTTCGTTCGGAGCTCGATTACGGATGCGAATTTGATGCATCCGCAGCCGAGCGTTTATTGTGGAAGGTGGACTCCATCCACCATACCGGCCTTCGCCTTACGACCGGTGCCCTCCGCACTTCCCCCATTGAGAGCCTGTTGGTCGATGCTGGGGAGGTGCCACTCCCTCTACGTCGCGTACAGTGCATCACTCGCCTGTACGCGTGAGCCCGGCGCCTCCCTCAGTCGTCAACAGCTCTCACTGCCTCCGCAGCTGATTTTGACGCTCCCTATGCTGCCGAGAGACACCAGTCATACCCCAAGCCCTTTAGGTTTAGGGCCAGGAAACTCCTTCGAGAGCTCGGTATAGCTCTCGGGCCGGTGGCGCCTCTGGTTTTGCCCAGGACGCCAGCCTGGAAGGTGCTACATTTGGCTATTTGTCGCCTCGCCTCTGCTCCCAAAGCTTGTACGGCGCCGGGAGTATTGCGTTCGACCTTTTTGGAGTACACAACGTCTCACGCTGGAACCGTGCCAGTGTATACGGGGTCGGCTTCCACGCCGTATCTCCTCTGTTTGGAGTCAGCGGGGCTTTGCCAGGCGCTGCGTCTGTCTTCACGGCCGAGCTATTGGCATTACATCACTCGGTACGGGAGATTACGCGACGTGCCCGGTTCGGAGACCGGATTGTGATCAATAGCGACTCACAAAGCGCCCCAAGTGCTCTCGGGGCATTGGAATCTCCGCATCCCCAGGTTCGCGATATCCGTGACGCCACGGTTTTAAAGAGCCGGGCGGATGTCGAGATTATCTTCTGCTGGGTTCCTGGACATGTAAGAATTGCGGGTAATGAGCGCGTTAAAGAGTCCGTGAGGGCTCTGCGACCGCACTAGCGTTTCGCTCTCCCTCACACCGACTACATGGCAGGAATACGGGCAGCTCTTCGGACTGCTTGGCAAAGAAGATGGGAGACGGTCGAAGGGAACTAAAAGTTGCGTGCCATTGCGCCGCGACTGTTCCCATGGACCTACCCTCCAATGCCGCGAAGGCTTCAGGTTGCTTTCTGTCGTCTCCGAATTGGACACACTCGTGTGACGTATCGCCATTTGATTGAGCGCTCTCCAGCGCCCTACTGTGAAAACTGCATTGTCCCTCAGACTGTTTGGCACATTCTTGTTGAATGTCCTATTCTGGGCGATCGCGCATGTTACCTCTCCCGGTCCCGGGATCGGCGGGGTCGCTACCGCCTGTCCCTTGTACTTTGGACGTGTGCGTGCTTATTGACTGGTGGACTGATAGACTTTTGGGGGGAGGCCGTCCTTCTCCCTTTTATTTAACTAGGTTTTGCTGTTTTTTTTGTTATTGTTGTTTTCTTTGTAAGTCGCACGCTCCTGCGCCTGGTGGAGGAGGATCTCCCCCCCCGACGCCGCAGCTTGCTTCCTAATTATTGTCATTTTCCCTTTTTATCGTTGTTTTGTTTTCAAATTTTCATTTTAAAGTAGCTTAGAGCTATGCTGTTTGATTGCGGCGACTTATGCCCAAGTGGGCAGTCGCCAGATAGACCCCTAATAAAAAAATATATATTTTGTTTCGGCCGATACTCTGCTAGGCAAGCCTAAAATAGGCTATGCTAAGATATAATTTTCAGGCTATAAAATGATATGCTAGGATGGCATATAGTATGTTAGACTAGACTACTAAGCTAGGCTTGACTAGGGTATTATAGGATAGTATAGGTTATACTTGTCTATGATAGTTAATGTTAGGCTAGGTCATACTATACTATGCTAGGCTGTTTAGCTATACTAGGCTAGATTTGGCTATGCTATGCTAGGGTAGGCTAGGGAGGGCTATGCTATCCTAGCCTAGGTAATACTATATTAAGCTACGATAGGCTAGCTAACCAAGGCTATAATAGGCTAAGCTATGCAAGGTTATTCTAGTATAGGGTATGATATGGTATACCACTCTAGGCTATATTAAGTTAGGCGTGGTCATAAATCAGAATAAGTCAGGGCACGCGACTTTTTGGTCAGCAGACCTTGTTTCTTTTAGATCTTCCCTTCTTTGGATTTTGCATTATTATTATTATTGGTAGCAGTAGTGGTATTGGTATTATTATTATTATTGGTAATAGTAGTAGTGGTATTGGTATTATTAGTTAGTTTCTAACGTAAATTCCGAATTATTTTGTTGGGAAGTGTAGCTTAATGCCACACTGCAAAGCCACACACGTGTTGCCAATGCGAGACCTCACCCCCCCCCCCCTCCTGAGAGCAGCAACACGATTAGCATTGCTGAAACTTTCACACCAAATATGGACAGAAATGGCTCTGTGCGATTTCCAACCTCATTAATTCCTGAGTCTTTGCGAGTTTCTACTATTGCAACAGCGAAACGTTGACTGGGTCTTGACACACTTGTTATCTCGATATTTTCGCCCAGCACAATCGCAGTGTTGTGTTTAAGAACATTCTTCTAAATTTCCAGATGAAATTGCTTCAGCCAAATCGCGGCGGATACTTACTACTTGAGGGTCTCCCTACGGCTGAGCTCCCCTAGATCTGTTCCTCGCGATTTTGAGTTGCGGCAAAAATCGGTGTTATTATCCCCCCCCCCCTCTCTCTCTCTCTATATATATATATATATATATATATATATATATATTTCTCTCTCTCTCTCCCTATATATATATATATATATATATATATATATATATATATATATATATATATATATATATATATATATATATATATAAACGGTCTTTCAACAAGGACGCTCGAGCTTTGTCAGGCGATGGTGGCTATATTGTTAAAGCGACCTCTGGCAACCTCACTGTGAACTCTTCAGTAGTACTTGGCAAGTCACGATGGAAGGTTATAGCGTTGAACAGCCTGTGGAAATCATCAAATGTTGTTATCAAAATCAGTGCTCCGTTCTACAAACGTTCCGCGCATTACATGATTTTTATCGTCGCCATAATCGTCCTCTAGAGTCCACTCTTCCTCGCTTGGTGGCCAAATTCGATGCAAAAGGGTCGATCAACAATCAGCCAACACCCGTACGTCGCTGAAATGCAAGGTCTGCTGAAAACATCGCTGCCGTAAATGAGAGTGTACGGGAAAATCCGAGGCAGTCAATTTCTCGTCGTTCACAAGAACTTGGCCTTTCTGCGACTTCAGTTTGGCGAATTATGCGTAGGGACTTGGGTCTGCACCCGTACAAAATCCACTTACCCAAGAACTTAAGGTAAACGACCATAGACAACGCCGTGTGTTCATTGATTGGGTTCTAGAGCAGTTGGAAGTTGCCCCCAATTTCTCCCCAAAAATCATCTTCAGCGACGAGGCCCATTTTTGGATGAATGGATTTGTGAACAAGCAAAATTGTCGGATTTGGGACGAAAACAATCCACATGAGATACACCAGCACCAATTGTATCCCAATAAAGTCACTGTTTGGTGCGAATTTTCGTCTAACGGAATCATCGGTCCGTATTTTTTTGAGAACGAAGATGGGATTGCCATAACCGTCAACGGCGAGACCTACAGATCGATGATAAGCAACTTATTGTGGCATCAACTGGATTATATGTCTGATATGGATACTAACGGACGACATGTGGTTCCAATAGGTCGGCGCTACGTGCCACACTGCGCACGCCACGATAGACATTTTGCACCAGCGATTTCAGTGCAGGGTCATCTCGCGCGGCGGCGACATCAACTGGACATCGAGATCATGCGATTTAACGCCATTAGACTACTTTCTTTGGGGCTACCTTAAATCGTAGGTCTATGCGAATAATCCGCAAAGGGTTGATGTCCTCAAAGTCAACATAACGAACACCATCCAGCAAATTCAGCCAGATTTATGCAACAAAGTCATCGAAAATTGGGCATCCCGAATAAGTTCCACCAAGCGAAGCCGCTGCGGACATTTGAACGACATAATATTCCACACTTAATGCCATGGAATGTACTCTCAAATTTAAAATAAATTGAGTGCATATATCACAAACAACTCGTTTTATTTACATTTCAAAATCGAGCGACCTTATTGAAAGACCCTTTATATATAAATACGCTTGGCTATATTGAGGGCACGCGACTTTTTGGTCAGCAGACCTTGTTTCTTTTTAGACCTTCCCTGCTTTGGATTTCGCATTATTATCATTATATATATATATATATATATATATATATATATATATATATATATATATATATATATATATATATATATATATATATATATATATATATATATATATATATATATATATATATATATATATATATATATATATATATATATAATATATATATATATATATATATAATATATATATATATATATATATAATATATATATATATATATATATATATATATATATATATATATATATATATATATATATATATATATATATATATATATATATATATATATATATATATATATATATATAATATATATATATATATATATATATATATATATATATATATATATATATATATATATATATATAATGATCTGAAGCCTATTTGCATCCGGGCCATCTCTCGGCCCGTTGCCTAACTGCCGCCCAAAATGGCTCGATTAAGTTGGCGGGTCCGGATCTCTTCCTCCATTTTATCATACTCTCTTAGGGGCACCCTCGTCCTTCATCGGACATCTCCCCGGAGGTATCATTTGGAGCTCTCCTTGACGTAGGTGTTTCGTGTTCTCTTCACTCGAGTTCTTTTTCGAGTCGGGACTTCAACCGAAGCATGACCTGCGATAAGGTTGCGAGCACACTGTTGACCCCATCCACACACAAACCCCCACACACCTGTGCTTCCCTCCGGTCGTTTTTTTCCACTGCCTCCAGTGACTTTTCGACCCCACCGCTCTTGAAGCGAGACGGCACGGAAAGGTGTAGTAGTGTACACCCCTCCTTTCTCTCCCCATCCTTTATACTGACTTTCCAGGAAAATGTGCCCTCGTTGAATGTTCCCTTGTTGATTTCTTTTAATAATAATACCCCCCTCCTACCCCTCCTTTCTGCGACGGAGCCAAATTCGGAAACCAAAGATCGATTCCAGTTAGATCGTCTCTTTTCCACAATCGACCCTTCGTTTGTATTGGCACTCTCCGGTATCCCTTTTGGCACACTCTCGGCTGACTTAAAAGGTTGATAAACATATCAATCATGGTGCCCACCCCCCAAGGGGTTGTTGGCATGAACCACCACATTGCATCTGACATTTAGTGTATTGCGTGTATCCCCCCCCCCCCCTCAATGCTTCTACTACTGCAGATGCATCGCAGTAATGAACTCCCAAGTTGTCTCCCCTAGACTAATCAGGCTATAAGCCGTCCACATCTTTACTTCTTTCTTATTTTATGAATCTTCTTTCAAAAACATTTCGAGTGATTTGCCCCCGTTAGTCCCCTCCCCCTCCCCGACATTTGGTTGAGTGGATTTGCCATCTGTCACGGATTCCATTTCAATCGTAATCATTTACCGAATGAAACCGAATTAGCGGTAGTTGCGGAATTTGGCTCTCCGCACTACTTATTATCGTATGTCTTAGTGAAACTGGGCGGGACCTTGGAGCAAATTGTGCAGCTTGATGGGGAAATTTATTGAAATTGAAGCTTTGACTGGTTAGTTAAATTTCCTTTTCTTCCCATCTCTACCCCGCGTCCTTCTCTCGACTTGCCTATTCCAGGGTTTAAAGCAGCTCTGTATTAGTGGTATTTTAAAGGCTGTGATGACAACAATCGCACTCGGGAGTTATCCATCATCAGAAGGTTGTATCCCGCCAGATAGTTAGGTGCAGAGTTCATTGCGGCAGTTCTTGAAATAAAACTTTCTACCAACACCATGCCTGCGTGCTTGTTCTGCTGGGACAGCCGTGCCTCGTGCAGAACTCTGAATGTTGCAAACAGTTGCTTAGATAGCCAACCCTTATTTCGCTTTAAGAGTGAAAGCCAACGTTGTGCACACACTCTCGCATCATCTCATTCCCGCCCCAGGCACTCTACTAAGTGTGACATGGCAGCTCCGGTGAAGAGCTTAAATGTTGCGTTCGCTCAGGTGCCTTGGAAGGGCTCGAAGGAACAAATCATTTCTGGGAAGGGATCGAAGGAGCAAAGAATTTCTGGGAAGGGGTCGAAGGAGAAAAGCATTTCTGGGAAGGGGTCGAAGGAGAAAAGCATTTCTGGGAAGGGATCTAAGGAACAAAGCATTTCTGGGAAGGGATCGAAGGAACAAAGCATTTCTGGCAAGGGATCGAAGGAGCAAAGCATTTCTGGGAAGGGATCTAAGGAACAAAGCATTTCTGGGAAGGGATCTAAGGAACAAGGCATTTCTGTGAAGGGATCTAAGGAACAAAGCATTTCTGGGAAGGGATCGAAGGAGCAAAGCATTTCTGGGAAGGGATCGAAGGAACAAATCATTTCTGGGAAGGGATCGAAGGAGCAAAGCATTTCTGGGAAGGGATCGAAGGAACAAATCATTTCTGGGAAGGGATCTAAGGAACAAAGCCTTTCTGGGAAGGGATCGAATGAACAAATCATTCCTGGGAAGGGGTCGAAGGAGCAAAGCATTTTAGGAAAGGGGTCGAAGGAGCAAACTGCCAAGCATTTCGTTGAGCTGTCCCCAGCGTTCCAAAAATGGAGTTGCAAATGCGAGGGGTCTTGTTTACTTAGGGGGTTGGGCGTATTATCAGCTTTGTTCTTATTTTAAAGTAGCCTGGTAATTACTAGGCTGATATTTTAATTGCGGCAATTTATGCCCTTGATAGCATTTGCCAGATGGTATTGGTTGTTAGCTTTCCTCGTCGTCGTCTTAGGCGCGATTCGTGGTCACAGTAGAGTCTTGAAGTTTGGTTTTACAAACAGCTTCACCATCAGATTGTTAGTTCGTACGCCTAAGGCTTTTGCACAAGCTTGTTTCCCGAAATGTAACCATCAAACCCCTTATTTTCAGACTGATGCTCAAGGCTCGCTTTATCTTTTTTTTTTACTCCTGTTGACATTTCATTATTCCTGTTTTGCCCATTTTTTTCCCCCAACAGGGAAGTGCCCTGTATAAACTTGCGCCTGGAGGAGTGGCACTCCTCCCCCTGCTCCTGTGCCCCCTGTAGTCTCCCCAAAATTTAAACTACCTTGGATTTGTTCCTTTTACCCTTAAACATTCACCCTTTTCCCTACTATTTTCCTACAAGGCCCCTTCTCACCTATTTTTCTTGGCCGACGGCTAATTTTGCAGGCAGGTCGCCGACCATTTTTCGTCCCCTTCCCCAGGTGGAGGCCGTTTGGTGGTTTTAACAGGCCTGGTTTCTCCCCACCCTTAACATCCTCTTTGCCCCCCCCCCACCCCATGTTTCTTTTCTATTACTATAATCATCTTCGAATTGGACAGACTCGAGGGACGCACCGCCATTTGATGGAGCGCTCGACCGCACTTTATTGCGAAGACTGCGTTGTCCCCCAGACTGTTCGGCACATTCTTGTTGAACGTCTCAGACTGGGTGCTCTTAGCGCACGTTACCTGTCCTGGTACCGGGACGAGCGGGGTCGCTACCGCTTGTCCTTTGTCCTCGTGACGGTCCATGCACTCCAGATTGTGGACATCTTTGAGGAAGCAGGCAGCGGCCTTCTCCATTTTATTTGACTCTGTTGTAGGTCGCATATTCCTGCGCCGGGTAAGCGGGCCTCCCCGGGACGCCAGAGCTTGCTTCCTTGTTTATTTGTTTTTTGTCTTTGCTTTTTTGTTTGTTGTTTTTTTTCTTGGGTTTTGGTCATTTTATAGTATCGTAGCACTAGGCTGAAATTTTAAATTACGGCGACCTATGCCCTTGAAGGTAGTCGCCAGATGGGCGCGGTGAAAATAAATCTTACCATAGTTCTCTGGGGGATCGTGTGCCCCCCCCCCCCACCACCCCACTCCCCAACGCCGGCGTTTGAATTCCCTCCCGACCCCAATGTACATACACCTAAGAGACTTTGGTTTTATAACTTCGACGCATTTTCACAACTACGATTGCTCCAGAAAGTCTTCATGCCTCCACACAATACCCTACTTCTTCACCATCTTTCATTAACAGTTTATTGCTGCGTTGCGAAATTTGCAGACATTTAGTGGAATGTATTGATAGACACATCCAGAAAATGTCTACGTTTGATAGACAAATACGGGAATAATTGACACATTTTACGAAAATTTTCGATCAAAAAGTATTCATACATTATACAATTTAATAATTGTTTAATTGCACTACAATTAAACCCCCCTTTGGGGGGGACTTGCATGGACTCTGACCTTCAGTTCATGCCATAATTTTTTTAACTAGTATATGTCTAGTCCCTGTGATGGTCATCCCAATCCCAAGACGCTTATTTTAGCTTCCTTCAACCAGAAATTTTTTTTTTTGATGTTTGGTCTCTTTGTCGTGTTCAGATAATCCTCATGAATCTTTATGTAGTATTCTTTATTCAACTTTCCTTTTGATTCTATGCAGTGTATCGACGCCTTTTGCGCAAAAACTGACCCATAATTTAATAGATCCAACTTCATTTATACATTGGGAGCAGTTTTTGGAAGACCGATCTCGTGAATTATACTCCAAACATCCCCGGTGGCATCCTTTGTGCCAAACAACTCCATCTTCGTTTCATCTGACCATGGCACATGGCTAAAAATTAAAATCTTTCTCTTAATGATCCTTTGGATACGTCAGACTGCCTTTCAAAAGAATGTTTTTCAATAAAGGTGTCTTCCCTCGGAGGAAATCCATCTATTTCCGCTTTATCCAACATATTGGACACTGTGGTCAAACTCACATCTTTGTCTTTCTCTATTAACTGATCGTTCATCTCCATTCTATTCACCCTTGGGTTATTTTTAATCGATCTAAGGAGACTCCAAACCAAGCGAAGTGGAATTTTCCGAGGGAGAGTTCGTTGTCCCCATTTCCTTAAACACTCTTATTACTGATTTCGATGTAGGTTTAGGGACATTTACTTCTTCAGAAATCTTCTTGTAGTTCATATGGGAATTGAAGTTCGCAATTATTCTCTATTTGATCTCGGAAGATAAATACTACCTTTCGCCATTATGATTGCCGAGTCCAAATTATAAATAGTAAGGTCACAGGAACTCCTTGTGTCACTTGGGAACTGTGTCATAATTTAAATCATATAAACATTTTGTAGAAAGTTATTATTCCTCTGTCTATCAAACTTTTTGGAAATTTGTCAGTGTATCTTACTCCAATTTTCCTTACCCTAGCAATAAATGGTTCATGAACTAAGTAAAAAAAGAGTGAGGTATTAGATAGTAGTATGAATACTCTTCAGCGAGCATATCTTCACTCAATGTGGATAAATGCCCTCGTTGTTTTTCTTCATGAGTGGAATCCGGCTCCTCAATGGATCCCTTGAATGGGGATTGCATCAAGGCCAACAACAACCTCATGGGAGGCGCCCAACTCTCTTACTTCCCATGCTCCCACCAGGGGTTCTTCGTTGCGGAGTGGGGAAGCGAACTTAAGAGAGTTCCGTTCCATCCCCCAGCAGCAGGAGTACTTTGCGTTCTCCTGGTTCCGTGCCCCCTTTCACGGGGTCTGCCCTAAGTTAAGCAGGCAGGAGAGAGTTGCGCGATCTCGCAGGCTCAAGCACTCTACTTTTGCCGAACTTCACCACTTTCTTCACAGTAATAATAGTTGGGTTTGAATGTGGCACCACTTAATTGAGTTTTTGTGCTTTGGTGGTGGCAGCAGCAAGCAACGTGTCAGCTCCGCTGGAGGTGGGTGTGTGAAGATGGTGGTTGATGACGGTGACTCCCAAGAGAGGTGCGGATCGCTCGCGTGTCAGTTTTCTCTCTGCCCCCAGACGTTGCGGGTTGGCTCAGTGCCGAGCTGGAGTGACTCCCGCCTTTAGTGCCGTTGTTTCCAGCATGGCCCCGGCGCGGAAAAGTGGCGTGCGCGGGTTTTGAATCGATTTGGAATGCTAGTGGGGGTATTAGTGCGACTGCTTATGATTTTAGATTGGCTTTATCATGAAGGATTGGCTCAAGTTGGCCACTTACAATAAGTCCTTGGCCCCAGACGAGCCCAGGAAGAAATGGCTCGAGCGATCAAAGAACTGTGCTAAGGATAAAGGCCTCTCGGCCAGAGAGAGGGATAATGATGGGAAGTCCAAGTTTGTTCCGTTTCGAGGCAGCGTCCGCAAGAAGATTCAAGAGTTCGAGACGCAAGGGGAGAAGAAACCCTCGAGATCGAAGCACATCAGCGGATTGGAAAAGTTGATCGAAAGTGTCGATTCCCTCGCTGAAGATGCGTTCAAGTCCAACCGATCGCCCGTCCTCAATTCCTCGGCGAACCAACTTCTCCCTTGTCAGATGTGCACCAGTATCGAGGTGCTACATAAGTGTCTCCCCCTCGAGGTTTCTGAATCGTCTGAGGGGCAGCTTTGTTCGCCCCTCTCCGCCGAGTTGAAGCCTGTCGATAAGGGTGTTCGCGGCCCCTCTTCCTCGGACACCCGCACAGATATGGCAAGTGAAAACGAGGAGCAGCTATATGTGTCACGCAAATTACTCGTGAAGCAAATCCTCGAAGAAGAGTTGAAGAAGTCGGTCGCGAAAGAAAACGTCGATTTAGATTCGCAAGAAGATGACAAGTCTTTGGCCGATTCGTGGTCGGAACTAGAGGAAAACTTTACTCGCATATACGAACCCGTTCCCTTCGATATACGAATGAATTCCTGGCGCAAGATGAATAAATACCAGATACTCTCAAAAGTCTCGAGTAAGAGACTTGTTGAAGAGTTGAAACCTCTCTCGCGCACCGAAATTTTGGAGAAAATTGAGCAAGTTCGCGCCCTTGCATCTGCACTTTATCCAGCAGCTCCCATTGTCGGAAAGAAACCCCAACCAAAAATTGAAGTCGTGGCACAGGTCCATCGAGATGAGCACGAAGGTTCGTTGAATTCACAAGAGGGGACCCCTGATGATGAAGAACAAGATATACAAGAAGACTCTGATGAAGATTGCTATTCATCGCAGTTAAAGTTATACAAAAGCATCCGCGACTTGGACAAATGCTTGGATAAACACATGGGAGAGACATTTGACGAGACCACGTCATGGGAGTCGATATCCACGAATGGGGAGACCCATGAAGAGCCCTTCTACGTTTCTCGATCCGAGATTTTGTCGCGACACGACTCCATATATTCATCCCGACTTGAAGAAGGAAAGGGCTTTCATTGCATCTACGAGTCTCAACCCGTGACTCCCGAGGCGGTTATTCATCTGTCGTTCCCGCCAGTCAGTCGAAAGGCTATTCTCAGTAACACAACGAGGGAGAATTACTTAGCAGATACATTAAGCCGCCAATTGAATGGACCAAGTGATCAGAACACCTTCTTCTCTCGTTCTGATGTCTTATCCCACCATTTAGAGCAAACTCAACGAGGGACAACCAGAGATAATAAAAATGCAATTAAATCTAAAGATCACAAAGATATTAACCCAACTGGACACCGAGATCAACGTATATTTAATCCCTCCAATAGCCCTGACTTTGTTTGGTCCCGTAGCCCTGCGCCGAGCGAATCGGATAAGTCCTTTGATTCGTGGTCACTCGATTTCAGTGACGTCTACCAACCCTTCTCCGAGGCGGAAAAGCGGGCTATAAAAAGTGAAAATTTAGCCCAGGTCTTTGAAGAGCAGCGGCGCCGTGAAACTCTTAAGAAAATGGCATCGGTTAAAGAAGACAGTTGCGGTATTTTGAATCGAATCGACTCCAGAGATTCGTGGAGTTTAAGCGAAGGGGAGCAACTTGACGCTCCCCAAATCTTCTCGCGCGCAGAAATTTTAAATAAAGGGATGCGTCTCCGGGAATCCCCCGCCCTAGAATTGCAACGCAGAGTGGGGGAGATTCTCTCTATGCATGATCACATCGAAACCCCGACAAAAGAGAAAGTAATGAACATTTTGAGTGAACATATAAAAAAGAATCATACCGTTGACGATTTAGATGACGCCGAGGCTAAGAATCGAGAGATGAGAGATCAACTTATGAATGCCTTGGCCAAGGACTGGGAAACACTGAGCAGCGTAAACCTTGGTTTTATCTACGTCCCTATGGAAGAAAGCACAAAGCATGCTTCTAAAATGCCCTCCAAAGAAGCCACCGATTACGATACTTTTGGGAGTCTCGATTCATTAATATTTGCCCCCAAAACCTTTCATTCAGAAGATGAAACAACCGTTGGAATAAAGCAACCGGACAAATTGGCTAGTGTAGGTGACGAGGCCCATCAGGAAGGTGACTGTCGGAGCAGGCCAACTGGTATTTATGAGGGAGATCCTGTCTCCTCTCAATTTATGACGAGCTCACGTAATACCAACGACGTTTCAATTCTTGAGTCAGTTAGTACGATGAATGAGAAAAAATTCTCCTCCACGGCCAACCCAACCATCCCTAGGGGGCGGGATTCTCCGGCTAATGAAGGTGAAAGTTCGCCAACGAAGAAGAAAATGTTATGGATGCGTCTCCAGAAAGGGATTACCGAAGGTCTGTTCAAATCCAGTTCGAAGAACGAATCTCGTATGGGTGGCACTAATGACGCTTTCCAGAGTCAAAAGATGACCTTGCCATATATATCTTTAATGAACACGAGCGCCGATTCCGATAACTCGACTTCGGTAGCCTCGCCCGTCAGTGGTGTTTCTCCCTCGAGCCTTGAGAGCACTAGCATCGATTCTGACACTGAGAGCATCACGAGTGTCGAGAGCGTCATTTATAATGCGAAATTCAAGTTAAAAGAAGCGGAAGAGGACAAACGGAAACCTCGTTTGGCCAGGAAATACGTTGTCAATCCGTGCACAGAATCGGACTCGAGTAGTGAGCAGGAGGCAGGAAGTCAAGGTCATTCCTCAGGGCAAAATCTTTTGGATTCTGATACATCTTGGGATTACATAGAACCCTTGAAAGCGGCCGAGTTCAAGAAAGCTATATTGGAGGAAGAGGAAAATGTTGCCCCAAGTTATCGCCCCCTTTTCAATAAGACATCGATGGGTGAGCCGAGTTACGTGAACATCCCACCAAATTTAAACGAATCTGCTCCACACGGAAATGAATCACAGAGCTCTGTAGACTTTCCTGCAGAAACTGTTCCGATTCCTGCTCCCCATACCGTTATGCTTCCATCGTTTACGAAACCTACGGTTGCTCCCAACCCCAACCAAGAAAATGTATACGAAGAATGCGGCTCGACTTCTGCTTTCAATAAAGTGCCCCCGATAGCACTGCGAAAATACCACATTTACCAAACTTTAGATGCCGCTCTCTCATACAGTTCAGAAGAGACAAGTAACGTACGGTCGGAATTGGCCCAACTCTCGCATCACTCCCGTCATGAAGGCAACCTCGCTCAATCACATCACGGTGAAATGATCACCCTCACTGACGAGGCTTTTCGAGATGCCCAAGAGTCAGGTGAATCGAACGGCTCTGATCATCTCAAGGCCCTCGCCACAACGAATGGCACCCCAGTTCAGGGAGAGGTGGACACTTGTTCCGGAGGCATGGACTCGACCAAAGACTCTTTAGAATCAGCTTGTGAGAGACCAACTGACATCGAATCTACTTCGTCCGTGTCAGATGCGTCTCATAAGATAAAGAAGCTGCAAAAGTTCGGGATTTCGCTTATGGGAAATGAAAATAGTGACCTTATGATGCGCGAGCTGAAGCTGAAACTCAGACGAAGGTTCAATGCCGAGGGCGACCTCGAAGAAGAAGAGAGTTGCTCTGAATCTAAGCCATTGAACTTTCTTTCTCCACCTTTAGTTACCAAACCCATCGTCAGTTGTGAGGGGACGAATTCGGTAGCTTCAAAGAGGAATCAGTTGGCGCCTCATATGAGCAAGATTTTCACATCCTTCGACGTGAAAAGAAAGGCGCTCGAAATCGAGAGCCGCCTGGCCCGCTCCGAAGAAGACAAGGATGCATCTAAGGACAGCAAAGAGCTAAAGCAAGAGCTTAACGAGGAAGAGAAAAAACAGCGAACTCGTGCACCGGACTTGATCTTTGCAGAAATTGGGGACTCGATCATA
Source organism: Ceratothoa steindachneri (assembly GCA_963969495.1). Classification (NCBI taxonomy): domain Eukaryota; kingdom Metazoa; phylum Arthropoda; class Malacostraca; order Isopoda; family Cymothoidae; genus Ceratothoa; species Ceratothoa steindachneri. The sequence continues at coordinate 114,551,987 of OZ018331.1, read as the reverse complement.
CTAATACCGACTCCTGATTACACTCCGCTCTCAACTCTCCCCAGAGAGGACAAAGAGAAAGATTCTGTTCAAGTCCCAGCATTGCCCTTCTATTTCGCCCCGTGTAACAATGGCGATTCCGTTTACTCCAACCTGGAGAAGTTCGTCGAAATGCAGCTGAAGGGAAATGAGCGAGTGACGTCTCCTTCACGATCTCCCGAATCCGTTCTCGTGACGGAGCAGCGGCGGGTCGCCCGAGCCCAAACGAGCTCGCCGAAGCGTTCCGTCCGATTCCACACACCCCTCCTCCCTCTACCACAGCCGTCGCTAGGGGCAACGTGGTCCGACATGGAGAGCATCATTTTCGCGGAGGATCGGTCCTTTGCCTCGGAGACGTTCGATCAAGGTGGCCGTCCTTCATCTCCACTGACCGATGCGAACGAAGCGGCCGTGCTGCTGCGCCTGCCGGAGACCCGGATGGAGTCCTACAAGGACGACTGGCTTCTGTGGGACCAGCTGGCTAAGATGAAGAGAAGCAAGACTCCGGAGGACCGGGAGCGGTGGGAGATGGAGAAGACCAAACGGATGCTACTTTGGATCCACCTCTCCAACAATGACGTCCAGAGGGAGTGGTGCTACAAGAGCCACTGGTGGAAGGTACATAATAATCCTGCCTTCGCCCAATTTCTCTTTCCTTCGCATCTCGATAGATTCAAGGTCGTACCTTTGATTACTCCCGCTCGAAGTACGAAAATGTTCGACACGATGCCATATGAGTACACGCTGTTCTACCATTTAGGGTCGAGGTTTGCTTCTGTTTTTCATGACATTTTTCGTTCCATTTCATTCCTCTCCTGCCATCTCTCTCTCCCACCTCTCCCCTCGGGTTCTTTTCGGCCGATTATTCGACCCTTTGCACCACTTCAAAGAGATGCAAAAAGTAGCATTGCCTTCCACGCTTTGTTTATTAACTTACCCCATTAATAATGTATTATTAATAATAATTACCAGCAACAAGAATAAACAACTAGGGCATCTCTGCCCCGTAAGTTTAGAGTAAATTATCAAGAAGTGGCGATGTTAGAAGGAAGTGAAAAGTGTGTGGGATATAAATAGCCTACGTCGCCTGCAGCGGAGACAACTTGGGTACATCGTGAACGAGAGCGCACGCAACTCTCCTGAACCTCCACAATGAAGGTGGTTCTCCCGCGGAGCCAATATTGTCTATGAGTCATGGGATGATTAATCGGGATTGGAGATGTCCCGCGGTTCTTCCTCCCATGCCTCTATTTGAGCTTTTACACTCGAATGGTATCCTTATTTACCCGACTCAGTCGGATCTAGTATACTAAATTCCCCATTCGTGTCAATGACTGCGCACCCACCTGTGGGAGAAGGCTGAATTAAGGGGTAAATTTGCTAGTTATTTCGATTAGATTTCTAGATAAAAGATAACTACAAATTTCGCACCGATCTGCGCTCATTTTGAGGTTCTTTATTTCTCGGGTGAAACTCCATCCGGCGACTAACCTCACCCATGTTGCTTAGCTTCGCTGCAATCAAGAATCGGTGTTTCCACTCGGCGAGGGCCTAAAGGGCCTAACCCCTTAAAATCATCCCATTTACTCGAGTAATTCTATTTTGCAATGGAATAAAGAATGAAATTGCCTTATTACTTCGGGGGTGTATTGATGTTTAAATGTCGGGGTTTATAAGCCCAAGCATCCGCCTGGCAAGGGTGTCTCTAGAATAGCTGAGGCAACTGTGCTGCACCTGACATCTGAGAGGTTGCATGCCCTTCTGGCCCCAATGCCCGCTGGAAAAAATGCGGCTATATGCATATCTTCACACATTTTCGCTTTCTTTACTGATCTTACAAACTGTCTCGGAGATGGTCTCTTTGGTTGTCGCTGTAAAAGTTGTACATATATTAATACTGAAAAAACTGAAGGGATCGGAATTTGTATTTATTCGTCACTCTTATGCCCCATTTCAAAAGTAACCCCCCCCCCCGTGCAAAAGAACGTTGTCGCTTAGTACGTACATCCTGTATCTTCCCCCACGGACCCCAAAGTGAAATTCTTTAAGAGAAAAAGCGCTGGTTTGCTCTCAGTCTGTCGTCACACCCGTTTGATTTAACCATTCATCGCCCCCTCCTCCCCTTTTCAATTCCCCCCTTATGAAAGCGGCGCACGCCAATTTCAAATGAAGATCCCATTTGCTCATTCTCCCATTAAGATGTAAAATAAATTAGGTCAAGACCTCGTTCGTGAAAATCCTCCCTCGACGGCAGTCGCGTAAATTAGCCACTGAAAATCGTGGGATAAAGGAAAGTAGCGACTGGGCTTCTTCCACCTCCGCCTTCATTGTTCCGTGACGCGAGTTCTGACGAGCGTTTGTCCTTTGTTTTGAGCGATCAACGCGTACAAACCCCGTCGCCCAAGCGGGAAAAGGAGCTTTCTAAAAATGAAGAGGCCGTTTGCGACTGTAACTTGGGAAACTCGCCTTCCGCACCTGTCGGCCCATTATTGGCCAAAGCCGCCTTTGGCGACCGTATCGGAACAAGCTTTAGTCTCGCAGGAAAATGAAGGGACTCTATTGAATCGAATCCGACCCCAAAGGTCAACGGAAGTGTTTACTTGCAAGTACTTTTTATACTCGTCTATGTATAAGTTAGCTTCCTGTGATCATCACCCCCCCACCCCCCCACTCTTCTGTGTGATGATCTCCTTTAGTTGTCGGGGGGCCCTTATTTGCGCGCCATCCCTAAGCTTAGTATTCCCAGTTCTCTATTATTCTGGGTATTCTACCAGTGTAGCGCATCCCGGCCGGCCCTTCGACGGAGTCAAGTGGGCGTCATGTTAAAAGGAACCCCAAGGTACAGCGCGCAGTTCGAGTCTCGGCCTATTGGGGTGGAAGGGCAAAATACCGAGTAAGGTTGTCCGTTTTTGTGAGTGGTTTTGTCTGCCCAATTTTCCTTTCCAACCTCCTGCCGCAGGACAATTGTTCAGAATGTCACTGATGGCCCGCATTGCGCCGTCCTCTTTATTCATTTGTTCCGCAGGTTCTTCCGACAATTCTTCCCTTCCTGTTTCTTCCTTCCATAGCCTCGTCCATCCCCATTATTGCGCGTACGATAGGCGAATTCGCCCCATTGTCGATGGGTGCCATTAACAGTCAGTAAACTTAAGAGGAAGGTTCGGGCGATAAGGTCTTGACATCCTTTCCATATTATGGGGCCCTGTGGGTTTATTTTTCCATTCTATGTATTTTTTTCTGCCCTTACTTTCCCATAAATGGGATGAGTGAAAGTCGGTTTGCCACTTTCCCCTCGAAAGCCTTTATTATTTGAAGAAGTGCTCACAGAGAATTTTACCCCCCCCCCCTCCCCATTATTGCATCGCAGTTTGAAGAAATTTGGCTATTCTAGTCATCCTCATTTCGTTTCTTGTTCCCCTTCACTATCCATTTTATCCTTGATACTCCCCCCTTCCTCTTCATATGTTTAGCACATTAAATGTCTCCCTTTAGGTTACACAATCTCCCTTTTTTCCTTTTGTAATTAGCGCTGCACCCCATCGGAAACGAAGTTAAGACAGATTGGCCGCGCACCGCTCTACGTTGTTAAGACTTTGGGTTCGGATTCTACTTATACTCGTAGATCTACGTCCCCCCTCCTATTGATATATACATTATCTGACGAGGCAAATCGGTGACTTTAAGAAATCGCAGATTTTATTGGATGGACATTTCGACCCCCCTCCCCTTCTTTCACTCTGGCGCCGATTCTTTCATTTCTGTCTTTGGTTCAGAGTGCAATAATCAGGATCAAGCGCCCTGCGATCGCGAGAGAGCGATGGAAATCCTAACGGCAGCCTTCTTCTAGCACGCGTCCAGCATCTCGTATTTTTTTTTTTTTTCGTGATCCGTCCCAACCCCAGGGAGGACCTTCGCTGCCACGTGCCTTTATTTAAAAGGTCGGCCCATTTCTCCCCGCGTAGACTTTTAGGCTCGAACTTTGGAGTCTCCGCTTTCGCCCCATCTTTGGACCGTTAGTTATCACCTCCTCTTAATCCGGTCTAGTCGTAGTCGTTTGCAGCCGGGCGAAGCTTCCCATTGAGCTTTGCCGTTTCCCAAATCCTCGACTCCCGCGATCGGGAATCTGACTTGATTATGAAGGTTGGGCAGGTTCGAGAGAAATGTGCTCACTCCCAATTAGTCTATCTAGGCTTAACGGGCACTACACCGTACACGCATATCCACCTTCCCTAACCTTACTATTCAGGGTTCTCCCATAGATCCAGGACTGCGTAGTCTCGAGTGTGCAAGCGTCGCGCATGTAGGTACGTGTTGAGTCGTCTGGTTCCTGGTAGCAGTGGGAGCTGATGTCTCCTTCAGCAATTTTGGTGCGAATATGTTCAGTTTTGAGTGGTAATCGCAACCCAACATTCCCAGGGGGACCGTTAATGACGAGTGAGGGTTCTTCTGGTTTCAACCCCTAAGGGGATGTCAGATATAGCATGAGCCTCGGCCGACATCTAGATAGAGGGTTGTTTGCCCTCCCGACGCCAACGCCTGAAGGAGGATCGGCGTCTATATGTCTCTCACACATGTTCACTTTCTTTGCAGTCCTCTTCTTACAAACTTTCTACGCGATACCCCACGTTGGTATTGCTCTTTTAATTGACAAAATCTGGTTCTATGTCCCGTTGAATAACCTTAAGGAGATTCTTTGCAGCCCAAATTGGATGGCTCCTTTTATTGTGTGGATTGTTTTCTGGATAATCTTGGCCTGGTTGCTAGGTAGGTGGGATTCAATGGAGTACCTCTGTGAGGAAGCACTTGAAGTTCGTAGCATCTTATCTAGAGAATGGTATGAGGTTTTGCGTGTAACGACATAGGTGGTTCGTGTAGCGTGCATTAGAAGAAATTACGCCCCACGTAATGTCAAGAAGATGGTTTATGAGGACGACCTTTGTTTCAGAGTTGGTGGTTAATGTGTTGTGAGTGCACCTCGCAGCTAGAAGGATGGTTTTGCTGTATTTCCTAGTGTGTTGTAGTGAATGGATGCAAGATTGGATGCCTAGGCCATAGTGACAAAGGAGAGGGAAGGACTCTTGTAATATTTTTAGAATGGATTACCCAAGTGTTTGTTCTGTCAGTCCTCAGACTCTGTTCATTTATCTGCTTTGTTTGGGAGGGGATGTTTGTTATACTCCACTTTGTGAAGAGCATGGCGGATGATTTTGAAGGGGAGATGGCCATTAGATTTTATTGTAATTAACGTTCGAGTCTTGTGATGTAGAGTTGTAGCTCTCGAGTAGCTGCATTGGCGTCCTTTGAGTGTGAACGAGAATAATCATATCATCTGCATAGCTTTAGATTATGATGTTGGGATTCCGGGGAGAGATGCCAGGTAGAAAAGGTGGAAGAAAGTGGGGGATAGGACGGATCCCTGCGATATACCATTGTTTATGCGTTCGCGATAGAGTACGGTGGTGTATTATTAGTGCTTATCGGTTTGCGTGGATGTGTGCAAACCATTTTTTTCTAGTTGGAGTCAAGTTCGGTGTTTGGTATTTTGTTTTAAGACTTATTTTTTCCTTCGTTTTTAAAATTTACGTGATAGGAATAATTATTCTATTTAAATTATTGCAGGTTTATTAAATCGTTCTCTGCGACCTACTCTTGTATGTGTTTCAGTCCCTAGAGCTTTGCTATTGAGTTAAATGAATGATCTGCAATTATAATCTATACCCTAATATCTTTTTGTAAAATTAAATGGTGGTTTAATAAACAAATGCCATCCAATTATAAGCAGTTTCTGGTCGTTATTGAACAAAAATGGAGCAATAACAGTCAAAATATCATCACAAATTTGGTCTCCACCATGCCAAAACGAATTGAAGCACTCCTGAAGAACAAAGGACATCATTGTAAATATTAACTGTGGCATCAATTGACTCATATTATTAATAAAGTGGGTTTGGGCTATAAATTTGTGTATATTTCACCATCAAATTACTATGCAAACATACTAAAACAAAATGCAACTTTGATTAGTTCTAGAAATTTTCTTATAATAATAATAATATAGTAGTCTCGAAACTTTTTCCCATGACTATATTTGGTTTATTGTCTACTATTACTTATTTAAGCCACCGATCCCCTGTGTTGCTATTCTTTATTGTTCACTTTTTGCGGACCATTTCAAGAAGAGCGAACCCAATAAATACATGTATTACATGTTCCTGTTAATATACTCCCCCCCCCCCCCGCCAATGTTTCGATGGCTTCAGGCCGTTTGCTGTCACCTCCGAATCGGGCACACTCGCAGGACGCATCGCCGTCTGATGGAGTGCTTCCCCGATCCTCACTACGACGACAAAGTGACCCCCAAGACGGTTCTGCACATTCTGTCGTTGTTTTTTTGGGGGGGGAGGGAGTTTCTTCATGCACGCAAACCTTTGACTTTAGAGAGTTTTAGGAAGCGGTGGCTCTTCTCCATTAGCGTGTTGGGTGGCAGCGGGCCTCCATCCGACGTTGGAGCAGGCTTTTTCCTTTTAGTTTTTGTGGGTTTGTGTTTTTTAATATAACCAATTCATTAAGGTAATTTAATTACGGCTATTTTACCCATGCAGTATGTCACCAGTAGAGACAAATTAACACTAAAAAATGGATAATTGTTTTTTTGTTTGTTTTTTTAAATAGCCTAAAGATTGGGTGCCCGCTTGCTGGTTGCCGCCAGTAGGAACCTTTAAAAGGTTTAAAAAAAGATGACTCCTCTCTCGGCCACAGGTGACTCTACCACTATATTATATATTCCACCTAGTGTTTTTTTTTTCCTTACATCTTCACTCTACAATGGTGTCGGGGGTATGTCATGGGCTCCCATGTTGCAGCTGACATTTGGAGGATATCGTGCCCTAATGCTTGCAGGAGCATCTTTGGCTGTATATCTTCCACACATTTAGGTTTTAACTGTTACTCCTCTCCCCCCCTGTCAGCGGTGATTGCCCCCTCCCTTGGTTGTTCCCTAGAATGTCCCTGTCGGCTTCTGCTTGTACGCGCCCCGGCCCCCATCCACTGGGCAGCCCAGACTCCGAACCTTTGCCAGTATTTCTTCTGTAGAAAGAAGAGTCATGGGTGGGAGGAGTAACCGTGTGAGAACGCTGTGTCCCCCGTGACTCCATTGCAGCGCCTGGATGAGAAAGGAATTCGATTCTTGAAAGAGGGGTGGTGAAGTGATGTCAATTGGGACGTGGGTGAAGGGTGGTGGGGTGATGGACAAGTGGGACGTGCCTTTCCCCCTGATAAATGGTGCTAGGGGTTAAAACTCTTGTCAGGTTCCCGTCGAGCGGAACAGTTTGCCCGTCTCGGTTTATTACCATTTGTGGATTGACCGTTGCTCGCTGGAATGTACGAGGAGGAATTGGCCGCTTTGTTGTGAGGCTGGGTCGAGTAACTCGATCCTGGATGCGGTTCGAAATGACATAGAAGGATCGAACGCTTGATCGCCTAAAGTGCCATTCAGCTGAAGTCTCGTCGTCGTAAAGGCGATTTACTTTAGGAAGACATTTTAACAAGAGAATCTTTTCCTTCACTCGTGGGATCGAAATCTTTATTCGCGAGTAGAAGGAGGGTGCTCCAAGGAAGGAGAGCCCACTACCCAGTGAGGCCCCATGGGGTCGGCCCCCAAGACTGTAAAAGAGTTCCCCTCCGCACTATACGGGGGGGGGGAGCTAAACCGTCAAGAACAGCCGGGATTAAGGCTATCTACAAACATATAAACGTAGTCCTCATCAAGCCAATTGACACCCCGACTGGCTACGCGTCAATCTGCCACACCATAGGGGATGTGGAGGTGGCCAAGGGCCACCTCCAAAAAATCGGACTAGAGGCAAACATCCCACAAGCAATGTTAGTGCAACGTACTGTTATTCATCGGCGGTTGGACCCACTCTTCACTGACAACACCTGTGAAGAAATCGAGGCAGAGCTGTCAGTGAAGCAGACATGGGCCAACATTTTAAAGGTGGAAAAATTGGGCATTGGAAAAGTATAGTGAAGATCATCTTCTCCTGCATCGAGATGGCAAGAAGAGCCAAGAAAGATAGGCTGCTTGGGTTTTACCTAGAGTTGCACCGATGTTTTTTTTTCAAAATGTATTTTTTTTAAAGAACGGGTTTTTTCTTTTAAAAAAAACATGGCTTGAAAAAAAACTTTTTCATTTCTTTTTTTTTTCAAAATATTATCAAAATAACATATTTTTATGTACTATTTTGGAGTAAATGAAAAACATTAAGCATTTACTAGATAAACAATACCATATTTTCATATTTATAAGTAATTTTAGCTCTATCAGAGTTGTAAAAATCATTTAAGACGATATCTATATAAAGATTATCATGAATAAACTGCCAACTCACCAATTCCTTAGGAAAAAAATTCCCCAATGACCAAATTTAATGAAATCTTGTATAGAGGAATATTCAAATGCCAGTAGCCAGCTTGTTTCTTTACAATACTTATTAGTTAGTACTGTCTCATTACAAAAAATTGTTGATCTATAATTAAAAAATAATCTGGCTCCCTCTAATTTCAAAGTTAAGGATTTCGAATATGTAATAAAATTAATACAACTAGAAACTACTTATCCAAAATTTGGATCTAATGTTTAATTAGTTGGAGCTCTTTAGGATGATAAATAAACTCATTAATTAAATTCAATGTATATTATTATTTTAACAATTAGTAAACTGTTATTATAATTCTTATTATTCCTTTGACTAGACTTAAAGGAAGAGTAGTATACAATAAGATAACACCCTTTATCTATATAAATGAATTAATTGCAGTTTACTAACAAATAAGAAACCCTCCAATAAGCATGGGAAAAACTAAAGATATTTTGTAGGTAATATAATAAAGGTAATATAACACTTGTCCGTTGACTCTTAATAATATACAATATAATTTAATTTCTAAATTAATTATTTTAAAGGATCTTTTAGAACACATTGGGAAAAATAATTATCCATTTAAACATTGAAACAAATATAAAAGATATCATAATCATATAACATAAAAATAAGCTGTTATACCTTTCCTTTCACTACAATCTACACTCATTGTTTGAACCTATCTATTTTGAAAGATATTTGCAAGCATATATAATAATTTTTAAAAAAATATATGTTTATATATTTGAAAAAAATATGTATATACTTATTACTTATATTATAGAATAAAAAAAAATAGAGTATCACAAGTTTTCTTTGACTAAAGTCAATGGTCTACATTAGAAAATTGACAGTAACTCATTTGAAAGATCTCTGTGAGCACATAATATAATTATAAACCATAACTATATGTGTATATATATATATATATATATATATATATATATATATATATATATATATATATATATATATATATATATATATATATATATATATATATATATATATATATAAGTTATAACAAGATTAAGTTTAACCACTAGAATTAAATTAAATGCATAATCCTAAATAATATCTGTGGACTGTGACTAGCAATATTTTCCTTTGACATGAAGTTAAAACTAGGTACTGATTCTCTAACTTGAGCTACCATCTAACTCGGAGATATTCTCATCGCTACTGTCATGTAGGCTATATGAATCTGATTAATCATTTGAGGATAATTCAACTATTTCATCATCTGCTGTTATATTGGTTATCTAATAGCTTGTTAGAAATTGTGTTACGGCTTTGATGTTTGAACTTTGGTCTTAACATTTTGAAGAGTTTTACCCACTCTGGGTGCTCAGTCGTCCTGAGTGAACATGCATTAACATATACTGCTTTTGCAATTTGTTTTGCACATTTTTCCTCTAATTGAATTTAAATATTTATCAACTAAAAAAACTAAATAGTTGGGTATATAATATATTCAATAGGGAAAATAGGATATTTGCATTTTCAAGTTCAGTAAAATCATTTTTATTCTGCATTTAATTTAGTTTTTTTTTATTAAATATATTCAGGTTATTTCAAGAAGGAGTTGTGAAATTTAAATATTACTTTTAATTACATGGTTACCTAAATTTTAGATACTTACATTATCATTCATTTGATCCATGAAAGCACTGATTTTTTTTTTATTCAGGTGCCAATTTTTTGAGACCAGATTTCTTGATGTCTTTGCACAAGGGGTTGAGGAACGACTTGGCTCTAGAAAAATTGGGGCAATCCTTTGTGGGCTTCAAATGATACATTAGAATATGAATCAAGTGAAGAACCTGCGTTATCTTCCACACTAATAGATTCAACATAGTCACCAGTATCAGACATTTTTCCACTTGGTAAATATTTTATCTTCACTGATTCATGGCACTTTTTGCATTCCTTGATATCGTTTATCATTCGTGAGCCATTTTTTGGTACTTCTTTAAAACAAAAAATACACTTTGCTCTTGGACCTTTAAATTTACTGTTCATCGAGTCCTTAAATAGCTTATTTATTTTAGATTTTTTGCGGCCTGAGCCTTGAACTTTACCTATATTGAATAAAATTAATACTTATATCTGATAGGAAGATTATTAAAGATTAAATGCAACAATAAACAGTACACTATTAGCTTGGGTAGGTCCTTATCAAAACATCTGTTTTTAAGGCAAAAAAAACCTATTTAATCTAATTAAACCTAATCTTTGCTTTCCTTGATAATTTTAAAGTTGAACCATTAATTATTACCTTATGTGGCACTCCTTTAGTTTGGATGGGTCCTTCAAAAATAAATAAGGAATTTTAATAAAATAATTTTATAATTAACGATTTAACTTTAAAATCCTCAAGAATAAGTTAGGTAAAGATAGGTTAGGTAAGATTAGTTTAGGTTTGGTTTGATTAAAATAGTTTTTTTGCTTAAAGACAGACATGTTTTGACGAGGACCTACCCAAGCTAATAGTGTACCCAATAAAATTATGCCCTCAGTTAAATGAAACCTATCAAATTAAGTACTTATATGGTATACATAAATATACGTAAACATACAAAAGGAAAAAAATATTGATAAAAAAATCAATATTTTCATATTTTGACCCCAATAGCAAAAAAATATTAATTTCGTGTTTATATTCTTTTATAATGCAAACTTTAGTTCCTTAATGTTAAATTGTTGACTATAATTGCATAATACTCATTGTTTTATGAAAAAAATAAAAGCTTTTTGGGTAAATATATTAAATTGTTGAAAAAAAACCGAAAATTTTGAAAACAAAGAACAAAATGAAACAAAACATGATTTGAAAAAAAAACCCGTGTTTTTTTCCAACACTTGTTTTACCTAAGGGTATCACCCGAGCAAATCGAAACAGAAGACTACATGCCGATCGACTGCTGCTAAAATGCTATGCAGTCGAAAAGTACTTAACAAAGGACTGCACAGCGACAGTAGTTGCATGCTCCAACTGCGCCAAATCCGGGCAGGATGCACGGAAGGGAAGCAAAAGTGCGTCAATTGTGGAGGGGGCCATAGGGCCATCCGCAAAGAAGCCATCCGCACAAAAAGGAAAAAGAGGCAAGAACTAAGACCAAGCTGGTGATGCCAGAGGTGGGTAAAGATATAGCAATGATCATCTTTGCTTGCATGGCTAACCTGGCTAACCCCGGCTCCTTTTCCGAAGCACTTAACCGTCTTCGGGGAACTCTGGTTCCTCGAAAATCCAGACTCGGCGGGAATACTGAATATCCAGTTTACCGACGAGTCCCCACGGGAACATCGACCAAATGAGGAGCCGACGCAGTCCCCTACCGAAGAACCAAAAATAACGGAAGAAACTTCGGAAGGAGAGGGAGAAACAAAAAAAAAGAAAAGAAAAGAGGGAAGAAGAAGAAATAAACAGGAAAAGACAAAGGAACAAATTTAGTCGGACGAAGAAGAAGCGCACGTAGAGGAAGTACTTGAGAATTCTATTTTCTACACTGTCCGCTATATATTTACATTCATGTAATCTCTCTTTGTAATTCATTCTTAATTGACCGTTGACCGTTGCTCTAAGACACTTAAGCGCGAGAGCGAGCGAGCCAGAAATTTGCCTCTGCAGATGCAGGTTTCGGAGCTTCCGGGTCAAGCACAACTGTGTGACGGACTGTCTCTTCCCCCAGGCTACTACTTGGTGGAGTGATTCCTGGGGCGCTTCTTACCGTTTCACTTGATAAACCCAGTATATACCGGGTTTTACAAAAGTTGTGTTAACTAGTGCTTTTTATATTTCGAGAGGTTTACGTGCGATAGAAAAACTTCCGTCAACCAAATAAAGTTCTACTTTCCGAGCACGTGTCATTAAAACATATTTTGCCTTGTGTGGCAGTGTGTCGAGATGGAAGTGAAAAGAATCGAGATCTCTGCTCTCTCGGGCGCGGGCCACAAGTCCAAAGATCGCCAAGCGGCTCAACGTCAGCCGGATGACCCTCGTTCAAACAGACCTCAAGTTGTCAACCGTTTGGCTGTGAGAATGGCTACAACGCTCAAAATGACTGTGCTCGCGAAAAAGAATAATCTCGATGGCCACAGTCACCAGGGCCCTCAAAGAGGAGAGCGGGAAGAGCTTGAAGTGCGTGGATAGGCCTCTGCTCACCAACCGCATGCGAGAACGTTGTTAGTGTTGTCGTTGCCTTCTCAACGACTTGAAGAGTCCTGGCAAACGAATTCTTTTGTTTTTTTGTGAAAAGACTTTCAGGGTTGATCCGATCATTAATAATTAGCAGAACCACTGCGTGACAAGCTTCGGCCAGGACGTCTCCGAGGTCCGCTACGTGTCCACAACCAAACGCCCAGCCTTCCTGATGATACTCGGCGTCGTGGCTTCGAATGGCAAGAAGAGGCCGCAGTTGTGGTTTGCGGCCTGTTACAGGCTTACCGCGGCCGATTACTGAGACATCTCTGCCACAAAAGTCCTGCCCTGGATTAGAAAGATCACGAAGAAGGCGTACTAAGTCTTTCAGCAGGACGGCGCCTGCCCCAGCTCATACGGCTAAGACCGTGCAAGAGTGGTTGGGGTCGAACATGAACTTCTGGTTGAAGGACTTTTGTGCGTCGTTATCGCCCGACCTCAATCCTCTCGACTACACCGTGTGAGCGCATGGCGACGGCAAGTTCTGGTAGGTCCGTCACAGCAACATCGACGAGCTTAAGTCTTCCGTCAAACGCGTATGGACCAGCATGAGGAAGGACTTGGACCGCAATGTGTGCGCGGCTTTCATGTCTCGTCGATTAATATTACAATTTAAACACATTTATATTTTAAATAAAAAAAACTTGTCTAACTGCATTAAAACTACCATCGTGTCCTTTGTTGACACGACACTAATCTAGGTTGGTCCAGATGGTATCCTTCGAGTAGGAATAAATGGCAGGGAAAGGGAAGTTTGACGTGTCTTTTGTAGTCGAAGTTGTTCTTGTTGATTCTGCCAAGATGATGATGACTATATTTGGAGTCTGGTTCATCTCAGGTTGTTTTTCCAATGTTATATCTTCTGCTTTTGAATGATGGCCGTTTATGAAAGATTCTATCGACGCTGGTCGGGTGCCAAGGACCAATCGATTGGATGTTGCTAGTGTTCCCCATACCATCGTGTAATCCTGCGTCGGCCCTGACGGTGTGTACTCAAATTCCTACTTCTGCAAGATTGTAGTTGTACTCCTTGCTACCTCGATCCTCCATCATTGTTCGTTTTTTCCTCTCTGTCGATCGCCTCCTTAGCCCCCGCCTGGGGCCCCCCTACATGGGTGGAAATGATTATTCGAACACTTCGAAAAGATGCCTTCCCCGTTCATAGAGGTCGTGCCCTCCTGCTGAAGATCCGTCTTAGGATCTCACCTAGTTCGCCTCCATGTTGTCCTGCGCCGCATTCGCCCCGATTGTGCGCTACCTGCCGCAAAGCGAATCGGATGGGGTGGGGGGGGGGGTTGACCAAGTTGCTCTTAGAAACGAAATAGTGATGTGTTTGTGTGGGAGGTGGGAAATAGGGCAATCCAGCTGTTATGCGGGTAAGGGGGGAGGGTATGGTAGGCAAGAGAATGAACAGTCAAAGTAAAGAGACAAAATTAAAAGATGGGTTGGGATTGTAGAAAAAAGTTCAACCCTCGAGTCATGGTGCGTCCAAATCCTCCATTAAAAGGTTCGTCCGAAGCGAGAGTATAAAAGTCCGAATTCGATCCTACCTTTGAGGGATCGATGATGATCCAATGGGGAAATGGGTTGCCTCAGCCGTCGCCCTTTCTGATTGACTCCTGCCCCATTTGAAGTCCAGGAAGAAATTTAGCGTTTTCCTCCAGATGTGAAGGGAAGGGTGGACATGAAATTTCCTTCCCACTCGTAATAGTGGGGACAGTTAGGAATCCACCTCGTCGTCCTTTGCCCTTTTCCCCCTCCCGATGTCTTCTTGTTGGCGGCCACCAGAAGAAAAGCTAAAAAGATTTAAAAATCGCCACCTGCTAATCACTCCAAGGCCACTCGGGTAATGCAGGCCCCAAACTGGTCACTATTGAGATGAGAAAGAAATGGCAAGTAACCGCTCAAGGGCCAGCTTGTGAGGGCGCATTTGCATCGCCACACAACGGTCCTAATCGGTGGCCCTTGAAGGCGGAGGTAAACTGACCCGGAACAAAGACAACGGATGGAAAGGCGGCCACCCCCCTCCCCCGTGTGCCGAAAAAGCCCTAAGTGGCAAGGGAAGGAGGGGGGGGGGGCAGAGCGGAATTGGTGTTTGGCTCGTTCCTCTCTCGCCACCCTGTAGCGGCACCTCTTCACCTTGTTTGCGGATCGGCTTCGGATGTAGGAGAGTTGCGTGCTCGACGCAGCCTCCTGTTTTAGCTAATCGGGTTGTGTACCTTCTACACATTTCCACTTTCTTTGCCAATTTATTCTCCTTTTTTTCAAAAACTTGCTACTGGTCAGACCTTTGTTTTTCTCTTTATTCTTTTCATAAATACAAAAAATGGCGCGCTTCAATTACCTTTATATCTTTTGCATTACATTATCTTTCGTCATGCGGTCTATTACCATTCTGTGATGTGGTTATTGGCTTTTTTCTAATATTAACTCATTTACAAGGATTATATTCTGAGTATTTGTTCCCCCTTCGTTAAATGACTTCCATTATTTCCCATATATTTGTTCTTGACCGCAATCAGGTTTATGACATGTCTGGCCTTTGTAATGCCTGTAATTGAGGGAGGGGGAACTAATTTGGTGGATAACGCGATTACGTCGGGTATATGAAGGAGAATACACCAGCGTCTGTCTATGTGTCAACCAACGCCGTTTCTCGGGAAAACGAAAATTCAGGCTGTTTCCCAAAGGGAACTTCGCACCTTCAATTACATTTCCCCCTGTGTACACCTTAAGGGGGGGGGGGTGAGGTGGGTTGAAATAAAAAGACCCTTCCCACACACCCTTATAATTGTAGCCGGTGTAGCCTTGAGCCGTGAGAGCTCTCACTCGCCTTTGTGTTGACCTAAGCTCCATTGCAACAAACTCTCGCAATCCGTCTCTCTCGCGCGGTGTTCCTTTGCTCACTAAACGTATTGCCTCTACTGGAAGATATATAGTGCTTCATGTCTCGCAGCCTTTCGTCATCCTCATTTCCTCTAGGAATCAGAACTAACGACGATTTATCATCCCCAGAATCATCATTATATAATAGTACCTTCTATATGCTCATTCTTCATTATTATTATTATTAACTTTCCTACAAATCTTGTTCCTGTCATGGGATTATTTTTCCCCATTTCTTCGCTATTAGTCAGTCGCCTCCTTCCTATAATCCGTTTGGAGTTCCGTAAGCCGAAGTTAGTACTTTCGAGTTAGTGTGTTTTTGTGTACCGAATCCTTTTCTTAGGGAACTCCAAGTCGCCTTCTCACTCTAACATGTCGTAATCACAAATTGCATCGAGAAATCTCTGGTTCGCCCTCATATTTTGGAGTGTGAGGTTCTATTCTCGCCTCCCGAAAGATGGTATAAAGGCAAGGAAGGAAGAGTACAACGTCGTGCCATCCAAATGGTAACCCAGTTTACAAGACTTTAGGTATTCACTCTCCGAAAACAATAATATTGAAAGGCACGAAAATCAAAATTTTAAAAACAGAAAAAAACTTCAATATTAACATGTAACAAAATTCGCTCAAAACGATCAAGTATGGATGCACATGCAACCCGAATGATATGGGTGAGAGTAGCAAGGAAGCTCTTTGTCCCTGTTCACAGAAACCTTTCACCTCACCGTCAGTCAATGTACAGCAATTGATTTCAAGCTAATGAAAGAAACCGAATCATCCTCGTATGGTGCCAACCTTTTCGGAATGCAAATCGTTCGTGTTTGCACGTTAACCCTCTTCACCCAGCCGAGTGGAAACACCACTTCCCATTAGAGTGAAGTTAATGTACCTTGAGTGCAGCTAGTCCCTGAATGGATTCCAAATTCTGGCCGACTTAACGGCGGTTGCCATACGCTATCGATGACGGTGGTTCGCATCCCACGTTAAGCTGTAGCTCCCCACGGATAAGTAAAATACCTTTTTAATGGATGCAGATCGCTAAATTTTCGACAACGTAAGAAAAGACAAACAAAGCTGATAAGAGAGATGAGCGCGCGCCAAGCACGCATGGGAAGCACATTTGGGGCACTATATCTGCCCCACACTCTCGTATTCCAAGTATGACCAGCAACCACCCCTAAGAACACAAAAGAGACAGGAAACTAAGGACAATGGCTCGCCACGGAGTGCGTTTAACCACCAACACCGAAACAAACTTCACACCCATAAAATACAACATAGAACTCTTTTGTTTCTCTTCTTTTCAACCTTAATCTGGCGACTGCCTTCTAGGGCATAAGTCGGCGTAATCATCCATAGCCTAATGCTAGGCTAGATCAACAGAAGGTGCAAAAGACACCAAAAATCAAAGCAAATCTAAAAACAAGAAGTTAAAAAAAGCAAGAACGAAGCACGTTACGGCGTCGGGGAGAGGCCCACCTCCACTAGGCGCAGGAACACGCGACCAACAACAGTCAAATAGAATGGAAGAGGCCAACCTCCTCCAAAATGTGAGGTTTACGGAAAACTTCCATCAAACAAACTTAGTTATACTTTTCGAGCACTTGTCATAAAAACTCCTTTTGCATTGCGTGCAGGTGCTTCGAGATAGAAGTCAAAAGAATCGAGATCTCTGCTCTCCTGCATGCGGGCCACAAGACCGAACATCGCCAAGGGGCTCAACGTCAGTCGGATGACCCCCCACAGAGTTGCGAAGAGGCTCAAGAACTGGGAGGAACTCAAAGATCGACCTCAAGTTGCCAACCGTTTGGCTGTGGAGCTATGCAAGTTGATGGAGAAATTGGTAAATGTTAGACCACATCGGATGCTCTGCTCCGACTGTGAAACGCCGTCTGCGAGGCTTTCCTTCGTAGACACACTACGCTATAGTGGTTTTAGATCTGGACAAGGTCTATGATGCATGTATCATGGAGACTCCACACGATGGAGGCAAGTGGACACCTCCAAATGTTTATATCTGAATTTCTGCGAGAACGATTCCGCGTTCGGGTGGCGGAGCCCTCTCTGGCCCACTGGAGCAGGAAGAGGGAGTCCCGCAGGGAAGTAGCTTCATTGTAATACTCTTTGCCCTGAGCATCAAAAGTATCACTTCGGTGCTGCGATAAGATGTTCTCGCTACGCTCTACGGGGACGACCATTCGATCTCTTCTGGTACGGCCCCGATGCCACCTCTGGGAGCGTCGACTCCAACAGGCATTGAACCGTATCTCTCGCTATACCGAAGCGCACAAATTTCGGTTTTTCCTTTTGTTCGGGTCGGCTATACCCCGACTGTTTCCTAAGTCTTGTTTTCGACCGACGCCTCATCTGGACGTCTCATATTCGCAGCCTTAGGATCTTTTGTAAGCCGCGCCATAGACATTCCTCGTTCTGTGACGTTCAGCGCTTGGGGTGCTGATAGGGCTACTGCCTTACTTTTTTTCGATCCCTGATTTTTTAAGTTTTTCCAATATTTATCATTGTTATTTTTTCATAATTTTATTTTAAAGTAGCCTAGTTCCAGGCTGTCGTGTTTTTCGGCGACTTATGCCCAAGTGGGCAGTTACCAGATGGGCTCTATAAAATTTAAAAAAATAAATGTGACGTTCAGCGCCTGAGGTGCTGATAGAGCTACTGCCTTACTCTTTATCGATCCTTTGTTCGTTCGAATTTTGACTACGGATAAGAGTTTTATGTATCCACAGCCGAGCATGTATTGCGGAAGGTGAGCTCAATCCACCACACCGGTTTCCACCTGGCGACCGTTGCCTTCCGCAGGTTCCCCATTGAAAGCCTCCTTGTCAATACCTGTGAGATGTCATTCGATTTGCGCCGTGTACAGTGCACAATGCGCCTGTACGCGCCACCCCAGTGCCTCCCTCAGTCGCCATGGTTCTTAGTGCATTCCCAACCGATCTCGAGGGTGGCTAGACCACCGAGCGACGCTAGTCCTACTCTTAGCCCTTCGAGAGCTCGGTGTAGCTCTGTGGCCAGTATCGCCTCTGGTTCTGCCTAGGACGCCTCCCTGGAAAGTACTACATTTGACTATTTGTCGCCACGCCTCTGCTCCCAAAGCTTGTACAGCGCCGGGAATATTGCGTTCGGCCTTTTTGGAGTAGAGTCCGTGTTGTGCTGGAACCGTGCCAATGTATACGGATGTCTCCAAGTCCCAAGAGGGTGTGGGTTTCCACGCCGTATCCTCTCCGCTTGAAGCCAGCCAGGCGCTTCGTCTCTCTTCACGGCCGAGCTGGTTGCAATACACAGCTCGGTAGGTGAGCTAACGCGCCCTGCCCGGTTCGGAGACCGGATTGTGATCTTTAGTGACTCATAAGCGCCCTGAGTGATCTCGGGTATTGGAATCTCCACATCCCTTGGTTCCCAGTTTTCCTGACGCCTCAGTTTCGGCGAGCCGCGCGGATGTCGAGATTATATTCTGCTGGGGTCCTGGACATGTGGGAATGAGGGCGCCAAAGAGTCTGCGAGGAGTGGGCGACCAGACCAGCGTTTCTCCCTTCTTAACACCGATTAGAATGCAAGAATCCGAGCTGCTTGGCTAAGAAGATGTGAAACGGCCTTGCTCTGCGACTCTTCGCATGGTCCCACCCCCTAATACAGCGACGGCTTCAGGTCGCTTCTGTCGACTTCGAATCGGGTACACTCGCGGGATGCACCGCCATCTGATGGAACGCTCCCTTTCCCCAGGCGCCTGAGCGTGCTTCCTTGTTGCCCATGTTTTGTTTCTTATTTCTTTGTATTGTTTTGTTGTTTGTTTTTGTTTTTTGGTGAATTTTACAAGTAGCTTATTCTTAAATTTTAATTGCGGCCACTCATGCTCTTGGTGGCTGTCGCAAGATGGCCGCTATTATGAAAAATCCGCTACCCCCGCAACACGTTCGAGCAGGGTGAATGGGCCCGCTGTTCTCGGGTCTCTTGCCCCGCACCCCATTTTCTCGTCGGCATCTTGTAGTTTCTAACTTGGATTTGCTCCCCTTTTAAAACCGCGCCTACGATTAATTAATGGTTATCTTTCTTGATCCTTTAATTGCGACCGCACCCACAACGGGGCTAGGTCGCAAACAGATTGATACCAGTTTTCTCCTAAGACCTCGCTCAGAAGGGGCTGTGGGCGCTGGCCCCACTCCTATTAGTGCAAATAACTGTTTAGTCGTATCGCTTTTTGAGCTATCGCACTTAATTAATTTCGCCTCGCAATTGGAAAGTTTTCTCAGAATATCAAGGATTTATCATTGTTGCTCAAGCGCTTGCTTTTGAGGGGGGGGTTTCTGGTACCAGCTTGTTCCTGGAAGCATATAGGACATTACCCGTTCAAGTGTTTACGATTGTTGAGCTCTGATATTGGTCTTTGTCCCTCGTTAGTTGCACCGGGAGGTCAAACAATCACTAACCACTACCTTACACTGAACACCTGTGTAAATCTGACGTAGATACGATCGCGTAAACCTAATTTCGCTCCTTCCATTTCCCTCCGCCCGCGTTGTATAATTGCATTAATCGTATCTTTCTTCGATGATTGTAACTTAAACGGCTTCGTTTGCCAAAAAGTAACAGTCGCTAACGAGAGAAGTTTTCAAGGCCAAACTAGATTTTATTCAAGGAAATATTTTTGCATTGCGTATGACACCTTTTAACGGGAGATCGAAATTATGCGGAAAAAAGTACAAGAGACTTCGAAGTAAAAGTGCCTCAATCTCGAAGCAAGCATGTCTACCAGCCCTGTAGACTTTTCATCCAACTATATATATATATATATATATATATATATATATATATATATATATATATATATATATATATATATATATATATATATATATATATATATATATAATATATTTTAAGGTCGTTGCTACTAGTTTTTAGATAATAAAAAAAAAATGTATGAGAAGTAGTGTTTCCTTCTCCGTTTAGAGATATGTCTATTCCTTCCCTTCCTTCGATATCTAGTTTATGCTTTAGGGCGCATTCTTCCTACCCACCGCGATAACCACTTCGAAAGCGTGGAGTAAAAATCATTTGATTCCTCCTGGGCAGGATTCTTCTTCGATCCATGACACGGCCGCGTCTCCTGAGCGAATTAGAGTGCTTAATTCGATTTGCATCCTGAAACTTTCCTGAATGAGAGAGGCAGTGAATCGGAATATGGATCGCAAACTCATTCCAAAGAAGTGGTAATGATGATAATGATCAGTTCACTCAAGGTAATCGGGGGCACGCTAATGAGGTCACTATAAAGAGTTTACATTTTTTGCCTGATTTGTTCCGAGTTATTAAAGTCTCCACGGTTTCCTAGACAGTTTTGATAACTTCGAATTATTTTTCTGTTTCTTACTGCCATCATCATCGCCATCTTTCTTATCTGCGGCTTCCCTCGTTCTTCCGCGCCACAAGAGGACCTTTTTAATTGTGAAAGTTGGGCAGGGTTAGGATAATTGCACGTTCACTGACCCCTAGTTTCGCAAGATTATAATATATACTTGGACACCCACGCACACTCGTTCTTCTTTTACGGACTTGTTGAAAACTCTCAGTTTACTATTCTTTACTGAATAAAAAGGGTCATTATTTTGGTTCTCGGTTTGGTTTTTGGTCTTAAAACGAGCAATATCTCGTAATCGAAATTATTTCAGGTGGGGGGGGGGAGTATATGTGTGTTGCTGTTTTCCCTGCCGTGTTATTGTGGCCCAGGGATTGCCCATTGTCGGTTTTGTTTTTCTTTATTTGTTTTACCTCCGCCAACAGATTTAGGGTTGGTAATGTTATCATGCGTGTACAAGAGATCCCAAAAGGTTATCCTACGGACTTCGATGAAATTTCGTGGAGGGGTGGGCTTTGGGGCCAGAGTTAATTAGATTTGGTGCCGGATCTATTTCCGGATAACTCTAGCTTTCATTAACATTGACAGATAAGGACACTTTCTGAAATTTCGGCGTAGCTGTTCACTTTATGCGTGCTTTCTAGTTTTCATCTGGTCTCACTTGCCTCAGTCTTTACTTTTTCTCTTTCGCCCTCCTTTGTCTTTATTTCTTTCCTGATCAACTGCCCCACCAAATCTTGTTCCTATTTTCAGAGCCAATTTTAATGCGACTATGGCGATTGTCGGCTCAAAATGGCTTGATACCTTGGGTGAGCAAAGTGAAAGGTGTGTGTTTATATATATATATATATATATATATATATATATATATATATATATATATATATATATATATATATATATATATATATATATCACCGCGCTCTCGCTTTGCTTTTTTCAGGAAAGAAGAATTCGTGCCCTGTGGTTCAGTTTGCCAGGCAGCTCTCCTGCAGGATGAATTTACGAGACAGGTTAGGACACGGAATGCAATGGATAACGCAGAAGATAAGAAGCCAATCTGTTAAACTTGGGAGTCGAAAATGGATTCACAAATTCGAATTGTAAATTTAACTCTCGACTAAATTGAGTGAGGCTCTTCTCAGAAACTGGCGTCTTTTCCTTTCCTGATCTTTCAACTACCATTGATTGTATGTTTTTTGTTTTGTTTTTTAATATTGATTTGGTTCTTCGTCTGTTACCTTTGATAATTGGATTTTTTTTTTTAATATTGGCTTTAGAAATGGCCTCCATGAGACAAGACTCGGGTCTTTTATTTAACACCGAAAAATAATATATATATATATATATATATATATATATATATATATATATATATATATATATATATATATATATATATATACACACATACACACACACACACACATTTTTCTTCCTGTTTCATCTCTACTGGGCAATTTCCTTCCCGAGTTCGCCATTTTATTCCTGACATTGAACGAATTTTATCTTCCGACGTTCCACAATATCGTTTTGTCTGTCTGTAGCGGATCCACGCGGACTCTCGAATCACGTATTTGAGAATTATCTTGAGAAACGATTCAAAACGCTATCATAAGCCTGAATGCATCTGGTCAAACAAACATGATAACGCCGAACCATCAAGTCGGCTACATTCCATCGCACAGGTATTTTCTCCACGGTTGGTTGCCCGTTCGTTATAGAAGATTGGGTTCATCGGACGTCTTTATTTTCCCAGATTTTCCCCGAAGACGTGCCGCTCGATCTGCTAACGCTCACAAATCAAAGCAATCTTCAACTCTAGCAGTCACTGATCAAGCAACGCATGCCACCTCCCTGGCACTTCGCTTACTTTCGTCAAATTACTCCTCACGTTTCGAAGACATCCCGCCACACTCATCGAATGCCTCTAAAATTTGATCACGACACTTCATCAACATTAAGAGCGACCTATCTGCAACCGCAGGAATTTGGACACTCAAACTTTCCAAGTCAACCAGATTCCTAAATTTATTTCAATTTCCATTGCTTGCTTTAACTCAAACTTGGCCCTCAAATAATTGAACTTTGTCGTTATTCATTAAATATCTCTTTTCCTAAGAGTGCACGTTATTACAAACCTATTAATCATCCGTCGCAATAGCTCTTTATTTATTAAGGTTTCCATGCAGCTTTAGTTTTTTTTTTGTCAATCTTCTTGTACTGTGATCTTCTCTCCTTCCGCTAGGCTAAGGATTTAGTTCCGGCGTGCTCAGCGCTACATAGGTCGGCTTAAGTCTCATCATTTTAGAAGGCACCCTCTACTTCTAGCCACTCCAAACGTAAGAGCACGGATGCTTCCGTGCCCATTCGAGACCATTTTGCTGGTTCTACTCACCCACAACTTTCTTTGGTCGGCCTTTATTTTCACAGTGTAGATGCTGACCTTCTCAGCCAACTATCCCGGATTGGGGCTGAGGGGGGGCAATGTTCGATGGTTTTTTAACAACCTGCTTCATCCCTACCCATACCTTCCTCATATCTCCTTTCCTTCTCACTTCACACCATTAATTTTACGCGAGGCCCAAGGTGGAGCCGGCATGCTGAAGGGCTGCCAGGCCACCAGGCGGGAGGAGTGACCTTAAATTGCGGCACCTGGCTCTGTCAGCCCCGTACGCACCCCTTGCAGAGCGGGCTACTGCAAGGGGTGATAAGCGTCTGCATCACGTAAAAGAATTAGGGTTACCATGCCCAATGATGACAAAATTAAAAATCTCCCCTCAATTTTCCCTCGTCCATCGTCGGAGCCGCCCTCGGGCAGCTCCGCAGGAAAAATGGAGATCCCATCCCTGTGTTGTCGCAGGGGACCCTCCAAATCTCTCAACCCGGAAAGGAGGCTTACTCCTCTCTTTCGCCTACGGGTGTAGGGGACTCCCCCTCACCCGTCTCCCATCTTCTTTGCCAAGCAGTCCGACGGGCAGCTCTTCGGACTGCTTGGCAAAGAAGATGGGAGACAGTCGAAGGGAACTTAAAGTTGCGTGCCATTGCGCAGCGACTGTTCCCATGGACCTATCCCCCAATGCCGCGACGGCTTCAGGTCGCTTTCTGTCGTCTCCGAATCGGACACACTCGTGTGACGCATCGCTATTTAAAGGAGCGCTCGCCTGTGCCCTATTGCGACGACTGCGTCGTCCCCCAGACTGTTCGCCACATTCTTGTCGAATGTCCCAGTCTGGGTGATCTTCGCGCACGTTACCTGTCCCGGTACCGGGATGGGCGGGGTCACTTCCGCCTGTCCCTTGTACTCGGGATGAGTGCGTGCACCATGACTGGTGGACTTGTTGAATTTTGGGGTGAGGCCCACCTTCTCCCTTGTATTTAACTTGTTTTTTGTCATTGTTGTTTGTTTTGTTTTTTTGTAGGTCGCAGGCTCCTGCGCCGGGGGGAGGGGGACCTCCCCCCGACGCCGGAGCTTGCTCCCTGATTGTTATCCCCTTTTTATTGTTGTTTCTGTTAAAAAAAATATTTTAAAGTAGCCTAGAACTGGGCTGTTTGTTTGCGGCGACTTATGCCCAAGTGGGCAGTCGCCAGATAGCCCCTTGAAAAAAAAAAATCACCCCCTTGTCTGTAGGTCCTTCGGGCCCCCTCTTTCCAGCTGCAGTCCCCCCTTTAATTTCCAAGGGGACTGCAAAGAAAGTCAGCACGCAGCCAATAACCGACCGCTCCCCATTAAAGTGGCTCGGCAAGGGAAACCCCCTTAGGGGGGAGTGGGAAGCCAGGCTCCATCGGTCACTTGTCTCAAAAGACCTGCCGGCTAGAATATATAAGCCTAGCGGGGGTCAAGGCCTGTACCACCCCAGGCTTGACTTGGGACACCGCTACCAATGGGACCTGTGAAGTTCTGGGGGAGATGACGAACTGGAGCCCCCCCCCCTTTTTGGAGGGCTTTCCATGGGGGTGAATCTGAGCTCGGCGCCAAGCAGCGAACTCGAGTCCGCCCCTATACAAGCTCCTCATCAAACGGCTCGGGTCTCCAAGGCAGTACAAGGGAGGGATCTCCTCCTCCGTCTGGTTCCCCTACGACCGCCAGGACCTTCTCCATCTCTGAGAAGGACCTTGCTGAGGCCGGTCCATCCTGCTGGCTCAGGGGAGAAGCGGTTTCATTCACCGCCCTCCTCTCCTAAAAAGAAGAAAAACAACAAGAAGACTCGGGGCTGCCACTTCGGTAAGCGACCAAGCCAAGATCGGCACATCCGGCCCCTCTGCCCCTGCCTAAGCCTAAAAGTGCTAGTACGCGGAGCGGAGCCTCGATTACATCGGGGCCCCTCATTCAGAGACTACCCGGCGTTTTCGAGCCCGCTTGCTTCAAACGCTTCCTGGTTATTCGCGCCACTGATGGTAGCATGTTGGCTAAGGGCAACATGATCCATCAGAGGAGAGCCTTAGTTAGTAGAATTGGTCGAGAGTCGAAGGTGACCCGTTTCTCGGACGGGAGCTTTTTGGCGAATGTGTCGAATCCCTCCGAGGCGGCCATGATTAGTGCCCTTCGGACACTTGATGGCACGCCTGTGAGTGTGACGCCGCACTGTACCATGAACTTCGTGAAAGAAGTAGTTTATGCGAGGGATCTCGTGGACTACTCCATTGAGGACATCACCTTAGAGCTGGCCGACCGTCGGTGCGTGCCGGTTGGTATCGCTACCGCGTGAAGGCAATTGGCCATACTAATCGCTCCTGTCGACGTGCGAAGTCGGGGTTACCCGAAACCGGTGTAAGTTGCTCCAAGGCCACACACGATAAGTCCAAATCGCAAGTGGCCAAGTGTGTCAATTGCGGAGAGCTGCACCGCGCTTCTGCGAAGCAATGTGGTGCGTATCTCCTTGAGAAGGAAATCCTGGCCGTTTAGGCTCAGGATAGTCGCATTTCGCCAGGCTAAGGACTTGGTCCTGGCGCGCCCAGCGCTACTCGGGACGTCCTATGCCTCAATGTTGAAAAAGACACCCGCTGCTCCTGGCCCCTCCAGGCCTACGAGTACGGTCGTTTCCGCGCCCATTCGGAACCCTTCTGCGGGTTCTATCCACCCCGGGCGCTCCCCTGGTAAAGCTGGCGGCACACTGGGTCCGCCCCAGTCACGGCAAAAACCTGAGTTCCCCCCTTCCCCCAGCGTGACCAATTCCCGTAAGTCGAAACGGCCACGCGCCTCCATCGAGTCGTTAGACTCGCAGGAGGCAACACCCCTGAAGTTGGTCGCCAGGCCATCTTCCGGGGTTCCTAAAGCTACCCCCCGAAAAGGGGATAACAACAAAGGAGCTTCGGCTCCTTCGCCCACGCCTAGTGGTGGGCTGGGTGGCTCGGAGACGGTGGATCCTCGAAAAAAGCCCCCCCCCCCCGCCTCCGAAGCTGCAACGCCCGCCTAAGGTTTCGAGGCGGAGGGAGGAAAAGGCTCGCATGGCGAGCCCAACCTCCCCCAATAAGTCCTCGAAGGCGACAGCGCATTGTCCGGCCAACAGCGCCCGGGGTTCTGCCCCCGGGAAGCGTATGGCTATTCCCGTGAGGGTCTGTCTTCTCTTCGAAGAGGGTCCCCACATCTGATCCGAGCTAGGCCTGAAGGGCATATTCCTTCAATGGAATTGCCGTGGACTTCGGGCCAACTGGGAGGAGCTGTGGATGCTCGTCTCGTCCCGTTCCCCGTTAGCTATCTTTTTGCAGGAGACCATGCTGGGCGCATGCCCCCTACCTACCCTCTCAGGGTATAAGGGTTTTGCGACCCCATTACCACGGGATGGGGGCTGGGCGGGAGGATGTGCGATTTGCACCCGGCATGATGCTCCGTTCTTCTCTTCACTTTAGATAAATCCTTTCAGGCAGCAGCTGTGCAGCTGCATCTTGATCGGAGGTATACTGTTATTTCCGCGTACATTCCACCGTCAGCCGACTTCGACGCGGGGGACTTGCGCCGCGTCGTGCCACGGTTGCCGATGCCCTTTCTCTTGCTGGGAGATCTAAACGATAGACACCCCCTCTGGGGAGACTACTCTACCAATCTCCGGGAGCTTTCTCACTCGTCCAAGCTTGGGCCTTCTACCATTTAGTGGGACTGGTTCATCTGGTCCTCACACCCCAGGGATGTTCGGTTGGGGTAGGTGGATTTTTGATGGAGTGGCTAAAAACCAGTGAAAAGAGTGGGTAGGTACACATTTTAAGATAGACCTGGGTGTGTGGAGTCTTCTCTTGATCTTGAAGCTCTCCCTTCTCCCCCTGAGTGAGTATTTGGGCATTTCCATTCGTTACACTTTGAAATTCAAAACGCTGTAAGAGGTCAACCCGTCAACTCTCCCCCGTTCTCGGAAATCCATTTCGCTGTCTCCTTTCGGCTTTGGTCTGTTTTAGTCCTATGAGTTGTATTTTTTTTAGGCGTGCTTGTTCTAGCAGTTAAATTCAAGCCTAGAAAGTGAGTATTCATATTTCTTTTGTCTAAGCTATTTATTTAAAGATCCTTTTTTATAACGTCGAAACTTTGGAGGGTTTTTGCCCTTCTCATCAATGTACCATTCTTAACTAACGAGGGCTTGAGGATACCACTCATATTATCAAGTCGTCTGGAGGTTTTATTTTTTTCCAAACTAACCGCGATCGACTACCTCTGACACTGGGGGGTGGGGCTTAGTACGGGTGATAATCTGGCAACAGATTGGTGAGGAGAAATGCCAAGGACCGGCATAGGCAGGCAAAATGTCGAGCACCCTCATAGCCATGGAAAATGGCAAGGACCTGCATTGGAATGCGAAATGACGATGACCGGCATAAAGCTGGAAAATGGTAAGAATCTGCTTAGCATGAGCCCTCTTCAGAATGTCATTGAAATTAAAAATGTCAAGTGCTGGCATAGAGATCGGAAAGGAAAAGGACTGGTGTAAACACTGGAAATGGCGAGGAGCGACACAACCGGAAATAGCTACCGACTTGAAACGTTCGTTGGCGTTTCTCCCGGCCCTAGATTTTCGACCCCCTCGTTGTTCTCAGTGGCTAGTGCCGTGCGTCCGCCGAGCTCCGCCTCATACCACCGCCTTGCTCGAAATAAGTGGTGTGAGACTTGAGAGTCAGAGATGGAGAGTTAAGCAAGCGCTTCCGCCTCCTCGCCCATCTCACCCCGCGCTTCTTCACGTACGAGCCGGCCAGCCCCTGGGAGTCGTTTGGCGCCTCCACCGCTATCCTTATTTCGTACTGGTTACCAATTATTATTATTACCTCTCAAGGAAATTGATGGCAGATATATAGGTGGGGGAAACTCGTCCTAGAGCTATAATTTTGGTTGTTATTGTAACTAATAAGTTTTTCTTAAATCTGATATGGTAATAAAAGTAATGCAAGACACGTCAATATCTATTTTACAATGGGCACTCGCTAATTTCCTTAAAAAAACTCAACAACTCTAGTGAACTATCCCGTTGTTGGTTTATTATTAGTAGTAGTAATAGTAGTGTCGTTACCGCTGTTTTTTCAGGGAGTTGGAGGAAAGCATTTAGAGACGACCGAATGCTTTCTTCACTCCCCCCCCCCTTGTTTGTCAAGCACTCTGGTCTCCCTCCATTTTCCTTAATAAGTTTGTAATTGCGAGTTCCGTTGTTCTTGTGTACGAACTCGTTGCACGAGTGCTCGGTTACGGCAATTATGACTGGCGAGATTTGTCATTGGCTCCTTGTTACTCTCCATTTGTTTTTTTGTTTTTTATTGACCACTTTCTTCTCATTCCACTAAACCACCTATCCTTGTTCCTGTAAAAGGACCACCTACCCTAAAGGGGGAGACCGGGAAAGAGAGTTTATCAAGCCACCCCCACTTCCCTGCCTCCTTCCTTCCCAAATATTGTACTCAAGCAGTGTATCTTTCACGTATTTGTTTTTTACTCCTAAAGAAAAGAAATAAGACAATGAATGAATAGATACGGTGGTGTATAATCGAGAAGAACGAGGAGGCAAAGGCAAATCTCTTCAGCCATAATTTCCGTGTCCGAACGCGACGGAAAAGTCCACAGAGAAACAGACAGAAATTAAGGACGACTTCTTCCTGGCTGCAGGATAAGTCATGAGGAATTCCTTCATGAATAGGGGGAGGACATTCGAGAGAGTTGGGTATCAGAAGGCCTTAATCATACACAAAGAAGAAAGCTAAAACTATCTAGGACCGGGCTTTTTTCTTTTTACCTACAGGATAAGTCGTGAGGAATTCCTCTGGAAGGGGAAGAGGACATTATAGGGTCTTAGGTATCCTAAGGCATTCGCCAAAAGCAAAGAAGAAAGCTAAATTATAAAGGGCTTGGCACAAGAGAGAGATAACAAAGACCAACACCTCATCCCAGACAAGTTACATGGCTACAGACGTGAGGTGGATATATGAAAACTTCACTGCGGATCGCACAGTCAGCAGGGACTAGGATTCCGTACCTAGTCAGAAGAATGAAAGAAATACCACCAATGAGAATTACATATTATATGAAGTCTGTTGCAAGGAATAAACACCGACTAGACATCTGTGCGGGGTGCTTTTCCAAAGCCTTAACGTAACATCTCGGAGACTGGATACCCCATTCATTGTGGAGAAAACAAGATTAATATGGACGACAACAGAAAAAGGAGGAAGATTACAGAGGTAGGATTCTAGGTAGCTCGGAAATGTACGAATGCATCTTCCGGATTTTCTAGATCACTACATTTCTTTGCCAAGAAACTTGCTGAAAACAGAACATGACCGCTGACTTTTTTTCGGGGAGGGTTCTTGGGGGGAGGAGGGGTTATACTTAATACCTACCGCCTAAAATTAGGCTACTCTATAACTTCGGCAGCTATACCCCTGCAAACAATCGCCTGTGTAGTACTCTAACAAAAAATGCTCTCCCGACTTTGCTCGATGGCTGACGGGCACTGGAATGGGGGAGAGGCCTCGTCGATGTAGATGGTCAGACTCCCTGGATGTGGGGTTAATAGCTATTGGCAGGTCTCCCATAGTTGACAAATTGGTGATGTGGACGATGATAGTTCTAGAAGGTGTCATTGATTTGAAGAGAGGGGCGGGGGCTTAGTAGAGTGGAAATCGAGATAAATTCAGGACAATTATACTCTTGTTTTGATGCAGATTGAAGATGCAAGGATAAGTTCCACCCTCTGATAAAATAAGAGTTTATCGATTAATAACAGAACAGACACACCGTGAGTGTGTGTTTAGAAGCCCCCTCCCCCTATAACTATAATATTGATGCGTAGCGGATAAGCCTGCTATTTGAATTGTCTTGAGAGATGGCTTGACTCGCAGAAAATCCAAAGTGCGTAAATAAGTCTCGGGTAATATTCACGTTAATATCGGTTCGTTCTTCTGTTCGTCTGTTCGAGAATACGATAGCTCCAAAGAGTAACTCATCGCAGGTTGTAATGGTTATTTGCGTGAGAGCGGGATGCAGCTTGTATCGTAACTGGTGTGTCTGAAGAAGAAAAACTTTCCAATGCGTTCAGCAGAACTAACGAATGTGAGCTTCTGTAGTTAACACTTTTTGGAACAGTCGTGAATATCGTGAGTCAACACCTGACTTCTTTAGTATCCTAATACAAAGTCTTTCTTCACGGTAAATAGAGGGAAGTTGTAGCAAAACGTGCAACGCGCTGTCTTCTATAGCGTATTGTGGCTCTTCCGAAGCTAAGGCGATTATCTGTCGTTCTTTCCCGATGGGGACGGGAGAATGAGGGGAAGGGGGTGTTCACCCATGGAGCGATCCATTCGGGGTCGTACTTCGAGTGCATGTTTACTTGGAGAGGTGTGCGAGTCTTTTCACCAACTTGAAGACTTGGAATTTGTGATGTGATCAATTCCGTGTTTCACCTCGCAATTGGCAAGTAAGTAAATATTGAAGGTCCTAAAGCAGGGGTGAGGAAACCCTCGCCCGCGAGCCCAATTTTCTTCCCCTCCCCTCCCTGAGTGATATATTTGTATGGTATATTAAATAAATGGAATATCTCATAAGTATTACTATCCCAATTTTCGTGGTGGCATTCAATAAAAATGTTGCGTATTATTTTTTTTTTTTAAGTATTAATGCACGAGTCTATCGCACCATGTAATAAATTTAAACATTTACAAAGATACCAGAGTCGAATTTATCGTCCGCCGATTTTTTTCATTAGAAATTTTCGTCCACGGCTCAAAAAAGTTTCCCCTCCCCTGTCCTAAAGGAAGGGGGCGAGATAAGATCCGTTTCTTATGTGCCCATGTGGAACCACTTCTAGTGACTACAAAATTTTAAAGTCCACCAGAGGGGGCTTCATAAATATTAACCACATTGTGATTTAGGGCAACTGTTTAATAGGACATTTTCTCCCGCAGGCGAAGCAGAAGGCGTCTGTCGCTTGGATTGTCCAGAAGGCGCACAAGAATAAAGTTCCGGCTGATATCGAAGAGCCTTACTACAAAGATTATGAGGTAAATTACTAAAATTTCTTTTACTTGGGAGTGTGGGGGCCCTGGTACCTCCTTTCGTTAGGTCTTCTGCGGGAGGTGGCATTGTTTACTGAGTGGTGGAAATGCGCCTTCACTTGATTCTTCTCTGTTGTTTCTGTCATTTCTACTCTCGTTTGTCTTGCTCCTCTTCCCACTGAGCTGAGGTTAATGGTAGAAAAGTGGTGCAATCCAACCGAGGTGTCTGAAATCTCTTGGCTTCTTCAAATCAGTGTGTGTCCGTCCCTATCCAAGATGAAGAAACCCCGCCATATTCTGTGGTGTCGTAATTTGAGGTTACTGAAAGCCCCCCCCCCCTTCCCTCCTCCCTCTTACGCTCTTTACCATCGTCCCGAAGGAAAAGGAAGATCATCCAAATTGCAATTGCTAGACTAAGGGAGCTGGCAGGACCCCCCTCAAAGAAAAGAAAATCAGATTCCCTGCCTCTTCGTCCGAAATAAGGGAGATAACGCTTGGAGTCGCATTTTTTCCCTTTTTCTGCGGGGCAAGAAGTTAGATGACCCGAGGTGTCTATCGCCCACAATGAGTCGAGTTGCGTGGGTTCTCAACTATCCCTGTCTCTCTGGCTTGCTAAGGGAAAGGGTAAGTTTACGCCCTGTCCGTCGCCCCGTGCTTGGCATTAAAGTGTCTGCTCTTAGGGTGATGCCACGTTCTTCTTTCTGCCACCCAACCCCTTCCCTGCGCTTGTGTGCAGTAAATCGATTTCCAGGTGTCTTCAGTTTGCCCATGGGTCGAACCCCGAAGGGCGCTCGAGTTCAGAATTTGAGTTCTCGTGTTTTTTCCTTGCAATCAAGATCTAATTTATCGACCTCGATATTCGCTGTCTGGTGAGGGTTGGGTGTGCAATGGGTCTTTGTTTCATTTTTTTTATCCGTCTAAGGCCGGAGCCAAGGGGTATTTCTTGAGTGCCGGGGTTCCGCGTACGAATACCCTCGTTCCATCTCATTGTTTCCCTCATTGATTTACTTTAGCTATTTCTATCCTCGCTTTTATCCTCTCTGTTCCAACCCTCCTCTGAGGGGTGGTTTGCCCCCTCCTTTGCGCTAGGGATCCGTTGTTGCTGGGCATTGGAAAGTGCCAATCCTAGCTTCTGGACCCCGAGGGTGCGTCGAGTCAAGCACGAGAAACCATGCTGCAGCCGTCATCTAGAGAATTGCTTGCTTCCCCTGGATATGACAGATTCTGATGAGTTGCGCGCCCTCATGGCTCCTCCCTACCACCCCGAGTACCAAGTAATTCCTCGAGTCTTCGGGCTATAGATCTTCCTTTCTTTTCAAATCTCATTTCACAAACTTTTCCGCCAAGATGCCCTTGTTAGTATCGTGTTTTAGTTAAGTCCATAACAACAGTAACAACTCAGACTCCCTCCTCATTTTCTCTTTGTTTGACTCTACTTTTATTCCTTTTTTCAAGTTCTTTCAGTGTATTCACCGGATCACACAGTACATAGTTACATCATTCTTTATTATCATTATTATCAGTGGGATGGAAGCCACTGTAGTAGCATGGGTTTGTCTCTGTTATTCTTGACCGTTGTCGGTAGTCTGTTATTCTTGTTCTTCCCTCTTCTTCTTGCATTACCGGGGGTCCTTGCTCCCCTCCCCCCCCTGCATATTTTTTCCTCTCGAATTTAAAGCGCGTAATATTAACAAGGCCGTCTACCCTCAAAAGTTTGCAAAGAGAAATCTGTGAAGGTGGTGGTGTAGATAAAGGAATTAAAATATGTGGAAGAGATATGGCCATGAGTCGGTATGGCATACTATCCTCCAGCTGTCAGCTCCAGCAATGTTGCTCATGTTACATCTGACATTACATTGGGGGTGGTAATCACACCGAGAGATATTTTCTTGTTTGCTTTTATTTATTTGAAAAAATAAGCGAAAACCAATGAGCTCATCGTCGCTGTAAGCTTTGAAAAGATGTTCATAAAAGCAAACACAAAATGGAGTTAGGTTGGGTAATAATGTGTACAAGTTAATAGCCCAAGTAAACGACTTAGCTGGGAAGGTGGCGCCATTTCCCTCTATCTGCTTTCGTGTATTAGTGATTTTAACGAGGGCGACCTGTCTCTGGCTTGCTCATTTATTGGTCTCGATTTTGAGGTAAATAAGAGAATCGCTTCGCCCGTTCCAGAGTTTTAAAGGTTAAATATTTCGTTGGTTGTGTTACGGGACTGAGTAAATGAGGCTGTTGTTTCCTGGATTGATTTTTTGGGTCGCCGTTCAGCCTCGCGCGTGATGCTTTGACCTTCAGCTTAATAACTCGGTCAAATGGGCTCCTTGGCCGTCGAGAACGGACATAAGGATCCCGAATGACGTCAGTTGGTGATCCAAAGGTTCGCTCGGCCGCCCTTCCTAAGGGGTAGGTAAATATATAAACCATACGACGAGTGGGCATGCAAGCTAGGGATAGTGCAGGTAGTATTTCCTTATCATTTGAGGAATAGGTTGCCCACTGCTCAGATAAATAAATCCTTGTCTTTTCTTAGCTTTCTGAAATTTTTGTGGATCAGTGCAAGGTTTTTTTTTTATTCTTTGTCATGGTTTTGAAGTTTATTCATTCTGTTATCGCTCTTCTTTTGGCTGCCTTTTATCATCTGATCCATCTATGCATTCATTGTCTCGCCACACGCTAAGCCCAGCTCCTCTTCAAGTTCTCGGTTTCTGCCAACTTGGTACCTGGAGGAGCGGCGTACCCTCCCTGTCCCAATGTCCCTGGTAGTCTAAAACTGGATTGAGACTGCCTGAGTTTTATTCTTTCCAGAGATTTTCATTGTACCCATTTTCGCCACTTTCTTTGGAAGCCTTTTCTCACCTATTTTCTTAGCCCACGGATAATTTTGCAGGCTAGTCGCCGACATCCCTTTCTCTTTCTACTGCCCCCTCCCCCATTTTTTTCCAAACCTATCCTTTTACGCACCCACAAGGTGGGTGTCATGTGTAGCATGGGCAACTTTGCTGCGGTTGATATCTGGAGGCTCGTGTGCCCTCCCGGCCCCAATGCATGCAGGAGGATCTGCAGCAATTTATCTTCCACACATTTTTACTTCCTCCTATTATGCCACTCATTGGGGACCTACTAATTAACGTAGGATCCAAACCTCGGGTATCTAGAGCGTATGGCAGCGACCGGGAAGACTA
Source organism: Ceratothoa steindachneri (assembly GCA_963969495.1). Lineage (NCBI taxonomy): Eukaryota > Metazoa > Arthropoda > Malacostraca > Isopoda > Cymothoidae > Ceratothoa > Ceratothoa steindachneri. The sequence continues at coordinate 114,517,442 of OZ018331.1, read as the reverse complement.
CCCGAATCGCAACTCAATCCGGCGACTAACCACACCCGATGTCACTTAACCTCGTTAAAATCTGAAGCGGTGTTTCCACCCGGCGTCTGAGCGGTATTTGGTACTTCGCTTCAAAGTCGAGGGGAGAAATGTTTCTTTCTACCATATCTTGAAGTTATCCAGGTGGTTTTTGCCTCTCACGCAGGGTTATCTCCATCATAATCCGTGTTGGGGTTCTCTTTGGCCGAGTTTTTGGACCGTTTTAGTTTTCAGCTGCCCGTAAGGGGCGCGGCGATTTGCCATCCTTGCCGATGTGCTGATGGGACTCAGTGCCCCGTTCGGCCCCAGCTTAGCCTCGTCTCTTTCCTTCAGTCAGCCTGTGTTTCTCCCCTACTTCCCCACTTCCCCTACAACCTCTCCCACAAATTTCTCTGGTCGGCCTCTATTTTCACAGGGTAGATGCTGACCTTCTCAGCCAACTATCCCGGATCGGGAATGGGGAGGGAGGGGGCAATGTTCCCTAACCCCTGAGCTCCGGTTTGGGATGGTGGGTTTTTAACAACCTGGTTCATCCCCACCCATACCTTCCTCACATTCCCTTTCCTTCTCACTTCACTATCTAGTTTTTTACGCCGTGTTCAAGGTGGAGCCTGCATGCCGAAGAGCTGCCAGGTCACCAGGCGGGAGAGGTGGCTAAAAAATGGCGGCACCTGGCTCTGCCAACCCCATACGCACCCTTCGCAGCGCGAACCACAGCGAGGGGTGATTAGCGTTTGCTTCCCGCCAAAAGAATAGGGTCCCCATGCCCGATGATGTAAAACCCCAAAATAAAACTTCCCCTTTCCCCATCAGCATCGACGGAGCCGCCTTCGGGCAGCTCCACTGAAAAAAATGTAGGTTTCCCACGTGTGCTTTCGCAGGGGACCCTCCAAATCGCTCTAACCGGAGAAGAGGCTTACTACTCCTTTGAATACGGGTGTAGAGGACCCCCTCACCCCCTTGTCTGGAGGTGCCCTTGGGTGCCTCCCTCTTTCCAGCAGTCCCCCCTTTACTTTCCAAGGAGACGCCAAGAAAGCCAGCAGGCAACCCATAACCGACCTCTTCCCATTGAAGCGGCTCAGTAGGACGAACCCACTTCTAAAGCGGGGAGAGAGAAGATAGGGACCATCGGCTGCTTCCCTCCAGAGACCTGCTGGCTCGTATACTAACCTTAGCGGGGGTCAAGGCCTGTGCCTCCCCATACTCTACTCGTGACACCGCTGCCAATGGGACCTGTGATGTCCTGGGGATGGGGGGTGGGAATGGAGCCCCCCCTCGCCCCCGAGATAGACATGGATCTTTAGGCAACCCAGCCTCAGACGGTAGGGCCTTCCATGGGCGCGAATCCAGGCTCGGCGCCAAGCACCGAACCCGAGTCCGCCCCTAGGCAAGGTCCTCTTTAAACGGCTCGTGTTTCCAAGGCAGTACAAGGAGGGAAGGGATCTCCTCCTCCGGCCGGTGCCTATGCGACCGCCAGGACCTTCTCCTTCTCGGAGAAGGACCTTGCTAAAGTCAATCCATCTAGCCGGGGGGCTCCTGCCGGCGGAGGGAGAAGTGAGTTCATTCCCCGCCCTCCTCTCCTAAAAAGAAAAGAAACAAAAAAAAGACGAAAAAGACACGGGGCTCCTCTCCATCCGCAAGGGCTGCGTGAATGGATAGTTCTGCTACTTCGGTAAGCGACCAAGCCAAGATCGGCACGTCCGGCCCCGCTGCCCCTCCCCACCCCCGGGTGCGGAGTCCCTGACAAAGACCAAAAGTACAAATGCAAGTCGCAGAGCGGAGCCTTGATTACTTCAGGGCCCCTCACTCAGAGACTACCCGGCGTTTTCGAGCCCGCTGGCTTCAAACGCTTCCTGGTTATTCGCTCCACTGATGGTAGCATGTTGTCTAAGGGCAACATGATCCATCGGAGGAGAGCTTCTCTGCGGGTTCTACCCACCCCTGGCGCTTCCCGGGTAAAGCTGGCGGCACAAAGGGTCCACACCCAGCCCCGGCAAAAACCTGGGCGCGCCTCCACAGAGTCGTTAGACTCACAGGAGTCAACATCCCTGAAGTTGGTCGCCAGGCCATCTTCCGGGGTTCATAAAGCTGTCCCCCGAAGGAGGACAACACTAAAGGTACTTCGGTTCTTTCGCCCACGCCCAGTGGTGCGCCGGGTGGCTCAGAGACGGTGGATCCTCGAAAAGAGGGCCTCCGAAACCTAAAGTTTAGAGGCAGAGGGAGGAAATAACTCGCATGGCGAGACCAACCTCCCCCAATAAGTCCTCAAAGGTGAGTCTCCCCAGTGCATTGTCCGGCGAACAGCGCTCGCATATCTGCCTCCGGGAAGCTTCGGCCATTCCTGTGAGGGTCCTCTTCGAAGAGGGGCCCCCGCATCTCCTCCGAGCTAGGCCTGGAGGGCATATTCCTTGAATGGAATTGGTGCGGACTCCGGGCAAACTGGGAGGAGCTGCGTAGGCTCGCCTCCTCCCATTCCCCGTTAGCTAACTTTTTGCAGGAGACCATACTGGGGGCATGCCCCCTACCCACCCTCGCGGGGTATACGGGATGGGGGCCAGGCAGGAGGATGCGCGATTTACACCCGGCATGATGTCTCCATTTTTATGTTCGCCTCAGACACCTCCTCAGGCAGTAGCTGTGCAGCTGCACTTGGATAGGAGGTATACTGTTATTTCTGCGTACATTCCACCATCAGCCGATTTCGACGCGGGGGACTTCCGCCGCGTCGTGGCATAGTTGCCGAGGCCCCTTTCTCTTGCTCGGAGATCTAAACGGTAGACACCTCCTCGGAGGAGACTACTCTATTAATCCCCGGAGTCGAGTCCTTTCCTCCCTGATCGACGAGCTAAAGATGGGTGTCCTAAATGTTGATGAGTTTACGCATCACTGCCCGAGAACCGCTTTATTCTCCTGCCTTGATCTATCTTTGTGCTCTCCGGATGCGCAGTCTGATTTTGGGCCGAAGCCGCCCGAGAGCCGCCCCAGTGTGCTTGGCGCGGGCGCGGTGGTCTGCATTTCAGGAAATGACTGAATTCTCTATCTCATCGAGGAGTTTAGGTCGGTAGATGAGGCCGTGATGTTCTTCTCCGGCAACCTCATTGCCGCGAACCTAACTACTATTCTTAGAACGTCTGGCCATTTGCACGCAGACCACTCCCGTGGTCGGCACAGTGTAAGACGGCCCTCAAACAGAAGCGTTATGCCTACATGCGCTATTAGCGCCGCCCGAACGATTTCACTGTCGCCGAATTTCGTCGGGCTATGGCTAGGTTCCCCTATATTTCGAAACACGCCGGCTGCACTTCTTGGCGTGCATACGTGTCTTCGCTTAACGGGAAAGACTCATCTAGCAGAGGTGTGGAAGCGAGTCAAGGATTCAGGTCAAGTTCTCGCAGTACCCCTCTCCCATTCTCCAGGAGAATGGGGCCGGAAACTCGGACCACGCGTCCGTGGCGGAATCCTTCGCGACAGCTTTCTCCGCATTCTCTAGCTGGGATGCTGCTCCGCCAGCATTCAATGCGCGTCGTGATGTCGCGGAAGGTCGCCGGCTGGACTTTACCTCCAGAGACGGAGAACCCTTCAACGACAGATTTACTCTTGGGGAGTTGCGTTCCGCTCTTGCTTCGTGCTCGGACACCGCCCATGGTCCTGGTGATGTCCCGTACGTCATGTTTCGTAACCTGGGTGAGCGAGGCATGGCCTTTCTGTTAGATTTGTTCAACAGGATCTGGGTGGAGGGTCTCCTTCCAGATTCCTAACGAATCGCTACTGTGCTCGCCTTTCGCAAACTGGGGAGAGAGATCACTCTACCTCGGTCGGTGTCCGCCCAATCACTCTAACCTCCTGCGTGTGCAAGTTCGAGCAATTGTTAAATTTAAGATTAGCTTTTTTTCTGGACAGCGGAGGCCACCTGTCTTCTGCACAGTGCGGCTTCCGCAAGTTCCACTCCACGTCGGATGCTCTGCTCCAACTTAAAAATGCCGACTGCGAAGACTTACTTCTTAGAGAGCACTACGCCACGGTGTTTTTCGATCTGGAGAAGGCCTATGATACCGCATGGCGATACGGTATCATGGAGACTCTCCACACGATGGGGGCGAGGGGACGCCTCCTAATGTTTATATCTGAATTTTTGCGAGATCGTCGATTCCGTGTACGGGTGGGGGGAGCCCTCTGCGGCCCAAAGGAGCAGGAAGATGGTGTCCCTTAGGAAAGTGTCATCAGTGTCACACTCTTTGCCCTGATCATCAACGGCATCACTTCAGTGCTGCCGGAAGATGTTCTCGCTACGCTCTAAGTGGACGACCTTTAGATCTCTTTTGGCGCGGCCCAGATGCCAACTCTGGAGCGTCGACACCAACAGGCATTGAACCGCGTCTCTTGCTATGCCGAAGCGCACAGGTTTCGGTTTTCCTTAGCCACGATTAAAGTGGTGCACTTCTGCCGCCATCCACGGCTCCACCCAGACCCAGAATTATTTCTTAATGGGGTAAGCCTGGAAGTGGTTCAATTGCACAGATTCCTTGGTCTTGTATTTGACCGACGCTTCACCTGGGAGGCTCATATTCGCGGCCTTAGGGTCTCTTGTACCCGCGCCATGGATATTCTTCGTTCCGTCACGTTCAGGGCCTGGGGCGCTAATCGGGCTACTTCCTTACTTTTTTACCGATCCTTTGTTCGTTCGAAGTTACGCTACAGATGCGAGTTTATTGCTGAAGGTGGACTCGATCCACCACACCGGCCTTCGCCTTGCGACCGGTGACTTCCGCACTTCCCCCATTGAGAGCCTGTTGGTCGATGCTGGGGAGATGCCACTCGCTCTTCGCCGCCTGCAGTGCATCACTCGCCTGTAACCGCGAGCCCGGCGCCTCCCTCAGTCGCCAACAGCTCTCTTTGCATCCGCAGCTGATCTCGACGGTGCTTATGCCGCCGAGAGACGCCAGTCATACCCTAAGCCCTTCGGGTTTAGGGCCAGGAAACTCCTTCGAGAGCTAGGTATAGCTCCCGGGCCGGTGGCGCTCCTTGTTCTGACTAGGACGCTACCCTGGAGGGTACCACCTTTGGCTATTTGTCGCCACGCCTCTGCTCCCAAAGCTTGTACAGCGCCGAGTGTATTGCGTTCAACCTTTTTAGAGCACACCTCGTGTCACGCTGGAACCCTTGCCAGTGTATACTGATGGCTTCAATCCCAAGAGGGGGTCGGCTTCCACGCCGTATCCCATCTGTTTAAAGTCAGCGGGGCTCTGTCAGGCGCTGAGTCTGTCTTCACGGCCGAGCTGTTGGCAATACATCACTCGGTACGCGAGATTACGCGACGTGCTCGGTTCGGAGACCGAATTGTGATCTATAGCGACTCACAAAGCGCCCTGAGTGCTCTTGGGGCATTGGAATCTCCGCAGCCCCTGGTTCGCGATATCCGTGACGCCACGGTTTTGGCGAGCCGGGCGGATGTCGAGATTTTCTTCTGCTGGGTTCCTGGACATGTAGGAATTGCGGGGAATGAGGGCGCCAAAGAGTCCGCAAGGACTCTGCGACCCGACCAGCGCTTCGGTTTTCCTCACACCGACTACATGGCAGGAATATTGGCAGCTCTCGGTGCTGCTTGTCAAAGAAGATGTGAGACGGTCGAAGGGAACTTAAAGTTGCGTGCCATTGCGCCGCGACTGTTTCCATGGACCTACCTCGCCCCCTCCCATCCCAATGCCACGAAGGCTTTAGGTTGCTTTCTTCCGTCTCTGAATTTAACACACTCGTGGGACGAACCGCCATTTGATGGAGCATTCGCTTGCGCCCTACTGTGAAGACTGCGTCGTCCCCCAGACTGTTCGGCACATTCTTGTTTACTGTCCCTGTCTGGGCGATCTACGCGCACGTTACCTGTCCCGATACTAGGACGAGCGGGGTCGCTACCGCTTATCCCTTGTACTCCGGATTGGTTCGTGCACATCGACTTTTGGACTTCATGACTTTTTGGAGGAGGCAGGCCTTCTCCCCTTTATTTAACTAGACTTTTTTTACTCTCTTGTAGGTCTCAAGTTCCTCCGCCGGGGGCGAGGCGGACCTCCTCCCAACACCAAAGCTTGATTCCTGCTTGTTGCCTTTTTCCTTTTTTTATTTTTATTGATTTTAATCATCTTATTTTAAAGTAGTCTACTACTAGGCAGTGGTGAATACGGCGACTTATGCCCAAGTAGGCAGTCGCCAGGTGAGCTCATAAAAAAAAATTCTGCTTGGTTTGTTCATTAGTTATACGCCATTTTTCAGACCAACTCCTTTGCTTGCAGTGTTAAGCTTTCGAGGCGGTGTCTGAATTGGTCCTCTCTTCTCATTTACGAGCTTAGTATCATCGGTAAATTTCGGCTGGATGAGGCATTCGTCTTTCCTTATAATTTTTGTACCCCTTTTTGATATTTCTTCCAGATAGGTATTCTGGTAGAAGAAAGGAGGGGGGGGAGGGGTAATTAGTTTTCTCTCTGGTTTATTCTCTCTACTCACTGCATTTAGGAGCTAGCGATGCGTATATGCTACTTTCGATGCCATCATCTATACTCGTTCGCTGTCTTTGCCATTTTCTACCTATTTTATGCTTCAGAGAGTGAAAATTGCCATCGATAATTACACCACTCTAATTTTCGCATTAAAAAAGGTGCTTGACTCTTCGCCTGCTTTTTACCTATCCTTGCCCCCTGATATTATATATATATATATATATATATATATATATATATATATATATATATATGCCTCCCACACATTTTCACTTCTACTAACCTCGCCACCCTCTTTATAAACCCCTAATAGATATATAGATATATATATATATATATATATATATATATATATATATATATATATATATATATATATATATATATATATATATATATATATATATATATATATATATATATATATATATGCCTCCCACACATTTTCACTTCTACTAACCTCGCCACCCTCTTTATAAACCCCTAATAGATATATAGATATATATATATATATATATATATATATATATATATATATATATATATATATATATATATATATATATATATATATATATATATATATATATATATATCTATCTCTGCCCCGATTTTCTTCCATCTGCTGCCTTCGTGGCTACTCGGTCTATCTGCCTCCCACACATTTTCACTTCTACTAACCTCGCCACCCTCTTTATAAACCCCTAACAGAGATATCCCTTTTTGTTGCCATTTCTCCTATTAGTTATAATTTAATAATAATAATAATCCCATCGATAAATGATTTCAAGGACATTATCCTCTAAATTCCCAGTGAGGGATCGAAATTTTTACTCTTTTTCTTTGCCCTTTTTGTACAAACCTCTGTTTAAAATGAGCCCTCACGAACTTATCTTTAAGAGGACCGTTTTCCCTACCTCGTTCTTTACCCTTTTCTACCCCTGTCCTCCGTTTGCCTTTTTTTTATTTCCCAACCCGCTTTCACCCTCCTCCCATCGTTTAACGTTGTATCCTTCGCCAGTTTCCTTGCTTTCCTCATGATATAATTCGCCTGTCTCATTTCTCCCTCGAAAGGGCCAGGAACGCCTTAAACCGGGAATCGTGCATCGCTTGTCCAACGCAGATCTGTACTGCTCGGCGCTGGCCAACATCTATGGCGACCCCAACTTCCACAACCGCAGTCACTGGAACATCATTCAAGCCTTGGCCAGGAAGGGAGTCTATGTGGCCGAACCTACGGACGTTTCACTCACCGAGACTGTCCTTATTCAGACCACGCCTATTAAAATGGTAAGTCAGGGATGCGTCCTTGAGATAGGGTGGGCGGGAAAATCGAAATGGTGTTGACTCATTTTCGAGTCCGATACCCCTCGTTGCGTGGAATTAGCCCTTGACGCTCGCACGAGCTATAGTTACTCGCCCCCCCCCCCATGCAATTGGTTTCGTAGGTGTAAATCGGGTGTGGTGTAGAGGGATGACAGAGATGAGCATGTAAGAGGTTGTTAGTCCTCTGTGATGTGTGAAAATGCGAAGGCAGCTTGAGTAGATGATATAAGCACTGAGATGCTAAAAAGTGATGGTAATTGTGTATGAAATGGATCTGTTGGTTGTGTTGTAAGCATTTGAAAGTGAAGAGTGCCTGAGGACGGGAGTAATGCACCAATAGAGCCATTATATAAGCTAGTTGATCAACAAGGGATAAGAGATGTTAAGTGTAAGATGGGGGTCACGGATCTTGATGAAGCTTTATGATAGTGAAGATGGAGAAGCATTATGACAGGTGCTAAGCATAGATGAAGTGAGTGGTTAACTTTTTTAATTGTGTTGGAAGTAAAGCGTGTCTTAGGGTGAAAGATAGGAGGAGTTAGTGGTTTGGCGTATTTAGGGGAGTAAGATAAGGTTTTTGTGATGTTGCCATGACTATTTAATATCTATGGATGGAATATTGAGAGAAGTACGTATGGGAATGAAGGAAAGGGGTTCAAGATTGATGAAGAATAGTAACGGATGGGTTGTATCTATTTTGCCATATGCTAATGATTTGGTGTTTTGTAGCGGAGAGTGAAAGGGATTTGGAAATGTTGATTGATGTTTTTGACAGGGTGTGATAGAGGAGGGTGCTAAAAGTGAATGCAAAAAAGAGTAAAGTAATGAATGGTATTTGAGGGCGAGATTAGCGTAGAGAATGAGGTTGGCTTGTGATATTCCTGGTCCACAGTGGCACATTTGAACGAGTGCAAAGTTTTAAGTATCTCAGATGCATTGTAAATGATAATGGTAGAGATGGAGCAGATTGTGACCACAAGGCTTTAAATGATATGAAAGTCTCTTGGGCAACTAGATCATTAGTCAATGATAAGAGTTTGAGTGTGAAATGTGCCAAGTAGCTGAATGAGAGTGTGCTGATGCTAATGTTTGTGTATTTGAATGAGACTAGGGTATTGGAGGAGAAAGAAAGATCTTGAATGTGAACAGTGCAAATGGACAACTTGCGAGGCATTCTTTTGCAAAGGGTGGATAAAGTGAGGAAGGAATAAGTAAAAGATGTTTATGGTATAAAAATGATGTGAATGAGGTTGTGACACTGAAAATGGATGGAAATGAATTGTCAAGAGAATATGTGAGTGTGAGAAGAGGTGGAAGACTGCAAAAAGTGTAGATAAAATATGTGAATGAGGTTTGGGAGAGGAGAGAAAGGGCTGCCTGAGAAGGAATTGGATGGTATTGTCTATGATAGGTGTTCATGGAGGGGTGTGTGATTGGGACTGGGGTCTTCTGCTCATGGATGAGACTTGACGAGATGTTTCAGTACATAGGACCCCATCTCTTCTAGTTAGGGCCTATTTAGTTCTTTCGTCATATCTGCCGTACTCATCCAGGCTCACAGGGGTCTTTCTGGGGTTCTTTTCTTTATTTCGACTTCCGAATAATATCAATGGCGAGAGGGGTTACTACGCCCCCTTCCTTGTCAGTCTTTTCCACTGAAAGAGGCATCAAACCGTGTAAATTATTTGTAAAATCCTACCAAAAACAACAACAGCTAAACACAATAATCTTGCACCCACCATCTCTCATAACAAGCTTAACAGTTTCTAATATAATATATTATTATTATCTGGTCGTGCAAGTTGTTCATGCCCCTGGGTCAGATGCAATGATTGAATTTCTGCAGGTTACGGTAGGTATATGCTAACTCCCATTCGACTAAATGTAGTAAAGGGCTATCCAATTTCGCAGACAATGTTTAGTAATTTGAGTAACAATTTTTCAGGATAGGCTTATATTTATTTTGAAATCAATTTTTTTGCAAATTTAAAAAAAATATAAATTTCTATTCGTTTTATTGGCATCTTTCTGTTTTTGTCCACCACTATGATTAAAAGCCCGATTGAGAGGAGACAAAAGTTTATTGATCCAAACTCCAACATGCTGGTATCAAGTGGAGCCTGTTACACTTGGTAGCTGGAAGAGCTGCGCGTCCTCCCGGCAAATTAAGGAAGCCCCGACACTGGATTAATTCACCTTTCTGATGGGGCCTGGGAAAGGAGTTGGTGCGCTTCTCCCTCCACTCTTTCAGCGCTACCTTTTTTCCACTTTACGACCTTTGGCTCGACCTTTTCTCTACCTACACTTGGTACCAGGATGTACTGTTCTCACGCGAACAGACTGCAAATTAGGGACGTCATACCCTAAACCCAAATAGTTCGTGCCAGTGTATACAGGTGGCTTAAAGTCCCAGGAGGGGGTCGATTCAACACCTTATTCCCTCTGTTTGAAGTCAGCGGGGCTCTACCAGGCGCTGCGTCTGTCTTCACGGCCGAGCTGATTGCAATACACCGCTTGGTATGGGACATAACGCGCCGTGCCCAGTTCGGAGACCGGACTGTGATCTTTAACGACTCAGAAAGCACTCCGAGTGCTCTCGGGTATTTAGAATTTCCTCACCTCTTGGTTCGCGGTATCCGTGACGCCACGGTTGCCGCGAGCCTGGTGGATGTACAGTTTATCTCCTGGGTTACTGGACATGTGTGAATTGTGGGAAATGAGGGCGCCAAAGCGTCCGCGGGGAGTGGGCGACTGAGGGTTCAGTAAGAAAACCCGGTATAGCCTATATCTTACCTCAGGGTTTCGAGGCTACGCGACCAGTCTGCTTGAGTATCGGTGGCAACAACAACCTGCATTTTGATGTGCGCTTCCCGCTGCTTTTCAGTCTGCTCATCTCGCCGTTATTGAAGCGATGATGGCCTTGTATATTCGCGAGGTTGTGATTGCGGAGCGTGTTGTCCAGGCCATCCAGAGAATCTCAGGCATCCCCCAGTCTCAAGGTATCCCTACTCCCCAAGACCAGGAAGAGGCACTAGTGCTTTGGGTAGAGCACACTACCCAAGCCTTACAAAGCAGAATCCATCAACAGGTTCAACCTTCTCAGGTGGGAGTTTTTCGTACGTCTTAGCTATTTTTTCTTTATGCTGGATGGTACTTTTGAATTGTCTCTCTCTTTACCAGCCTTTTCTTGGAGATTTATACTATAATATGCCCCTCGGCAATTATTTAAGGTTGATAAAGTTTGCCATTCCCCTCTGTCAATTCTTACACTTTCTCCCTATTCCTGTTCTTTTTAACTTTTCTCTCTCGTCTATCTGACCTTTTCACGCTTTCTTCACCAACTGGAATTGGCTTCATTGATTACACGTTTTCTTTCCTTTCAAACTTAAAAATATTACAAGTGTTCATTTATTTATTTTCCTTTTTTTAGGGTCAAGAACTGCCTATGTTCCCAAAGATTCAAGATCTGAGTGACCTCAGCGATGGCATTGGATTAGCAGCTCTTGTGGCCTTTTACTGCCCCCATGAACTCTCTTGGGCGGATATAGCGGTAGCAGATCCGCCTTCAATGGCAGATTCCCTTTACAATATAAGTCTTGTCATTAAGTTTTGCCATGAAAGTCTCCCCTATAATCCTTGTCTGCTAACAAAGGAGGATATTGTTTATATGCATAGGTAAGGTGTAATGAACCTTCGATGCTCTGTTAATTCATACAGTTTAAATATTTTTCAAATTTTAATAAAATGTTTGGAGTGGTAGAAAAGACTATTTGTGCCGCACCATTTTAGTGCCCGGCTATGTCATTGTAGTATTGTATGTGTTAGGATTAACCCCTCAGGCTTCACTCTACTCATCCATATGCCGAGGGAGAAGCTTAGTTTACCTTTATATATGCTATTTATGTTTAGTTAAAGAGGATGAAAGGGAAATTGACAAAGAATAGCGAAAGTCAAAGTCCATGCTTGATATAAAGAAGAAAACACGGCTCTTCCGACGTTCTCGAGACTCTATGAGAGTAGATTGTTCCTGACGCTTGAAGCTCTTGTTGGGTACTTTCTTAAATATATTAAAAAGGCGAATGTAATGGTACGTGAAAATTAATTCATTCATTACTTTCTTTTTGTCACCGTCAGTTCTGTGAAACAAAATATTTTGGCCTTCGTAGCTGAACTCTTCTTCCTTATGGAGCTCGAACCAGTTTCCTGCGTGTCGATAGCTAATACCAAAAAGACGTCAACCAAATATATTCAACTTTCATCGCCCGGTAAGATGGCATTTGTTATGTTGTAACTTCACTTCTGCATTTTTCTATTTAATAATTTTGTGTCTCATATTTTGGAGCGGTTGTCCTTGTCTTTTTGAGAGGTGTTGGGCTAGAGCGGATTCTATGGTGTATTTTCTCCAATTGGAACAGGCAGTTCAAAAGGAAACTCTCCTGTTTTCGCGCTTTAATTCTTCTACTCGGTCACATTGTCTCTTTAGTCATAATCTTCCCGTTCATCTTGCCTATTCTGTCTTCCATTTGATGTATTTTGGCTGAAATGTTACCAATAAAAGTGATAAGGTGCTACTAACGCTTTTAACATTCGCTTAAAATGCTTCTCTCCACTATGCGTACTGGACATTCAGGCTATGGTGGTCGGTACAGCAGCTGCAGCGGTGGAAACAGCGGGTGGAGTGGGTATCAGCGTAGTGGTCGGATAATACCCGATCTTCGCCAGTCTCTATCCCCCTCCTCCACACCCTCCGCTCATTCCACGGGATCTTCTTCCTCCTTTTCAGCCCCTTCCTCCACACATTCGCATCACCATCGCTCTTCTTACGCATCCTCACTTCGAGGTACTTCAACACCTTCGATTTTGGATTTCATCCCTACCTTTGTCCCACCATCCTCTCTCGACTTTTTCCAATGCAGCTTCCCTCCATGAGTTCATTTAAACGTCAGAGTAACGCGATTGTTGGAAAAAGTCGATTGCAGGCGTAGGGAAAAGTATTTTTGATAAACACTAAGGTTGTTTAGGAGTTATTTCATGGCTACAGTTCTTAGCCAAGAGGTAGCGCTCTCTACACCTTAGCGCACAGCTTTATTTTCATTTTTAAAATTAAAACTTTTAGTGTGAATTGTGTTTGTATTTTGTTTTACAAAGTGTCGTTGTACTTTTTTATTTGTGAAAAACTTTTGTGGGGCTTTTTTTTTTGTTATCGTTTGGGCACAGTAAAGTAGGGAAATAGCTTTATTATTTTTTTAAGTCAAATATTGCTTTTTCATTTCTATTTTGTAGAAATGTTAGTCCATTTTATTTACTTTTAAGCTTCCAACTGCTTCTTTCCATTTGCTTATGTGACTTATTATCCTCTTAAAGTCAATCTGAAATGTTTAGTGCAGAACAACTGTAAATGCTGAAATATATTAGTTTAAGAATGAGCTAGTTAAGGTTTTAATCATAAGCCTAGCTATGTCCACATACCCTTGATCATAACCACTTTTACCTTTATTTCCCCAAATCCTTAGATCGTAGTATTTCGAAATTAAATAATAGAGATTTGGGGGGGGGGGGATTTATATTCATGATAGCTTTATATCGGTTGCGGCTACTTAACTCACCTGAGGATTGTACATATTGAGTCGCTTCATCTAACTTTGGCCGATTTCCCCTAAGCCTCATCGGCAATTAATACCACTGCTCTGAAGTAATTCGGGTGCTTATTTAGATAACATAGGAATCAGAGGGACTGCAAAGTGCGGCTTACGAAGGCATCTTTCCCTCACTGAGCGAGAGCGACCCCGGAAAGAAAGAGTGTCAATTCACGACGGTAAAAGTCCTGCATAGGCTAAGGCATAATAATCATTCTAGAAGTGTTAAAATCACCCACGCTCTTTGCTGCACTCACTTGTCTTTCCGCGTGTACAGTGTGAAACGCTTAATAATGTTATTTTCCTTGGAGTGATCTACCCGTTAAAATTATTTTGACCATTAAATCTGATTTTGGTGTGTAATATACCTCGAATAATACCCTCTGAATGACACGACACTGTATCAATATGCACATTCTCCAGTTGGTAAAAATCTTAAATAAGTATTAACCTGCATAAGCGGTGATGTATTCATTAACTAATCATTCGATCTCTCCCGATATTATATAACTTCAACTAAAAAGATTGCTTCCTTTGTCCTCTAAGATCATTCTTTCGCATGGCTGTGTAGTGAGGCGCATGCATGTCAAAACGTATAATTGATTCTGAATTATAGCCCGGAATGTTTGGGTTTTTTTATCATTTTATTAGTGATGTATGTTGTTCCTTGGGAGTCAAATTTCCATCCACATTCTGGTACAAGGACGCCAGAGGTCTGTCTCTTAAAGACGGTTTGAGGATCTTTTAAGGTGGTGTTTTTGGGGGGTAAATCCGTTTTATTTGTGTCCTTTGCTGAGATTAAGTTTGGAGACTGAAGAAGCTGTTTTCACACAAAGTACTAATATTACCTTTTTTTATTTACTAACCATCGCTCCCGAAGGATCCGAAGAAGGGGGCTGCAACCTTTTCAATTGGGGCTCCATTTACCCTCCCTGGTGGTGGTCTTGCAATCACAAGGTTTCGGACAAGGAGTGCCTTTACTGCCTTCGCCAGCACCAATCTCAGGCCTTTGCTGACCAATTCGAGTATTATCTCACCTCCGTCAAAGGTTCCTCTGCAGGCGATGGTCCCGGCGAGAAGAACCTCCCTCGCGCCCCCTTCCATAAACCTCACACCAAGGACGCATATGTAGAGTTCCCCCCTTTAAGCGGGAGCTCCCAGGAGGGTTGCGGTCCCCTTCGCCAGGGGTTCCAGGGTTACCAAGCGTATGGCCCTTCCGGGGGTAACCAGGGGATAAGCTACACCTTGCCTGCGAGGGAGTGGGGGGCTGATAAAGGCCTGCCGCCCCCTCACCCGAGACCAGCCAGTCTTAGGAGAGCCCATAACTCCCCCACTGTGTGGAATTACAGTCAGGGTAAATGCCGTTGATGAGGAATGATCGTTGCGTATCACCTGCCCTTCTATGTTGACCTCCACCGTTTTTGAAGCACTGGGAGGCCGCTCGTGACCTTGCCCTTTCCTCGAGGGGGGAGGGCAATGGTCAGGAATTCGTCCTCCCCATTTCTAGATTATTATTTTTTCTTATGAAGTGCACTACGTACATTTTCCTTCTGCTTGTACTTTTATATACATGAAGTGCTTGCTCTTAAACTCCAGAAATTATGTTCTGTTTAAATAAATGGCTGCTGGTTCTTTTGTCATTTTAAAATTTTGTTTTTCGAGTTCCCATCATTTTTTCTTTCTTATTCCTCCTCATGTTTACTCCATTGATACCGAAATGTGACTGGTATATATTTTTTTATGCATTTTGGTCACTATGTAAAGCGTTTTCATTAGTTTCGTATTCTATTGCTTGTTTGGTAAGTTTTAATTTTTCTCAAGGATTTTTTAAAAAATAATCAATACTTGGTTTTTTACCAGCAGCCATTAAGTCCGTTCTTTGGGGGGAAAGTCTTCTCTTCTCCTTTTTTACCCGGGTTTCTCTTGACTGGTTGGTCTTTTATAGAAATACCATGTATCTCTCCCTAGTTTATCACTGCCATTTTACCGACATCACCAAGTATTGATTTTTATCTACTTTAGTTTGTGCTGGTTTTGTTTTGTTGTGTATAGTTTTCGAAACTGTGATTAGTTGCGTTCTTTTTCGTAACTTATCCACCTCGAACGATTGCGTTTCCCATCCCCTTGCGAGTAATTAATGTAGCTGATCGAATGTCATTTGAAATATAGCATGGAATATTGCACGCGGCTGCTTGTCAATACTTATGAGACATTGAAAGTTTTGTTGTTGTTGTTTTTCGATGTTCTAGACATCCTTTTCGCTGATAGTGCACTATTTTCCGTTTTCCTCTTCCCGAAGGTATGAAGCCTGCTGGTGTGCCGAGCGTTCGACGTTCGCATTCGATGAACTTGAATGATGTCGCCGATTCCCGATCAAGAGCCGAATCGAGATCTGAAAATGCGCCTTCCTCCCACAATAGCGACTACGGGGGTCGTGAAAGGTCAGTGAGGCTCTTGCACAAAGCCACTCAAATCTACTTTTGTTTGGGAGTACCATTCCTGTCTAGAATGGGTTTATCGAAGAAAGCCAATGTTGTGGCGCGCATATATGAAGTCATTTTCGTACCATATACCATATTGAGAGATAAATAATAGATTAAAACTTTAAAAAAAATGTTAGGGCTTTTACTACTAGTGTCTATAGCTTATGGCAGCCATCGGAAAGTCGACCGCATCCGACTCTGCTAAACTATGATGAAACTGGTGGTAGTTAAATGGCTTGTTTGATAAAAATCTTACTCGGTTTGTTTGTAATTTGTTAAAGCCTTCTGACCGTGGTTGTTTTTCTTTCCAAGCTCGATGAGTGATGGTCAGGAGGGCGAGTTTATGGTGCAGCGAGCCAAGGGTTATTCAACCTTGAGTGACATGATGAGGAACCAGTCCTCCCCACGACCTTCCCAGACAGAGTCTTCGCAAGACTTTTTCGTTAACAGCCGAGGTACAACCAAGGAACGTTACAATATCGAGAGTAAAGAAGAGGAGATGGGAGAAAGGCGGTTAAGTCGCCGAGGCAGTTTTTACGGCTCCTCGCAAGAACTGAACCAGCTCCCGCCGGCTGGTATTCCTTCCCGCTTGGAACAGCGGCCATTAGGGCGGTCGCGATCAAGGCGGAATTCCATCAACGCGGAGGAATCACAACTGACCATTGAAAATTTTGGCGGGAGTCAGGACAATTTGAATTATGCCTCACGCAACCCAGATAAGGAACCTTACATCCATTCCGGGAAGAAGGACAGCCAGTCGAGCCTCGTAGGACGGGAGAGGAGATCCTCTTCTCAAACGCGCGAAAGAAACGATTTCCGCTCGAGCTTGGACGAGCTTGACAACAGGGTGCTAGATAAACTAGAGAAAGACGCCCTGGAGAAAGAGAAAAGAGAGAGGCGACTATCTAGCAGAGAGGTGCCCACTAAGGAAAGACGAAAGGGACGTATTGAAAACGCGCCCGATTCCAGCAGTGAGAGCGAGGCATCCTTTGATCCGGACAAACCTGTAGGAAAGGCGACCAGCTTTGCAGAGCTCTCCAAGCTGAAGGAACAGCTCCCCGGCGGCATCAATATCATTTATATGCAGTCCGAACGCGATGAAGGCGGCCGACCTCATCACGCCAAAGAGAAAAAGACCACTTTCGCCGCGCTGCCCAATCAGACAACGTGGAAACAACAGAGCGTCCAAAGTCAAGTCGAGGACAACAGCGATGCGACTGGTGAGTTCTGGCCTACTTGTTGCTATTTTTTTATTAATATTATTATTTTTATATTCATTATATTATTATTATTATTTATCATCACTTATTATTATGTATTATAATTGTATATTATGATCATTATGTATAATAATATATTATTAGTCATTGATTATTATTAGTTGTATGTTATTACTATTTATTATTATTATTATGGCTATCACCTCAACCTTTTATACCCACACTTTGTACCAGAAGGACTGGTTACACCCGGACAGAGTTTGGTCTGGTAGCCATTGTGCCTTGGTGGACTGCATGCCATCCTGGAATCACTTAGCACCAGGATATGATAATAAGTCACCCATCCTACTCATTAGTGGACCCGCTTATCTCTATTTCTATTTATTACATAGCCTCCTACCCCTTTCTTCACTTTCTCTCCTATCCACAGAGGTTCTGGCTAGGGCAAGTATTAGGTAAGGGGTGTGCTGGACCGTCGACTCTTTTCACTTTCCTCCAGTACACATAAGGTGGTCAAAGTTCTAGGAGAATTTCGCCTGAATGGTGATCCGTGTTGGCAACCTCCCCACTCATAGGGAGATCATGGTATCTACTTTCCATGAGGCTTCTCTTTTCAATCTAATCATGGTGACAACTGAAAGCAAGAGTGGCAAAGCTCATGGAGATCAGCCTCCAAGCTTGGTGTCGTCCTCCCTAGGTGTCGGAGAGGATGAAGGAAATCGAGGCACCCCTTTGACCAAAGACATCGAGTGGGATCTGTGATGCCTTGGGGGTCGAAGGCCACACGGATCCCCCTCCGCCCGACATGGACATGGTGCCAGAGATGACCCAACCCCCCCGACGGCAGAAATCTTACATGGGGTCGAACACAGGTTCGGAGCTTGGCAAGCGACCAAGCGAAGATCGGCACGTCCGTCTCCGAGGCACCCCCGACACAGACAAAAGTCGCAAAGTCCCGTTTCCTGGACGGGAGCCTTCTGGCGAATCCGTTAGTTCCTTCCGAAGTGGCCATGATTAGTACCCTTCGAACACTTAAAACACGCAGTTGAGTGTGATGCCACACACTACCATGAACTTCGTGAAAGGTGTGTCTACGCGAAGGAACTCGTGGACTACTCCATAGATAATATCACCTTATAGCTGGACGACCATGCAGCAGTCAAGATGGAACGTGCGATGAGAAAACAAGGAGGGGCCCTGAGACCCACCCCTACACTCTTCGTCACATTTGACCGTGTCAGGCTCCCTGAGTCGGTGCGCGCCCGTTGGTATCGCTACCGCGTGAAGGCATTTGTGCCACTGTCGCGGAGGTGCTACTACTGCCACCGATTTAGCCTTACGAATCGTTCCTGTAGAAGTGCAAAGTCGTGTTTACCCGAAGTCTTCGTAAGTTGCTCCAGGGCCGCACACGCTAAGTCCAAATCGTGTGAGGCCCAGTGTGTCAATTGCGGAGAGCCGCACCCCGCTTCTTCTGAGCAATGTGGTGTCTATCTCCTGGATAAGGAAATCCTGGCCTTTCAGGCTATGGATAGTCTCATTTTGCGAGACTAAGGAATTGGTCCTGGAGCGCCCAGCACTACCTGGGAAGTCTTATTCGGTATTCCTCAATGTTAAGAAAGGCACCCACTGCTCCAGGCTTACGAGCACGGTCGTTTCCACGCCCATCTAGAACTCTTATGCGGGTTGTGGGTTCTACTCACCACGGGCGCTCCCCTAGTAGAGCTGCAGCACAAAGGGTTCATACCCATCCCCGGCTAAAACCAGCCCCCCCCCTCCCCCAGCGTGACCGTTTCCCGTAAGGGGAAACCGCCGCGCGCCTCCACGAGTTGTTAGACTCACGGGAGGTAGCACCCCTGAAGGTGGTCGTGAGGCAGTCTTTTGGGGTTCTTAAAGTTGCCCCCGGAAAGGAGGACAGCAACAAAGAAGATTCGTTTCCTACGCCCACTCCCAGTACTAGGTGGGATAGCTTGAAGACGGGGGCTCCTCCAAAGGAGGGACCCCCTCACTCGAAGCCACCCCGCCTGCCTAAGGTTTCGAGTCGGAGGGAAGAAAAGAATCGCATGGCGAGCCCAACCTCCCCAGTTAAAGTGCATTGTTCGGTCAACAGCGCCCGGATTTCTACATCTGGGAAGCGTACGGCTATTTCCGTGAGGGTCTTCTCTTCCAAGAGGGCCCCCCGCATGTCCTCCGAGCAAGTCCTGGATGGCATATTGCTTCAATGGAATTCCCACGGACTCCGGGCCTACTGGGAGGAGCTGTGGAGGTTCGTCTTCTCCCGTTTCCCTTTCGCTATTATTTTGTTGGAGACCATACTGGGCGCGTGCCCCTGCCCACCCTCCCATGGTATAATGGTTTTGCTACCCCACCACCCCGTGACGTGGGCAGGAGGATGCGCCATTTACACCAGGTATGATTTCTCTGTTCTCTGCTTTAAATAATTGCTTTCAGGCAGTAGTTGTGCAGCTGTGCCTGGATAAGAGGTATACTGTTATTTTTGCGTACATAGTACCGTCAGCCGACTTCAACGCGGTGGATTTCCGCTGCACCGTGACACGTTTGTCGAGGTCCTTTCTACTCTTCGGGGATTTGGGTGGGAGGTACTCGATGACCTCCATAGTAGTGATAACTTTCCAATTTAAATATCAATTTCTGAACCGCTGCCGCCTTAGAGACCTCACGGTGGTCTGCCTTTCAGGAAATGACTGATTTCTCTTTCTCATTGAGAAGTTCAGGTCGCTGGATGAGGCCGTTCAGTTTCTCTTCGGGAACTTCATCGCCTTGAACTTAAGTAGTATTGCTAGAACGTCTGGCCGTTTTGCACGAGTGGTCAGCCGAGTATGATGAATTTCATTTTTTCGAGCTAGGGCTTGTTTCGAAGTACGCCCGCCGCTCTTACTGGCGAGCATACGCGTCTTCACTTAATGGGAAGACCCCTCTAGCACAGGTGTGGAAGCGACTCTAAAGGTTCGGAGCAAGTTCTCGCAGGACACCCCTCTTGTTTTCCAGGAGAATGGGACCCCAATCTCGGACCTCGCGTCCGTGGCAAAATCTTTCTCCACATACTCTGGCCGAGATGCTGCTCCAACAGCATTCAATGCACGTCGTGATGTTACTGAAGGCCTCTGACTAAACTTTACCTCCAGAGACGGAGAACACTTCAACGACAGGACGTTCTCCTGTATTCCATTCTTTGACACATAGGTGAGCACATCATGGCATTTCTGCTAGATTTGCTCAACAGAATCTCGACAGAGGGTATCCTCCCAGATTCCTAGCGAATGCTACTGTGCTCGCCTTTCGCAAACCGCGGAAAAATTACTCTACCCCGGCCAGTTTTCCCCCGATCCCTATAACCTCCTCCGTGTCTAAGTTTGCGAAAGCAGTAAATGTTAGACTAGCTCATCTCCTGCACAGTACGACTTACGCAAGTTCCTTCCACCTGGGATGCTATGCTCCGACTGGAAAATGACGTCTGCGAGTCCTTCCTTGTTAGACAGCACTATGCCACGGTGTTTTTCGATCTGGAGAAACCATATGATACCGCATTGCAATACGGTATCATGAAGACTCTCTACAGGATGAGCGCCAATGGTCGCCTCCCAATCTTTATATCTGTTTTGGTGCGATCGTCGATTCCGCGTACGGGTTGGGGGAGGCCTCTCTGACCCAAAGGAGAAGGAAGATGGTGTCCCGCAGCGAAATGTCCTCAGTGTTACACTCTGTCCTGACCATCAACGCTATCATCTCGGTGCTGCTGGAAGATGTTCTCGCTACGCTCTACGTAGACGACCGTTCGATCTCTTCTGGTACGGCCCAGATGCCATGCCTGTTGGAGCGTCGACTCCAACAGGCATCGAACCGCATCTCTAACTATGCCGACCCACACAGATTGCGGTTTTCCTTGGCCAAGACTAAGGTGGTGCACTTCTGCCGCCCTCCACGACTCCACCCTGACCCAGACTCGTTTCTAAATGGGGTTTTCCTGGAAGTGGTAGATTCGCACCGCTTCCTTGGGATTGCTTTCGACCGACGTCTCACCTGTGAGGCTCATATTCGCAGCCTCATTGCCTCTTGTACCCGTGGTATGGACATTCTTCGTTCCATGGCATTCAGCTCCAGGAGTGCTAATAGGTTTACTGCCTTGCTTTTCTATGATCCTTTGTTCATTCGAAGCTTGAGTAGAGATGAGATTTATGCATCCACAGCTAAGCGTGTATTGCGGAAGATGGACTAGATCTACCACACTGGTCTCCGCCTGGCGACCTTTGTTTGAAGTAGGCGGTGCTCTACCAGTCGCTGCGTCTGTCTTCAGGGCCGAGCTTTTAGCAATACACCACTCGGTACGAGAGATATCGCGTCCTGCCCTGTTCGGCGACTCACAAAGCGCCCTGATTGCCCTCGGGGCATTGGAATCTCGTCCCCCCCTGGTTCGCGGACTGCTTGACACCACCGTTGCCGCCAGCCGAGTGGATTTCGAGATTTTCTTGTGCTAGGTTCGCTTCCTCCTGGGCATGGGGGAATTCCGGTGAATGAGGATATCAAATAGTTCGCGATGACTGAGCGACCAGACCAGCGTTTTGCTCTCGCTCAAACCGACTACATAGTAGGAATCAGAGCAGCCCTCCGGACTACCCTGATTTTCGCGCACATTACCTGTCTTGGTATCGGGATGAGCGGGGTCGCTAATGATTGTCCCTTCTCCTCGGGACGGGTTCGTGTATACAGACCTGTGGACTATCTGACTTTTAGGAGTAGGTTAGCCTCCTTCATTATTTTACTCTGTTGTAGGGCGCATGTCTGTGCGCCGAGTGGAGGCCCGGGGGAGCCGGTGCTCCCCTACCCCTGAATGTCCTTCCTTCTGTTTGTTTGTTCTTTGTTAGTGTTTTATTGTTCCCTTTTTTGCTTTTTTTCCGAATTTTATAATAGCTTAGTACTAGGCTCGAATTCTAATTCCAGTGATTTATACCCTTGAAGGCAGTCGCCAGATAAGCCAATTAAAAAAAAATCCGACCGCTTTGAAAATTAAGGGAGAAAGCTTTGATCCTACAGCTTGCGCTGTAGGTCAACGTCAACGTTAACACAATTAAGTGGGATCGCGCTTACCCGGAGACTGTCCTTAGGGACCAGGTTGGATGGAGGGAATTTGGAATTTTATAGCATTCCCCTTTGCTAGTGCTCCATGCAACAGCTAGAAAGTGGAAGTTTGCCCTGTCCTTCCACTTCTTTGCTGATGACACTCAGATATACCTTTCCTCATTCCCTGTGTCTTTCGCTCAATCAATTATTAAGCTCCTTTCAGCCTACCCCTCCATAAACGAATGGCTGTCTGCCAACTTTCTCAAACTTAACCACGATAAAACTGAAAGTTCTCCTTGTTGGTACCGCTTCGATGGTGGTGAAATCTTAAGCTCTCTTTCCCTCCCTTAACCTTGGGGAAACCAATGTCGCCTTCTCTGTTACCGTCAGTAATCTTGGTGTTATTTTCGACGAGCAACTCTCGTTTAAACCGCACATCTATCGTATCTGTAAGTCTTCCCTCGGTTTCCTCCGCAACTTTTCACGTGTTCGATCCCATTTTGCTCGACGAAGCCTTGAGACTGCTATTCATACCTTCGTCACTTCACGCTTAGACTACTGCAATTCCCTTCTAGTGAATCTCCCTTCTTCGTCACTTCCCTCCCTACAACTAGTTCAAAACTATGCTGCCCGGGTCCTCCTCCTCCACCCCCGGTTCTCTCCTTCGATGCCTCTGTTACAGGAGCTACACTGGTTACCTATTCGCTTCCGTACCCACTAAAAAAATCTTCTCATCACCTACAAGGCCCTAAACCACGAGACTCCACCTTATCTCTCGTCTGCCCTCTCCCGTCGTCAAACTCCTAGGGCACTCCGGTCTAACCTCGCTCCCATCCTGAACACTCCTCGTTCTGTCCTTTGCTCGATGGGTGACCGTTCCTTCTCAGTTTGTGCTCCTAGACTCTGGAATACTCTTCCTGCCCAAGTCCGATCCTCTCCCTCTCTTGCCTCTTTTAAACGTCTCCCGAAGACTCATCTCTTCAGAATTGCCTTCTCTCCCCTGTAAACTTTCTCTACACTCGCTACACGACCTGCGCTCTGTGAGGGCTAACAGCCCTGAAGGGTGCATTATAAATACTTATTATTATTATTATTATTGTATAATAAAAAAATACCCTAAAGTTATCATAGTAAAAGAATTGACAGAACTTTTTCTAACCTTATTCATTTGCCGTTTGATTTCAAGTGACTTATTTCACCTAGTCATTAGTGAAGACAAAAGCTTGCCTTTTGAATAACGGAGGCTTGTCTTTAACCCTACCTTTTGTAGTAGTCATTGGACATTTGCCTTAGAGTTGGTTCACAAAAGAAGGCAACAACTTTCCATTCAATTGATGAAACTTATTGCAGATGACAACATGGAGCCCCAGATAGTTTCTTCGGAACTGCACAACGTTAAACTGAAGCTGGAAGAAAAGCGTCGGAGAATAGAAGCGGAGAAGAGAAAAATGGAGATGATGATGAACAAGCAGAGACAAAAATTGGGCAAGGAAGCATTCATGCAAGCAGTCGTAAAAGGGGTGAGTTTAGTCGGTCCTGTCTCTTGAGACCTTTGAGGCTCGGATGGAAGAAATAAGTCTTAATATCGGCCAATTGAATATTCATCGCCACACTCCATTTCATTATTTTGAACATCGCGTATTTCGTTCTGAATTACCGGTCTTTTAAGAAATTGCTATATGCATTTTTTTTTCTAACCCCATAGGAAGGTGTAGGTGATGTGAGTATTGTTTTAACTACTTCTACATAGTCGATTGAGAACCAGATATTACTTAGAATTAACTTTTATTTAGAGCATGAGCTGGAATTTTGTTAATTCACTTCCCTTTTCTTTGCGTGATTCTCCTCCTCATTTGAGATGCAGGCCCAGAGACTGAAAAAGCAGAAGGTCAGCAAATTTCTATTTACATACATGTTTACCTCCCGTCTAACGTTTCTTCATTCCGTACAAATGAAAGCGGTTTCCATAAACCCCACTTTTATTCTTCCGTTCTTTTTTCCCCTCGAAACCAAATTTTTCGGGCTTTTTGACAGCAATTCGACAGTTTTTGAATTGGGATTGGCTATTTTTATTATTTCCTGTCAATTTTTCTGACTAAATCATTGAAAGCCGCCTAACGTCAGTTAACTATTGCTAAGGCGCGTGATTAATAGGTTATTTGTTTTGTTTTTTTCCTATATTTAATAGTCCATTACATTTGTTAGTGTAACATAACTGTTCACATTAATATGATATTTTATATTCAGTGCTAAGATTATTGTGGCTCTGCTGGTTTAAATGATTCATTATTTATACTCCTATCTTCTAACTCTTTGGGGGGCGAGGGACAATATTGCAAAAAGATTTGACAAGGTATTTTGGCCTCAAATTATTTGTTTTATGTTTCTCGAGGAATTGTATTTGTCATTTTGTTTTCTCAGTACGTCACTTAGAGTAGATTTATTTCGCATCTTTGACCTTATATTTTCAACTGAAGTTTTAGAGAAATACTTTGAGCAATATGCTTACTGTCGATAGGTTAGCATCAGAAAGAATTTTGGTTTGACGAAAGCATGTTTGAACCTCTACCTACACTTTGTTAGATCGTTTGGGTAGTGACTTATTTTTACTATGGATTTCTTAATTTTAAAGACTAGATGGTACGTTCTAACGATGGTATCTGATTAAGTGTTTTAGTTTCTTGCATTATTAACCTGGTATTGGTTACTACAGTTCTTTGAATAAACCGCTCGTTCGATTAGGCCAGATTTAATAAAGTTTAGCTATAATGTACACGTTTTTTTTCCAGTATTTAGACTACCAGCCACAAATACGATCATTTTCCTTGGGTTAGAATTTGTCTACTTTTTTAAGATCTAACTTGTCCCCTCCCCCCCCCTCTCCATATGATGCTTCACGTATCTTCTTTCCGTGTAACGTTTTCAGCTTAACTTCCTTCTAAGATGAGCATAATAAGACACGGTTAAAGGCGAAGGTGTAAGTACTTCTTAACGCTCTACTTTTGTTCAGGGCAAAGGAACTTCCTCGACTGGTTCGTCCACCCCGACCACCACATCCGAACCAGATCCTACGGAAATGCTGGCGGATTCGGTCGAGCAGTCGCTCAATCGCTCCAGAATCGCTCCTCTCTCTTCCCCTTCACATTCTATATCTCATCCTCCCGTGTCCACTTCTTCCTCTCTCCCTCTTCTCCTTTCCTCCCCTCCCTCTGTTGCCACGACGACTTCTCCAGCCGCGCCTTCTCATTCCACCCTCACAAAAACTCCCCCGATCGCCTCTCCTCCAACTCGACCTAACACTATCTTGTCTCTGAAGGTAAATAGTTTTTCCCGATTCCTCGTTAACATTTTTGCGCATCTCTTCGTCTTCAGCAAATATTTACGCATGTCATTGTCGCTCGCATTATGCCTCATTCGTATCTTGCCACGCACACAACCATATTCTAGCTCTTCATTTTTCATTGTCGAAGTCCTTTCCCCAAACGCCTCTTCTGGAAGTTTATTTAAAAGCTTATAAAAGCCAGCGAAGACAATGTAGTCCACTCAGGGACAGCCGATTGAATGAAACCTTTGCAAATTTGGGGGATTCTAAGAAATTGTTGGCGAGGATCGAGTCCTCTGTCACTTTGAGTTGCCACCCACACAATGGCTCTGGCTTGGATGTGTTCTAGCAAGATTGTCCTTTGTCGTTCCAGGAACAATAGAACGGTCCCTTCCCGCCCTCTAGCTTCAACCTCACCTTGGAGTATTCCAAGCGCAAGATCAGAGATTTAGATGCTTGATCCCTCTCGTTCTGTAACTCCAGCGTTATTTTATTATTAGGAAACACAGGGAAATTGGCGCAGGCCATTGAAGGCTTATTCACTTGTCGTGGAAATATAGAAAGGAGAAAAGACATTAGAAACAGATAACCTGGTCCGATAATGAAATTCGCATAAAGATCAGATTGACAATCTCTAGCAAGCCCGAAGACAAAAGGGACCGGTTAATATTGTTTTTTTTTTGTACAAGATCCAGCAAACAGGAAACCCTTCGTTCCCCAGGTGGGGCACCCGTTCCAAGTCAAGTGGGTGTGGATTAAATGCCCCGAAAAGGGCATGTTGCCGGACGGAAGAGTGGAAATGTGTATGCGAAGATTGTGGGAAGAAAGATAGCGGTGTTGTGATTGGCTGTGTGTGATGAGCTACCTGCCCCTATAGGGGCAAGCTCAGCGCGTCCCCGAAAGTACGCTTTACCTAAATAGTATTCACACCATCCACTAGTTTATCACTCCTCCCCCATACCTTCTTATCACAATGCTTCTCTATCTACCCGATCCTATGCTTTCTCCAGATCGATGAACCAAGCTAGCAATTTACACCTCTTATCCCATGTTTATTTCTGCCAACTGTCTCAGTACAAACACTTGGTCCACACCTACCCCACCCGCTTTATTACCTACCTTGTTAATCACCAATCAAACCCTCGGTTATCCTTATACACCCACTCAGAATTTGTCCATACATTTCTTCTCCAACACTTTATCTTTTTACAGCCGCACTATTGCAGCATGCTATCCAGTCCTCAGGCACTCTTGCGCTTTTATATACCTTGCAACGAAGTCACCAGACATTCCATAATACAATCACCGTCACTTTTTAGTATCTCACTGACTATATGATCTATTCCAAATGCCCCTTTCCCCTCTTTCATACCTCTCGCATCATTACGAATCTCTTGGGTGCATATCGCTTCCATAGCCTGATACAGGACCCATTTTACCCCCGCGAAACCACGCATATTCACATTCGCTTCATCCTTTATACCGACTCTACAACTTGTCGAAGTACTCCCCCTATTTACCTTTGACTTCCTCTTTGCTCACAACTGCACTGCCATTCTCGTCCTTTATGTTCACACAACCCCTCTCAGCTTAGTGAATAAGGCGTTGGACTTCTAACGCCTAGTTACGGGGTTCAGTTCCAGTGAGAGCGGACACAAAACGTCAGCCTACGGAGAGAACTGGCCGCCTAATTGACGCGCTAAGGTTTGCCCGTGGGGGCAGGTGCCTCCTTAAACGGATTATCACTCGCATAGCCAATGAAAACACCGCTGTCTTCCCTTGCCCCGTCTTCACATACAAAACATTTCCACTCTTCCCTCCCTGAACCTGCTGAAGGGGTATTTCTTTCCACACACCCATGACTTGGATGAGTGTCCCCTGCAGGGGCGTGGGGTACTTGGCTCGTTAGCTGGTGCCAGAAATAACCGAATTTCATCCGGGCGAAGGATCTCATCCACGATTGAAAAGGGGCTGGCGTAACTTACTACTTGACCAAACTATTTTTTTTCATTTCACTTCCTGTTCCCATCCGAATCTTAAGTGCCTAGCAGGTAAGGCTGTGTTGTTATTTTAACTGTAGCCACCTGCAGGGAAACAGAAGTAGAGTTGTATAGTGGTCAGTCATTCCCAAGTGGAGATGACAATTTGGGAGTGGGACCTCCCCACTTGGATGTATTCCGCATGGGTTAAGAGGCAATTGACCCTCCACTTCCTAGCTCTTGCATGGACCGCTAGCACAAGTGGGTGCTATGAACTTCCCACAGCATGCAACAGCCTCCTTTCACTGCAACCTGGTCCCTCAGGCCAGTCTCAGAGAAAGCGTGACCCTACTTAATTATGGTAATGTTGAGGGTCCTCCAATCGGTCGGAGGGAGCAGAGATTCCATCTGCTCCCTAGGAGCCGCTATCCGCTATCACTTCACTCAATTTGTTCCACATTTGCTCTCATCCTCATGTTCACACATCCTTATTTTTTTCCATATTTGCTCTCATCCTCATATTCATACATCCTCTCCAACTTTCAAGCATTCTCACATATTTTTTCCCTTTCTCACTAATTCAACAACTTTCCACTTCTGATTCTCCTTGTCCATCTACTTCATTTCTTCTCATCCATACACCAACCAATTCAACTTTACATAACACGCTCATACATCTTTCACATCAAATACTTTCCGCAGCACATTCCCTTACTAGTCACAGTCAATCATACTCTTAACTTCTCCCTCTGCAACAAACTTATGAAACTTCATACCCACACATAGACAAAACAGAGAAATCCTAAGAGGAAAAATACGCGAATAGCGAAGCACTAAACTCCCCCAGTCATTCACCCACAAAAAAGGTTCAATTAGCCATCCACTCTCTCCAAAACTCCAAAGCCACAGGTTCTTACAATAACATAACAATCTCATCTATCACAAACATTCAACCACTTATGGCTCACTAATTCTAAGTAATGTACACCATGCCAATACTTAAACCAGGCAAGACCCAACCCAACTCATGTCGACCTATCTTACGACTGTGTACATTATCCAAGAATCACTGAATGGAGAAATATGTACCTTTAAACAAAACTTACACCCTCTTTAGAATCACACTTGACGCACATGACCATTGGTTCACATATAAAAGCACTAGCAGACATTACTTCTGTAGGGCAAAAGGAGTCACTAACACACAAAACAAACAATTTATCCTCATTCAATTACGCAGCACCAGCCTAAAACACAACACTCTCCCAAACCATTACTATCAAGCTCCAAACCGTACAAAATAAAGCACTCTCAATTATTACAGGACGACCACATGCCATACTTACACACGAAAGCCCAAATAATATGAATTAGTGCACACCTAAACATGATGGGAAGCAAAGTTTTCAGCAGAGCACAATATCAATCCCATTCCACTCAGTCAGCTACATCAAAATTACCCCTACCCAAACCCCCCAAAAAACAACTCATTCATGTTCCATTACGTGAGCCCGAGGGTCGCAGTGGATCCTCTGCAAAACTCACTCTGGCTCCAACACGTGAGCGCGAGGGTCGAAGTGGATCCTCTGCAAACTCACTCTTGCTCCACGTGAGCCCGAGAGTCGCAGTGGATCATCTGCAAACTCACTCATGCTGAATCATGTGAGCCCGAGGGTCGCAGTGGATCCTCTGCAAAACTCACTCTTGCTCCATCACGTGAGCCCTAGGATCGAAGTGGATCATCTGCAAACCCACTCTTGCTCCACCACGTGAGCCCGAGGGTCGAATTGGATCCTCTGCAAATCCACTCTTGCTCCACGTGATCCGCCCGAGTGTCGCAGTGAATCATCTGCAAACCCACTCAGGCTCCACGTGATCCGCCCGAGAGTCGCATTGGATCATCTACAAACCCACTCATGTTCCATCACGAAAGCTCGAAAATCGCAGTGGATTTTCTGCAAAACCTTCTCTCGCTCCAACACGTGAGCCCGAGGGTCGAAGCGGATCCTCTGCAAACCCACTCTTACTCCATCAAGTGAGGCCGAGGGTCGCAGTGGATCCTCTGTAAAACCCACTCATGCTCCATCACGTGAGCCCGAGGGTCGAAGTGAATCCTCTGCAAAACTTACTCTTGCTCCATCACGTGAGCCCGAGCGTCGTAGTGGATCCTCTGCAAACCCACTCTTGCTCCATCAAGCTAGCCCGAGGGTCGTATTGGAGCCTCTGCAAAACCCACTCTTGCTCTATCAAGTGAGCCCGAGGGTCGAAGTGGATCCTCTGCAAAACCCACTCTTACTGCATTAAGGGAGCCCTAGGGTCGAAGTGGATCCTCTATAAACCCACTCTTGCTCCTCCACGATAGCCCGAGGGTCGTATTGGAGCCTCTGCAAACCCACCCTTGCTCCACCAAGTGAGCCCGATGGTCGAAGTGGATCCTATACTAATCAATCAATCTCTCATTGTAGCAATTACTTTAGGGCTCTCTACCTCTTCCCCCTTCTTGCTCAATTCAATTACTACTCCTTGGGCATTTGCCATTACGTAGGATGAATGAAAAGTAGATAAGATTTTGGTAGAGTGGTAGTTTTTGGTTCGCAAGCTTAACGACCCACTCCTAGTCTTATTGAACATATTCATGGGATTATTCTACAATACCTGGTTCCTACCTTATCACCCATTTCATGCATTGGTGCTATCATATGATTGTGCACTATGCGCAACTGACACCACGGTAATACTCTTACTTCTCCTTCCACATTGTTTTTTCATCATTCGCACTTCATTCACAATTTGTTAAATGACGCTATTTTTCTCTTGTTGTTTTATTGGGTTTTTTTATTTTAAAATCAAAATTTGCTTACATTTGGCTCTGTTTTTTTCACAGTTCCTCATTCCCAGTCTCTAATGGTTCCAAGTTGTCATCTGGCTCTCTGTGCCTGCCACACATTTCCCCCAATCTCCTCTATACGAACTCTCTTTTCATGGACATTGCTGAGCATTGGGTATTATTGCTTCACTAAAACCCAATCCGATTCCTCTTTACTGAGAACAGGTTATTTGTCGTGATGATTCTCGCTCGCCGCATGATGAAGATACGCACTTTTTTATTTAATTGGAATTTGTGATTCGGCTCTCGTATTTCCATTTCCGCTCGCTAGAATTACTCATTATTGTAATTTTCGAATGCTCTCTCCTTTTTTTTAAGTTCACAATTAATTTATAATTTTGCTGCATCGCTTCTAAGCCTTTCTTTGCATATGGATTTTTCCTGTGTTCTTTCATGTTTATGACTACTGTAGATATCTCGTCATCATTCCTGCCCTTCTATCTTGGTGATATTTTAGGCAAGATTTGCTTGGAAATTGTGCATTACTCTTTCGAAGGGGAGTAAACTGTGCATGAGCCCCAATTTCATTGCCTTTACTTAATTGCTGCATAGTAGAGTAGACGATTTTGACCTCGGGGTTTAAGTATGTTGTATATTTAATATTTGTTATCTTTTGAACTCTTATCACAGGGAATTTTCTTATGGATTTTTATATAAAATGATCCTTTTTTATGGATATTTTTGTTCTAGGAACCCATGTGAATGAAAGGGAAGCTAAAAAGTTTGTAAATTACTAATTGTTTATAAATAATTATTACGATCATTAGCATCGGCTCTGATTCGGTTGTTTGATTGTAGTTTTGTCATATGCAGCTCGTTCGATATGCATTGATTTATATGGAAACAGAATACGTTAAATGGTGTATACGAGTTCATGAAAGAAACCTCATATTAACATTTACTATATAGTTAATTTACGATGTAAAGATTGTTTACCTGGGACGGAGGTAAAATTGATAACAATCCATTCGCACTTCGATAATTAGCGTTCGAAGGTGAGCTTTTTGCGCCCGATGCTTGTTTCCCTTGCGTCGAGTGCGATTATACTAGACGAAACCTTAACCCGTTACCATCAACCGTTTTCCAACGGGGGTTGGCGCGTATCAACGCTAGGAACATTCACCCTTCTTTAGAAGTGGCACGCCACTTTCTTTAAAATCCCCTTTCCGACTATTTTCTTGGCCGCCGGCTAATTTCGCAGGCTAGTCGCCGACCAGTTTCCATCCACTGTTTCCTAGCCGAGGCTTGAAGCGGGTGGTGTTTTTTAAAATGCCTGCTTATGTCTCCCCGTCTACTTCCCCCCTCCTTCCTTTTGGTGCCCAAATCCGGCCGGGGGTTCGAGACGTTTGGTCAGGAGGCGGGAAAGGTGGCCATGAGTGGTACTCACCCAATCCGAGCAGGACCTATTCACCCACTCCGGATCAGGCCTTTTGCCACCCTACGTATCAATGGATCACCATACCTTTTTGCCGCCCGACTTAAAAATGGGCCACCATACCCTTTTGCCACCCGACGTATCAATGGGCCACCATACCCTTTTGCCACCCGACTTATCAATTGGTCACACTGCCGATTTTGATTAAAACAAGAATGAATTAAAGAGAGACCAAGGTGGCTCTTCGGTCTGAGAATGCTGTGACTCGCGGTCAAGGAATTTCCTCATCCGGTCTCGTTTGATAGCGGTTTTTCCTTGGCTCTCTCTTCCTCTTTGGGAGCTGCCTCAAAGTGGCTCACTCTCTAGCGCCATGTGCCCCCCCATCCCCCCATGGACCCCTTGCAAAGAAGAGGTGCAGCAGGAGGAGGAGGAGGCATCGCTCCCAACGGGGGGTCGATAGTCGATAATATACACCTCTAGTGCTTAGCCCAGGACTTTGACCCCAGTGGTACGCTTCCCGAGAGCCGATGCGCTTACCTTCGATGTCGGTGCCCCACTGCCCCAGATGCTTCCATTTAGTGGCGTACAAGCCAAAATTGGCCTCTCCCAAGGTCAGTTTCAAAGGAAGTTCCAGATGGGATCCCCCACAAGGGGGATGTCCTGATGGAGCCCTCACTTCTCTATTTTTTGCTGTATGCAGGGACCCCTATACCAAGAATGTGGCGACCTCGTCCCCAAAGCCAGGCTCGATCCCGTTCAGAATGCAGACCGCATTTCGCATAGAGCAACTGAGCAGATGGTTCTCTCCGGTCGGCGCAACCAAGCACCTCCAACGCCTCTCAGTGGAAAAAGGAACCCTCCGCTCCGGCCCTTTTTAGACCTACGAGCGCAGCAGTTCTCAGGCCTACTTGGAACCTTTCAGCAAGTTTCAACTTCCCCAGGGCCACTTTGCTCGGGCTGGCAGCCAAAAGGGTTCGAGCCCTCTTCAGTCCAAAACCGGTGCGCCCCTCTTTTTCCTACATGATCGCTTCAGGGTCATGCTCCTGCACTGAGTCACTTGATCTAGAAGAGTTAAATCTCATAAAAGTGGCATTGGACCCATTCCAGAGCAATTCAAAGCCTACCCTTGTAAAGAGAGTGAAAAGTGTGGCCCACCAGCACACGATTCTACGCAGGGAAAGCGGAAGGCCCGCGTACCCAGCCGTACTTCTTCCATTCAGTAAGACCTCTAATGCGACAGCCCCAACGCCTCGCTCCCCACTTCAACAGGATGGAGGGGGCCTGTGCTAGCGGCTGCGCAATTTACACCCGATGTGATGTCTACATTCTTCCTTTGCTCATTACCTCCCTTCAGGTGATAGAAGTTTAGCTCCATCTTTACATGAGGTGTTTCCCTTGTTTTTATACCTCGACTCCACTTTCAAAGGCGCAGAAGCCTTTAGTGACCTGTTTTCACTGAGCGCGCTGCGTTGCGTTCCGCTGTCGCTCCTTGCGAGACTTGTCGTTTATGTTAGCTTTATTTAACAGGATCTGGTTGGAGAGTATCTTCCCAGATTCCTGGCGAACAGCTACACTGCTAGGTTTTGCAAGCGGAGGAGAGATCATTTTGCTTAATTTCTCTAACCTTCTGGGTGTGCAAGTTGGAGAGATTAATGATTGTTCGGTTAGCGCTTATTTCCTGGACATTGGACGTCACCTCTCTTCAGTAGTGTGGTTTATATAAGTTCCCCACCACGTCGGATGCTCTGTATCGGTTGGAGAGTTCTATCTGAAAAACCTTCGCTCGTAGGCAACATTTTGCCAAGGTATTTTACCCTTTGAACCCTATGGTACGTCGTGGCGATAGAGTATCATAAATACCCTCCATTCTATGTGGGCGATATCGTTGATTCCGCCCTACGGACTCTTCTTCCATCACGTAAGACAAGAGGAGGGGCCCCGCATGTAAGTTTCCTGAGCGTCAATATTTGCCAGAGCATTTACGATATCATCTTGGTGATACCAGAAGGTGTTTTGACACGCGCTACCGAGGCGAGTTTGGGATCGCTTTTGTGAAGGGTCGGAACTCTACATCGGAGCGTCGACTCCAAAGGCTCTTAACTGCGTCTGTAGGATGTGTGCCCTTCCTGCCCCAATGCATGGAGAAACATCTGCAGCTATGTATATCTCTTCTACACACTTCACTATATCTTCCTCACTATCTTTACGGATCTCTCCTTACAAACTCTGCAAAACAGGCCCTCATTGATATTTCGCTTGAAATTCGATGAGAAATCTCGTCATGCCGAAACGCACTAGTTTCAGTTTTTTTTGGCCAAGACCAACGTCATACACTCCTGCCACCTGTCACGGGCCTAACCTTTGGCTCTCTTGTACACGCGCAATGAATATTCTATGATCTGTTTTTCAGTATGTTGGGTGCTGATAGGGCGCTACCCTTCTACTATTTTTGCCGCTCCTTTGTTCACTCAAAACTTGATTACGGGTGCGAGATTCATTTCTCTCCATTCAAACGTTTATTGCTGATGGTGGATTCAATCCGCCACATTGGTCTCTGGTTTGTGACTGGTGCCTTCTTCACGTCCTCTATGGAGAGCATTCTTGTCGACACAGGAGAGATACCGCTCACTTTGGAACAGCATCATGCCCTTGTACACGTGGGTTCAGCGGTTCTCACATTTGGCCTGCCTCCGATCTCGACAGTGCTGAAGGTGACGAGAGACGCCAATCAAACCCTAAACCTTTTGGGTTCATGGCTAGGAAACTGTTTCGAAAGTTCGGGATATTTCTCGACCGTTTGTTGTCCCCCAAAGCTTCCACAACACCTGGAGTATTCTGTTTGCATTTCTCAGAGTATTATTGCCATCCTGGAGCCGTGTCGTTGTACACAGATGGCCCTAAGTCTGCCCGAAGAGGTACTTATCTTCTAACCATTCGAGTTGGAGGGAGGTCGGGATTGTTTTCTGCTGGGTTCCTGGACACGAGCACGCTGATGAGTGCTCGAGGTTGTCAGCACAGATTGAGCAAGCCGACCGGCTTTTACTCTGTCTACATGACAGGGATCTTTGCCTCGCCAGCAGCGTCATTTTCTCTCGTCTCCGGATGGAGCGCTGCCCTAAACCTTCCCGCGAAAATTCTTTGGTACTGCATACTGTAGGTCACATTTTGGTTGATTCTCTTAGTCGTCGGTAGTCTCGTGCATGGACCGTGACGAGCATTATCGCTACCGCTTCTCTGTGGTGCTGTTGGCGGGATTTTGCTCGCCAGATTGTGGTGTCATAAAATGTTTTATTTACTTTTAAACTTACTATCATGCGAGGCAGGTGGGCTCTAGGAAGCCCACTACCCTCCCTGTGTGGGTGCCATTACAACCTTTCATACACATTGACACACTCGTATATTCTCCTCACAAGTCTATTTCCAACCCTTCTTCTTTCATGTCTATACCATCTCATAACACTGTCACACCCTTCTTCCCACCATAAGGCGACTTTCTGTTTCTTCACTATATCTATCCTTCTCCCATATTGCATACCTCCCCTACAACAAGTCGGCTCCAGCATACTTTCATGCATCTTCCTGCCACATTCCGCTCTCTAACCCCTTAGCATTTCCTAATGCTATAATCGCCCCTGAAAAATTCCACCATTCAACACTTCTCAGTTGCAATCTCAATTGTACCGCCACGCTCCATCTCGGATACTTAAACCATGTCACTTGTGCAAGGGCAACACTGCCACGGTCCATGAAATTAACTCGGTAGTTTCCATTCTGATGATGATAGTATGGTCTGTAACTTGTTTAAGTTATGTTTTATGACACATAATTGAAATTTATATTTAAGAATGACCCCCTAGGAAAACCATTGCAAAATGGATTTGTCTCTATATTTAATGAAATAATGTTCATTGAAGGAGTCATTCATTTGTTTTAAACTCTGCTTCGTGGAGAGTTACCTTAACAATTATCTTATTACTTTTATGTAATAAGAATGCATTCGTCACAAGTATTGTAAAATTATTCTTTATCCAATCTATCCATTAAGCCAGGGCGTCCTCAGTGTTACTCTTGAACAAGTACAAAGTTTCGAGTTACCCTCGGTATTGAACAATTACAGTTTTGAGTTACCCTTGAACAATTACAAAATTTTGAGTTACCTTGGAATAATTACAAAGTTTTAAATTTCCTTCGGTGTTAGCTTGAACAATTACAAAGTTTTCAGTTAGTCTTGGTGTTACTCTTGAATAATTACAAAGTTTTGAGTTACCCTCGGTGTTACCCTTGAACAATTACAAAGTTTTGAATTAATCTTGGTGTTAGCTTGACAATTACAAAGTTTTGAGTTACCCTTGGTGTTACCCTTAAACAATTACAAAGTTTTGAGTTAATCTCAGTGTTAGCTTGACAATTACAAAGTTTTGAGTTATCCTTGGTGTTACCCTTAAAAAATTACAAAGTTTTGCATTTCTAGGATGTATCATGAAAGTGGAACAAATGAAGTAGATTGCAACCACGTTTTAATTGGTAGGAGAAAGTCTGGTGAGATGAGTGTTAGTGAATGCTAAGAATGGTTTGAATGTGGAATGATCCAGAAAGATCTATATGGGTATGCTAGTCTCAACATTGGTGTGCGGAGGAAGAAGGAAGTGAGAACAGTGCAAATGATAGACAGAGTGAGAAACGACTAGGTGAGAGAGATTTATGGTGTGAAGAAACGTGTGAACAACGGTGTGACTGTGTTCTTAGCGGGTTGGAAATAGATTTGTGGGTTACTTGCTTATGTTGCCCCCAGTCAAGAGTCCCGGTTGAACTTCGCCGACCAGACTGGGTTCTCCTGGAAATCCCGCAATCTGCGTCTATGAAGGTTTTGTCTTGGCTGTGCTTGTGCTGGAGTATGTTGTGAATATGTGTTAGGCTGTGTCTGATACCTGGTTGTACTGGGAGCAAGTGTCTTTGTCAATCAGGTTGATACAGTATTTATATAGTTTAGCTTTGAGTGGTGGTCGCACTGAAGCCTTCCCAGAGGGAATCGTTTGTGGTGTGGGAGGTATCTTTCTCCGGGTTGATGTCTGTTGTTAGTTCGGAACCACATATTGTATGCCTTGACGTGTTATATGTGTGTGTATAGTTTTGTAGATGATGGGCGTGGCTTCGGGGTGGAGGGATTCCTTTTAGTGACTCAGTGCAGTATGTCTTTTGAGTTTTGTGCATGCAGTGGCTTGGGTTTTATGTACTATGGAGAAATTGTTTTCCGGAGGTCGAAGTGGTGTTTTAGTGGAACGACCTTTGTTTCATGGTGTAGGTGATTAATAGACACTGCAGGTGCAACCTGGTGCTAGGCAGAGTGCTTTATTTTGTATCTTGTGTAGTGTTCTGTGGTAAGTGAGTGCGAAGTTTGGTGCTTAGGCTGTGGAGGCATAGGTAAGTGAAGGATGATTATATTGCTTTTATGTGTAGCTAATGGATTCCTCCTTGGATTAACCAAATGGGGATCCTGTGAGTGCTTGTAGTGTGTTTCTCATTTGTTGTTGGAAATTTATTGATGTAACTTGTGACACCAATCACTCTGCAAGCATTTTATTTAAAGACAGTGTCCTGTTTGCTAAGATAATGTGTGGGGGAGGGGGGGGGGTATTGACTCCACTTTGTACGTTGTGAAGAGAGTAACAGGATTTTAAAGAAAGATGAGACGGTCACTTGGATCTGTTGCAGCCAGTGTTCGAGTCCTGTGATATAGAGTTTAGATTGTGAGCCACTAGGTGGTGTGCAAGAATCGTGATGTCATCAGCGTAGCAGTAGTGTGTAATGTTGGGGGTGTGCCGAGTACATATCCCTGCATGACTCCGTTGTGTATGTGATAGCTTGCTGTGGTACATTACTTGTCCTTATCTGCCTGTGAGAAAATCGGCGGACCATTTTTTTTTATAGTTGGAGTCAAGTGTGGTGTTTACTATTTTGTTGATGAGGATGTGTCTGGGTCCTGTGTCGAAGGCCATGGTTATCATGATTGTTGCCATTACTGTCCTGAGTGTCTGTGTGGGTTGGTCAAAGCCTTCCTTTACGAGTTGGGTGATGTTAAGTTCAGTGGTTGTTGAGTGGAGCTGCTGAAAACCATGTTGGGAGGTGTGGATTTATTTTGTTTATTCCTAGACATTCCATGATTTTGTCAAGGGATGCAGAGTAAGAAGATTTGGCGGTATGAACCAGAGTGGTTTATTTGGCTTGAGGATGGTATGATGTGAACGGATTTCCAGACATTTGGAATTGAGTTATGACAAATAGTGGTTGAAGATTTGGTGTGTGAAAGCTGACAAAGGAGCATGTGAATGATATTAAGTACGATAGGTGTGCATACATGGGGTATGTCTGATGGGGGCTGCGTGAGAATGCATATATTACCCCTGAGCTATGGAGGACCAATTTGGCTTGAAAGAATGAGGGTTGGCTTTGTGCTTAATAGGGCATCATCAAGGGGTGGGAGGGATAGATTTTGGCTGGCATTGATGCCCACAGACCAGAAAGTGGTAGATGATGAATGCTTAAGTCAGCTGTGAAACTTTCCACTTTTATTCATTGCAGGACTTAGGAACTGAGGTATCCAACGTTTCAAAAAGGTGGCTGGATAGTGGAAATCACATTGAGGAGTTGAAGACTCCAGATATGGATGCCATGGATTACGAAGAATACCAGAAGTCCCTGACGCAGTGAGTCTTTGGGGGGGGATGTTATTACTATTATTATTATTATTATTAATACTTGGTGAAAACGTCCTTGTATCGAATGGTCCAGTTGCACTTCCACCAAGAACTTACATCCCATTTTGGTGTTAGCAGCTTGTTGCACAAGTGTAGCTTTATGTGAGAGTGGGTAAGTGGTTCCAGCAAAAATAGGCCCATGGACTTTTCAAGCATTCAAATCTTCATATTCAGAGCTCGGTTCATCCATCCCATCCCTTTCATGATACACCAAAGTTTGTTGCTTTGCGAGGTTTCGATATGTTTAAATTCGGTCATCGATATTTAACGAGGGGTGGTCACAGCATGGGCAGTTTTGTTGTGTCTGTTTGGCTTCTGAGGTCATGGTGGTACAGGGGGGAGGGGATCCCAAATCTCTCTGCAGTAAGAAAATTTAATACAATATCAATAAAATAAATTAGTAGTTTCAGTAAGTGTTGAAAACGTCATCCTCGTTCTTCAACACAAAGCTTGGATACTCTGGGATATCTCTGATAAGCCCTAGTGGCTCTTTTCATCCTTTATTTTATGTTATTGATCATTATCAGTTTATTGGCTCAGACGTGAGATAGTGTTTCACCATCAATAGATGTCAGTCAAGTAATTTTGTCTTTAAATCTTCAATGCAGTGGGGATTGTTGTTTACTTAATCTGCTTGGCAGCACTCCACAAAAAGTAAAGGAATGAAAAAAGTCTGGCGAATGTGGTGTACATAAGCCTTTCAAAATGATTTGTTTCCCTCCTAAAAGTATGAAGTTTGGTTCGCACTATGCGACATTGTCCCATCTTGTTCAAAGTATTCATGCCTATGTTAATTATCATTTAGTTTACCAACAAATGGAGATAAGATCTGGTGACACTATCGTTGATTATCAACTGTTTTGATAAAGAAAATATGACAAATTGATTAAATTTTAGAAAAGCTAACCAGACACCAATTTTAGCCTAATGTAATGATGTTTCCTGAAATACATTTGGGTTTTCCAAATTCCGCATGTTTTGGATTGTTGATGCACCCATTAACATAAAAACACACGCCATTGTAAAAGAATGTTAAATCTAAAACGTCCTTCCCACTTTG
This sequence comes from Ceratothoa steindachneri, assembly GCA_963969495.1. Lineage (NCBI taxonomy): Eukaryota > Metazoa > Arthropoda > Malacostraca > Isopoda > Cymothoidae > Ceratothoa > Ceratothoa steindachneri. The sequence continues at coordinate 114,477,817 of OZ018331.1, read as the reverse complement.
TCTCATAAAATCTGAAAAACATTTGCAATATTGCAAGGACTTACTCATTTGAGTAACTCTTAATTCCTGTTGAGCCGTAATTTTATATGGGTTCAGTTTTAGTTTGTTCATTTGAGCTCTATAAGTTGTTCTCTAGCGCAATTCCCGCTGCCCTTTTAATTTTTTAATTAACTTTCTTGGAATCACCAATAATCAATCAGAAATCTCAAATAACTTGTCCTCTGGAACTTACTTGATGACTTTTTTTCACTTCTTACATCACCCGTTACACGTCAGATTTCATGATTACATACTTGTTTGTGTGGAAAGGGATTTATGAACCTTCTTTAACAGATTCACAGAATTTTTCATTAATTTGGGAAACAAATTCCATTAAAAAAACATTCATTTCAACGACAGCACCCCGTAAGGGGCGCGGCGATTTGCCTTCCTGGCCGCCATGTGACGGGACTCAGCGCCCCCTCCGGCCCCAGTTTAGCCTCTTCTCCTTCTTTCAGACAGCCTGTGTTTTTTCCCTACTTCCTCACTTTCCCTACAACCTCTCTCACAACTTTCTCTGGTCGGCCTATATTTTAACAGGGTAGATGCTGACCTTCTTCTCAACCAACTATCCCGGATCCGGGCTAAGGGTGGAGGGGACAATGTTCCCTAACCCCTGAGCTCCGGTTTGGGAAGGTGGGTTTTTAACAACCTGCTTCATCTCCACCCATACCTTACTCACATCCCCTTTCCTTCTCACTTCACACTCTATCCTTTTTACGCCGTGCCCAAGGTGGAGCCGCCATGCCGAAGGGCTGCAAGGTCACAAGGCGGGAGGGGTGGCCTTAAATGGCGGCACCTAGCTCTGCCAGGCCCATACGCAGCCCTTGCAGAGCGGGTTACTGTGAGGGGTGAATAGCGTCTACATCCCGTGAAAAGAATAGGGTCCCCATGCCGGATGATGAAAATTAAAAAAAAAAACTTTTCCCCTCACCATCGACGGAGCCGCCTTCGGGCAGATCCACTGAAAAAATGGAGGTCTTTCCCCGCCCCCCTATGCTTTCACAGGGGAACCTCCAAAATTCTTTGACCGGAGAGGAGGCTTACTCCTCTCCTTTGCCTACTAGTGTATGAGACTCCCCCTCACCCCCTTGTCTGGAGGTGCCTCCGGGAAGCGTATGGCCATTCCCGTGAGGGTCCTCTGTTCGAGGAGGGCCCTTGCGTCTCCTCCGAGCTAGGCCTGGAGGGCATATTCCTTCAATGGAATTGCTGTGGACTCCGGGCAAACTGGGAGGAGCTGCGGAGGCTCGTCTCGTCCCGTTCCCCGTTAGCTATTTTTCTGCAGGAGACCATGCTAGGCGCGTGCCCCCTGCCCGCCCTCCCGGGGTATAAGGGTCTTGCGACCCCACCACCACGGGCTGGCCGGGCTGGGGGATGCGCGGTTTACACCCGGCATGATGTCTCCGTTCTTCCTTTCTCTTTAGATACCTCCTTTCAGGCAGTGGCTGTGCAGCTGCACCTGGATAGGAGGTATACTATCATTTCTGCGTACATTCCACCGTCAGCTGACTTCGACGCGGGGGACTTCCGCTGCGTCGTGGCACGGTTGCCGAGGCCCTTTCTCTTGGTTGGAGATCTGAACGGCAGGCATCCTCTCTGGGGAGATTAATCAATAAATCCCAGGGGACAAATCCTTGCCGATCTGATCGAAGAGCTTGAGATGGGTGTCCTAAACGTGGATGAGTTTACGCATCACTGTCCGAGAACCGCTTCATTTTCTTGCCTTGACCTATCTTTGTGCTCTTCGGATGCACAGCTTGATTTTGATTGGGGGTTGGTTGATGACCTCCATGGTAGTGATCACTTTCCCATTCAAATATCATTTTCAGGGCAACTGCCGCCTGAAAGTCCATCCTGGTGGTACTTGGCGTGGGCGTGGTGGCCTGCATTTCAGGAAATGACTAAATTCTCTATCTCAGTAGAGGAGTTTAGGTCAGTAGATGAGGCCGTTGAATTCTTCTCCGGCAACCTCATCGCCGCGGGCCTGACTACCATTTCTAGAACGTCTGGCCGTTTTGCACGCCGACCACTCCCATGGTGGTCGGCCGAGTGAGAGACGGCCCTGAAACAGAAGCTTTATGCCTACATGCGCTATAAGCGCCGCCCGAACGATTTCACTGTCGCTGAATTTCGTCGGGCTAGGGCTAGGTTCCGGTATATTTCGAAACACGCCCGCCGCTCTTCTTGGCGGGCATACGTGTCTTCACTTAACGGGAAGACCCCTTTAGCAGGGGTGTGGAAGCTAGTCAAAAGGATTCGGGGCAAGTTCTCGCAGGACCCCCTTCCCGTTCTCCAGGAGAATGAGACCGCAATCTCGGACCCCGCGTCTGTGGCGGAATCCTTGGCGACCGCTTTTTCCGCATTCTCTAGCCGTGATGCTGCTCCGCCAGCATTCAATGCACGTCGTGATGTCGCGGAAGGCCGCCGGCTGGACTTTACCTCCAAAGGCGGAGAACCCTTTGTCCGGACGATGTCCCGTACGCCATGCTTCGACACCTGGGTGATCGAGGAATGGCCTTTCTGTTAGATTTGTTCAACAGGATCTTGGTGGAAGGTCTTCTCCCAGACTCCTGGCGAATCGCTACTGTGCTCGCCTTTCGCAAACCGGGGAGAGATCACTCTACTCCGACCGGTTTCCGCCCAATCTCTCTAACCTCTTGCGTGTGCAAGTTGATGGAGAAATTGGTGAATGTTAGATTAGCCTTTTTCCTGGACAGCTTAAGCCATCTGTCTGCACAGTGCGGCTTCCGCAAGTTCCACTCCACCTCGGATGCTCTGCTCCGACTGGAAAATGCCGTCTGCGAGGCCTTCCTTCGTAGACAGCACTACGCCACGGTCTTTTTCGATCTGGAGAAGGCCTATGATACCGCATGGCGATACGGTATCATGGAGACTCTCCACACGATGGGGGCGAGGGGACGCCTCCTAATGTTTATATCTGAATTTTTGCGAGATCGTCGATTCCGTGTACGGGTGGGGGGAGCCCTCTGCGGCCCAAAGGAGCAGGAAGATGGTGTCCCTTAGGAAAGTGTCATCAGTGTCACACTCTTTGCCCTGATCATCAACGGCATCACTTCAGTGCTGCCGGAAGATGTTCTCGCTACGCTCAACGTGGACGACCTTTCGATCTCTTTTGGCGCGGCCCAGATGCCAACTCTGGAGCGTGGACTCCAACAGGCATTGAACCGCGTCTCTCGCTATGCCGAAGCGCACAGGTTTCGGTTTTCCTTGGCCAAGAATAAGGTGGTGCACTTCTGCCGCCATCCACGGCTTCCCCCCGACGCAGACTTGTTTCTTAATGGGCTACGCCTGGAAGTGGTTGAATCGCACCGTTTCCTTGGTCTTGTATTCGACCGACGCCTCACCTGGGAGGCTCATATTCGCAGCCTTAGGGTCTCTTGTACCCGCGCCATGGACATTCTCCGTTCCGTGACGTTCAGCGCTTGGGGTGCTTATAGGGCCCGGCGCTCGGCGCCTCCCTCAGTCGCCAGAGCTCTCACTGCATCCGCATCTGATCTCGACGGTGCCTATGCCGCCGAGAGACGCCAGTCATACCCTAAGCCCTTTGGGATTTGGGCCAGGAAACTCCTTCGAGAGCTAGGTATAGCTCTCGGGTCGGTGGTGCCCCTGGTTCTGCCCAGGACGCCACCCTGGAGGGTACCATATTTTGCTATTTGTCGCCACGCCTCTGCTCCTAAAGCTTGTACGGCGCCGGGAGTATTGCGTTCGACCTTTTTAGAGCACACCTCGTGTCACGCTGGAACCGTGCCAGTGTATACGGATGGCTCCAAGTTCTAAGAGGGGGTCGGCTTCCACGCCGTATCCCCTCTGTTTGAAGTCAGCGGGGCTCTGCTAGGCTCTGCGTCTGTCATCACGGCCGAACTGGTGGCAATACACCACTCGGTACGGCAGATTACGCGACGTGCCTGGTTCGGAGACCGGATTGTGATATATAGCCCTGAGTGCTCTCGGGGCATTGGAATCTCCGCATCCCCTGGTTCGCGATTATCCGTGACGCCACGGTTTTGGCGAGCCGGGCAGATGTCGAGATTATCTTCTGCTGGGTACCTGGACATGTAGGAATTGCGGGGACTGAGCGCGCCGATGAGGGTGCCAAAGAGTCCGCGAGGACTCTTCGACCGGACCAGCGTTTCGCTCTTCCTCACACCGACTACATGGCAGGAATACGGGCAGCTCTTCGGACTGCTTGGCAATGAAGATGGGAGACGGTCGAAGGACACTTAAAGTTGCGTGCCATTGCGCCGCGACTGTTCCCATGGACCTACCCCCTAATGCCGCGGCAACTTCAGGTTGCTTTCTCTCGTCTCCGAATTGGACACACTTGCGGGACGCACCGCTATTTGATGGAGCGCTTGCCTGCGCCCTACTGTGAAGACTGCGTTATCCCCCAGACTGTTCGGCACATTCTTGTTGAATGTCCCAGTTTGGGCGATCTTCGCGCACGTTACCTGACCCGGTACCTGGATGAGCGGGATCGCTACCACTTATCCCTTGTACTTGGGACGGGTTCGTGCACATTTACTTATGGACCCTATGAATTTTTAGAGGAGGCCGGCCTTCTCCCCTTTACTTAACTAGGTGTGTTTTTTGTTTTTTCTCTGTATGGGGGAGGCGGACCTCCCCCCGACGCTGGAGCCTGCTTCCTGCTTGTTGCCTTTTTTCTTTTTTATTGTTGTTTTTGTTTTGTTGTTATTTTAAAGTAGCCTATTACTAGGCTGTCGTAGTGATTACGTCGACTTATGATGACCAAGTAGACAGTCGCCAGATAGGCTCCTAAAAGAAAAAAAAAATCAGCTACAGCATATCAGAGGGGCGCGGCGACTTGCCGTGCTGACGGGATTCAGCGCTCCGTCCGGCCCCAGCTTAGCCTCTCCTCCTTCCTTCTGACGGGCGACAATAACTTGATTGAAGTTGCGTAGCTCTTAAACAATCAATAATCAATCAATCAAATAATCTTTGAAAGAAAGCCTAATAGCCTATGCTATCTAAAGCTTTACAGATTTTGTTCGCTCCCATTGTTGTTTCTTGATGTATGCATAAATTATAGACACAAAATAATGGTGAAGAGCTATTTCATACTTTTCAATTAGTATTCTTTTTACTGGAGAGAGACTGAGATCACCCTGTATTATTGTTGTTTTGGCGCCGGCTTGATCTGATTCTGGAGAGTGGAGCTCATGTTTGTGGGATGGAAAGATTCTTCATTTGCCATTTCTGGGAAAGATCGTTACGGGCCTCATACTGTTGTGATATGGATGTAAATGATTTATCTTTGTTGAAGTGTGCTACAAAGATAGTGAGGTATATATTTTGTTGAAATCGTCAGAAGGTTACTTGTTTGTCCTGGAGGTGGGGGGGGAGCTGTGTATAGGCTTCTCTGAGTGTGTTTTGTGGTGTATAACTGTGTCCATCATGCTTAAATATGTATATATGGGAAGAGTTTGAGTGTAGGTAGTGGTTTGTGCAGAGCCGGCGATTGTTCTAAGGGCATTATTTTGTCCTGTTTTGAGTTTGTTAGATTTGAAAGTGGTCAGGTACAAGGAAAGCAATTCATAATTGAGTGTGGGGCAGATAAATTGTTTTTATAAGATGGTTAGTATTCTTTTTGTCCAAAGTTGGTTGCTCCATTTAAAAGCATGGATGCCAATGAATGTTCTATTGCTTTTGCACCCAATGTTTCGGACTGTGTATGAAGGTCGTGGTGTCAAAAGTTTTTAGTAGGATGCAGTGATGTTAGGGTAAAGGTTCAATTGTTGCCTGTGTTGAGGTAAATGATTTTTTTTGTGAGGATTATCATTCTGTTGGTCCAGGGTCATTGCTCTAGTGGGTTGCTGTAAGTTATTGTGAGGTCATCTGCTGCATATAATTGACTCTTATGAGAGGAGTAGGTGGGTGGATGTTGTGCAAGATACTTAGAACTCATTTTCTCAATGAACAACAATAACTCTAATATCATAGCCCAGCCCATTCTAGCATACAAACAGCACCATCTGGCTGTTTTCTGTATACCTTTCTCATAATACCTTGGCGAACTCTTCTATCAACATTTCCTAATTCCTGTCACTCTCAACCACTAGGACCGGCTCATCAGCACCCTTCATTCCTCATGAATCTCATCCTTATGTTCCTCAGTACCGCCAGTACTTCTCGAAACACTCCATCCATGTAAAAATATTAACCACCCATGGTGACAACCTTACCTCACACCCCTATTCACTCCAGCCTTCTTTTACCCAATTCCACAATTTACTCTAGCATGAAACCTTTTTTTACCTCATTCCTAAATAAAATCTTCCTCCATCCCAATATTTATTCCTCTCCCTTCCAAAGGTTTCATTTTCTGCTTTCTTACTCTGACTAATCGCATTTTCACCGTATGTCTGTATGTGTGTGTAGGGTGGGGGGGGGGGGCATCACCATATGGGGTCTCAGCTGTAGCTCCCTGACATACTCAATTGGTTTATCAAGTGGCAGGAATTCCACCTCTCACTTCGTATTCATTGCACATTAGACAGCATTTCCACCACCAGTTCCATAAACTTGTCCCACATTTGCTCTCCCCATATTCATATTTACTTCTTTTCCCTCTTCCAAAGCAGTTTTACATACTCTTCCTTTCCCTTTCCTTTGCTACCTTCATGTTTTATTATTTGTAACCCAACCTCAAATTTAACCATGCACAATAAAATTTTGTGGTTATATAAACCTGTACTCATTCCTCTCGGCTTTCGCATTAAACCAGTCCCTCAGCCATATTCTTTCTCACCATGATCAGATTGATCATACCCTTACTTTCACCCCTTTTATTTGCCAATGTTCTTCCTCACTCTATCTACCTTTCACACAATAAGCACCCCTCTCAAGTTGTCGATTTGCACTGCTCTCAATCAAGATCTTTCCTATTCCTTCCATACCATATTCTCACTGTCATACCCCAACGTTGGTGCCAGCATACTCACATGCAGTTTGCTGGAACATTTCATACTCAAACCTTTACCATTCAGTAGCAGTCTTGTCGCCTCAGATACTTTCATACCTAAAATCTTTTGGTCACAATCTGCTTCATCTGTACCACTATCATTTAGGTACAATGCTTCCTGTTTAATATTGTTGGTGAAAAGTTCACAGTTAACTTTCCTGTAGTTAGTGTATGTGTGTAGGATTTGGTGGGGTTTATGCCTTCTCAAAAGCAATTTGTATAATGATTGGGAAATGGTTGGTGGATAGTGCAGTGTGAAATTATTGTGGGTAGGTTTTGTACACAGGGATTTGCCCCAAGGTTTCTTCTGGAGTAGGTTTTGACAGGTCAAGGTGGTATGAATGTTTTATTAGGTTGTGGTTTGGTGGTGATGGGAGTAGTTTGCTGAACAGGTGTTAGAAAGTAGTGTGCTGGGGCTTCTTTTTGTGTCTAGGTGGTGGAGGTTTCGTTGTTAGGGGATATGTACTTGGAGTGGAATGTTTTCAGTGCTCTGTTGTGGTATTGGGTTCTGATCTTGTCCAAGTGAATGTTGAGTGTGAGTATTTTTGTTTTGGTGTTTATGTGTAGAGGTGTTGTGGTTTGAAGGCATCCTGTGATGACTGAGCAGTTTGAAGTTGATTTGTATGGATTTGGCGATGGTTAGGTATCATAATGGTGTTGCATAAAGGATGGTCCAGATGAATTGCTTGTATAGTGTGGTGAGTGTCTCTGTTGTCCGAGTGTGATGTTTGATATAGTGTTTTGAGGTGTTAGTTATGTGAAGAGTGTGATGGTTGATTTGAGAGCTAGGCTTTCATGCAGTTTTGTGTAATCGAGTATTTTACTGCGTTTATATTGTATTGTTGGAGTGCTTTTCGGAAACTGTGTTGAGTGAGATATGGGTATATTTGGACTGATTCTTTTCTGTATTAGTTTTTCGAGAGTTTTGGATGAGGTGGGGCATTATGAGTTATTTTATGTTGGAGGTTTGCCTGGGTTGGTTTTCACTATGATATTGGCTCTTTTCCAGAGGGGATTCTGTTGTTTATTCAGTAGTGGTTGAATATTTTTGTGATGGTGTAGAATTTACATTATTTATAATTTATAAATGTAGATCATACCCCTTATCTATCCATAAGGTCCCAGAATCTTGTTAAAAATCATAATTAAGTTTGCACTTAGTCCTTGTCAAACTGTTCCAAAAGTTTATATTCCGCCAGGTTTAAGGTGTATATGAATCAATTCGTTTAAATCTAGATTTAAACAGCTTTTTGCTATGTCCTCTCAAATAGGACTTTTATGTACCTCAAATAGGGAGTCAAAGTTTACCCTATAACTTCATAATTTTATCAATTATCATCTCCCCTGATTCTTGTTTTTAATGAAAACAAATTCAGTCTCTCACTCCAAAGCAGATGTTGCAGGCTAGAAGAAATTTAGATTTTTTAAATTTTCTATATCCTGTAAAAGATTGTCTGGTTCACTAAAAGACCGGGGCCTATTAAATTGTATGCATTAGATCTGGCATATATGTGCTCTCTCATAGTGAGTTCAAAATATTGATAGATTGAAGTTGTGAAGTCAATGCACTTCCCAAAATAGGGTTATTTTTGTTTTGTGTGTATGTATATATAATAAATTGCTTCCACGTTTCTACGGTAGTTTTCGTCCATTTTTCTCTTCTATGTTCTTAAGTAAGCATATCCTCAATTACCCTCCAAAGTAACGGTGTATATATGGCCATCTATTTTTTACACATGCTCTTTTTAAGTTGACTAAGCCACTAATGGTGGAAATGCAAGGTGAATGGCGTAAATAACCTGAAGTAATCGCTGAAATTTTTGCTCTTACTCGTGAAATGAATGATATAACTCAAAGAACAGGTGGTACCAGAAAAATTGGTCTCTCGATAGCCAGGCTTCAAGTAGACGCTCCCTCAAAGCAGGTAATTTAATGCTGTATTTTTGGATGTTTTGTAGTGGATTCCACCTAGTCGCTTTGCCCAGATACTTGGTAGCTTCATTCGTCTTAATGTTTGGATGTTGGTGAAGATAAACGGGATTGCTTTGGTCTTCTTATTTTGTCTTGCTCGGATTATTAACAATCGCTTATGTGTATTATAACTTGTTCTTATTCTAATTGGGCTTAGTTTTTTGAAGCATGCTTTGAATCAGTGTTCCTCAACATATTCGAAAAAAGCACCTGTTTGCATGCCAGCTATTGCACATTATTTCGGCTAAATTGGCAAGCCACTGGTGTTTGGGTGTGGTATTTATTCCACTAATCCTAAATAATGGTTTCAAAAGAGGAGATTGGGAATGACTTATTTAAGTTGTCTAAGAGTTCCAGAATCAATTATCATATTTACAGTGGTCTGTCCTTCTAGTCTGTGTTTGGAGTAACAGAGTCCGTTTTGAATTATTTTCTTGAAAAAGCCAGGATTTCCTTTTTTCCTAAAATTGCATCCGTTTGCCCCCTCTTTATTTTGTGCATGTGGCTTATGTGGTGCTGTGTTGCTTATGTTAGCAGACAGTTCGCAGCCTCCAGTGAGCGAGAACCCAAGGCTCGTCCAGGACCGACCTGTATGGAGTACCATGGGAGTCCGTCTCACTCCCAGCCCCGCCCCGATTACCGTCGCTTTAGCCTCTACTTGGAGCCTGGATCGTCGAGGGATCATCAGTGGTACGAAGAAGACCACCCCTATTCTTCCCACCCTGAGGGGTGCAACCCCGCCCTGCCCCCTATACCGCCCTCCGTCCGGCGTGTAAGCGGCGAGTCCTTACCTCCGCCTTACAGAATGACCGACTCCTTGACCGAGATCCAGAGCGACATTCAGCGCCTCTCGCACCAGCAGCAGCAGATCCAGAGCATGATGCACAACGGGGTGGCCCCGCAACACCCCGCCAACGCCCCGCCCGGACAGCACCAGAACCAGTTTTACCTTCACGATCAGGCACGTCTCCCCAAACCCTCAGGGTCTGGGTTCGTTCGGGTTTGTACAGGACGGATGCAAGTGTGTGTGTGCGAGGGAGGATAATTCATAGCGCTCGATCGGTTCGTTTAAGTATCCCATTGGCCGAGGCATGACACTCAGATAACGAAGGGTCCAAAGGAAACAATGATGATTGTATAAAAGGGTGATGAGTAGAGCATAAACTCCTTAAGCCCAAGCTTGAATGCTGACTAGGTAGGGCCAGAGAGGGGTCAATGTCAGCGAATGAAAGACAAAAGGATAAAAACACGTAAATAAACAGCCAATGGAGACTTTTACCCAGTAAATGTTGGAATAAGCGCCTGGGATCGAATTGTGCGCTGTAAGTTAACTAAGGGTTTCAGACTCGATTCTGTCTTATTCTTACTATTATTATACAAAATGGGTTATTAACATCGATTATCTTACTCATGGATGCGGTCGATCACAATACTAGTGTTGTTGCTCCGCCACCATACCAGTATAGAATGAAAAAGAGATCGGTGACAGGGACTACTACTCCATTAAACGACTACGACTTTAATAAATATTGCTTGAGAGATCTCAAGACAAGTGTGACTTAAAAGCAAATCAATTCGAAAGCATGAACTCGGTAGCTCTTGTGGCGGTCATATAGGAGTCGACTTGTTGTTATATTAACTAAGAACCCCGAACCATTAATGACCTGATTTTCCCCGAAGTGGAGTGAGGTGACACTTCTCTTTTTTTTTGTTTACAGCAGCAAGGCAGTCCCGTCCGACGAATGTGGGGACACCAATCAAACACGGATAACTACTCCTCTATGTCCCCAGCCACACGGCGAGCTCAATGGGGTCCAGTCAGGTAAATTTCGCTTTTTTAAGATACCCTCCCCCCCCCCACACACACACACGCACAGACACGCGCCTCTAAAGATCTGTTGTTTAATAAACAAAACTGACAATTACGGAAGACTAAAAATAATCGCACTTAAAAATCTGTCAACTGCAAACGAGCAAGTTACCCTCGAAGTTTGTCCTTGGTTTTGGTTTTTCATTTATCTTTCCCTTGGAGTTTTTTTAATGCATGTGTTGTGACCAAGTGAAACCTTTCTTTTTTCGAGTCAAGGGTGTATGAAGATGGTTTCTCTCCTTTTGACAAGTGCCTATTGGTGGAGAGATCCCTGCATGAAAAGTCACCAAATCTCCCTTACCTGTCTCTCCTGTCTTGTATTTACAATCATTGAACACCCTTTAGGGCTGGTTTTCATTGTATCGCTTTGATTTACATCTTCATTTAAGGATCCTTCAAAAAGGTTGGGGGATAAACCCATTATTTTTTTAGGTACATTTTAGCATCTTGTCATTTCCTAATGTCCCAAGTGGTCTACTTTACCTATGGAACTACTTTTCATTCTGTATACGAACCTCTCAAGAACATTCGGGCGAAAATTTCATCCTTAGTTTTCGCTTTATTATTTTATAGATAAATACAAATTAATATTAACTTCACAATTTGAAAACCTAAGTTACGAGGTGCCAGTTCTTCCTCCACCAATTTTTAACTTGTTTGTGTTTTAGACCCAACAAAAAGTCGCGCCTCTATTCCGAGGAATGTAGCACCTGCTGCTGCGAGGACTTTGACTGCTCTTGTTGGACGAGTACTGACGACACCGACAAAGAGAACAAGTTCTACCTCTCTGGCATTTGCCAAGACTCTTGTCAAAGCAGCTCGCGCGACCTTTTATGTTTAGACAGCGAGCCCCTCAGTGACTCTCTGTTTGCGACCACTTTACAAGACGATTTTGACGCTCTCCCTAAACTTTGCAAACCAAAGACCCCTTCGGGAATCCTGAGGCAGCTATCTGTCCTCGTACGTGGAAAGAGAAAAAACATAAACAAGTGACTCACTCGATCACACATTAAAAGAAATAGGTGACTGAACTGACTATTATAAAAGATTGGTGTACATAACTTTAAATTTGTTAATAACTTGCTGAGCTTATTATCATGCCTAAAACTTACAATCTCCACTTTATTCAAGGTAAGACTAAAGAGTACACATGATTTTTAACTATTTGCGAGACATAAGATCCATATTGTGGTAATCATGAAGTTTCATTTGTTTTCGGACGAGTGTGAAATAGATTGATTTTGCTCTTACTTTGTTTCTCAGGCCCATGATGCCGCAATCTGATTACATGATGGGGGGGCCTCCTCAGTCAGCTGCTTACTACTACCAAATGAACCAGCCCCCAATGCAGCTTCCCCCCCTTAACCAAATGGGACATCCTCCTCCACCACCACCACCACCCCATGGCCAAGGAACTGGATTTATGCTTCATGGGCAGCCACAGTCTTTACCACCTGGGCATCAACCAAATTTGTATCAAAATGGGCAGAACTTTTACAGCCCAGAACACTACCGGGGATATCCCAATCAAGCTTATGGTACGGCATCGCATCTGTTAGTATTTTACGAAATATGATTGCAAATTAGGCCAATTATCAGTCTCCATTTTCCTTGATGGGAAAGAAAAGGACTATTCCTGCCTATGACTTTAATGTATGTGTTGTGCATGTGGAGCGAGTGAAAGAAATGAGACATTTTTGACATTTGCCTGTGGAATAGGTCTTCGTTCTTCAAGTTCCTGTGCCTGCAGGCGGGCTTAAGTGATTCCTATTTGTGAGTGTTCTGTGTACAAACTTGTTTCTGGACCTTTATCACAGTAGGCTGGGAGTTTCGACGAACTCCGTCCAATGAATAAATTTGCATACTTTTCCCTGGAAAACAATCTAACCACAATAGGAAGCAATAATAAATCAAAATATTAATGACGCATTTTATAAAACATGATTGTTTTATTTTTAACGGGTAGTTTTGAAGGTTACTGGGGTAATTTAAGGGCGGCTCCTATGTTTATATACATATTTTAACTAAATGTCTCGTACTACCCTGTTGTAGAATTTGAATTTTAAGTTTCGTGAAACTAAACAAACACAAAAGAGCGCAGTTCTGAAGGTTGTGTTTGTTAATATGATTAAAATATAAAAAAATAAAATAAAATAATCACCCTGATAATACACAAAATATCAGAAAGTGGAAATATCAGTTCAAATGAAAATATGTAACCATGGAAATATCACCATATAAATAGGTAAATTATGGTTTTGATTACCCTGCACTATTAATATTTGCATTTATTATTGCTTTCAGTTGGGGTTTGACTTTTTTCCAGTGATAAAATGTACGTTTCTCACCCTATGCTATTCTGTAAGATCAATTACCAGAGGCTCAACATGCAGATTGCATGTTGTGAATGTGTTGAAACTGTGCCTGGTTCCTGTTGGCAATGCGAGCATATCTGTTCTATGTTGTAGCCATTGGGGTATTTGTGTGTGTGTAATTTGGGGTGATGATGGCACTTTGGTCTTTCCAGGGCCATTGGTGTGTGATGTGATAATGTTTCTTCTGGAACGATTATATGTTGGAGCGTCGTTGATGAGTTGGTTTGGTCCCAGAGTTTGCATATTATGCTGTGTTGAGGGTTGAGGTGACCTGGCTTCGTGGAGGTGGAATTCCTTGAACTAACTGTGTATAGTATGTTCTTAGGGACCTGTGGATACACCCAGGGAGCTTGGTGGGTTCAGCGTAGGTTGAGAGTGTTTTTGAGTGTAAGTGGTTTATTGGGGGACTAGGGGTGTATCCCGTAGTTAGTGAGATGGTCTTTTCCAAGTGAATACTTATTTATGTGAAAGATCAAGTGTTCTAGTACTAGCTTTGAATAAGGGTGTTAGCCTTTTTGGTGAAGTCTCGATTCCTGTTGGTAGAGTTGCCAAGTCTCCTGATGGTTTTCCACAATTTCTGACTATCCTCTTAGTGTCATGGATGCGTTACAGTGTCGTTTTTGCTGTTTTATCAATACTTGAATTTTGCGTGTTTTTTGGTCTTGTTTTATTTTTGTGACCTGCCTGATTTCGGTTAAGAAGTTTGGGTTGCAGTGACTTAGGTTTGCCCCTAGATAGTTTTTGTTTGATATGATTTATGAAATGGCCACATTCGGCTTGTTTGTAGTTAGTGTGAGTGCTTGGGATTGGTATGAGTTTCTCAAGGGCAATTTGTATAATACTTGAGAGATGGAGGTTAATGCTCTGTAGACTTGCCAAGTTGTGTTAGTAGCTAGATTCAGTGAAAAGAAAGGGATGTTTGGGGAGGTGTTGGTGTTTCTTTATTCGAGTGGACGGATTGTTCAGGAAGAATAGATGATTCAAGTGTTCTGTGATACCGCGGATGAGTGTGTATCTGTCTTGGGATTACAGATGGATAGGGTTGTATGCGTTGGACCCGCGGGGAGAAGATGTACTGGTTGGTGAAAGTGTTGTTTTTTGATTCATGCTCAGAGGGTTTGGATTTCCATTCGGTTATGATGAGGAATGGATGGTTCGGTCTTCTGGAGGTTATTTCTGATGTCTGATCTTAAGCGCCCGCCTCCGTCATGCCTAATGTGCATGTAGCGTGAGTTTTTTTTATGCGAACCTGAGTGTTTCCTGGATGAAAGTCCGATGTATTGCGGTTGATGACTAATTCCTTGATTAACTTCATTTGGGGGGGTGGGGTCTAAAAAATGTGTATTTTGGGGAGGGATTTGCAGTGGTGGGGCCTGTTAGGGGAAGGGGTGCTTTTGGATGACGCCCGCACTCAAAACTAGTACAGCGTATGGTGTAGTAAGACGAGCTTATGCATATTTGATTGCGGCTTAGCCGCGTTTACATGATAGGATGTAGAAAGGGCATGTGTGGCGTAGGTTTCGTTTGTGTTTGATGTGCCCCGATTTTCGTGTGTGTTAGACTAGAGGCTTGTTCTGGGGAGGTGTAGGCTATGGAGTGATTAAAAGTAGGAATACCCATCCGGGCCTCGTGTTCCCTGCCGGAGTTAGCGATGGCAGGTGCGTCTTCGACGACTGGTACAATTAAGTTGAATGTGTTGACTACCATTTTTCACTTTTTGCTCATTGTAATACAGATCCTTCGAGAGCCCCGCCTTTGATTCAGGGAGGCAACACTCCTTTCCGACTCCATAACGAAGGTAGTCCCGGCGGAGATGACAGCCGAGGTCCTTCGAGTCTCCGCTCAAGCACTCAATCTTCCCCAAGTCGACAGGTGCAGCCTCAACGGCAACAGAAATCTCCCAGCCCCTCAAGACAGGTGAGCCACGCCCCCGTATCAGCCCCGCCTCCCGACGACATGGAGCCGCAGAATGTCTGCTTTATCGATACTGAAGAGGGCGACAAATTGAAGCGCCTCTCCATCACGTCTGGGAGTCGTACTTATCGCATCTCGCACGAGCCTGGCTCTCCGACGCGTCCCCAACTCGGAACCAAGACATTTAGGGTCCCCACCAAGAAAGGGACCCCAATATACGACGACTCTGACCTTCCGCAGCCTTCCCCTCCCCAGAGATCTCTATCCCCTCCTTACCAACCCCATTATGCTTCCCAAGAAGCAGAAGATTCTCAGTCGATTCGCACCGAGCCTCTGCTTGAGGGATTGAAAGCGGACAAAGGGTTTTACATATCCCTGAACGACAACGCCGGACCTAAGCGCCCCAAGCCAGAACTTCGGCCAAAAAGGCTCTCTCAAAAGAAGCATTCCACCCCCACCACCCCACTCTCAACACCCAGTAGAGAGGATGCGCCTCCTATACCGGTAAGCGACATCCCTTAGTGATTTGTAGCTCGGAATAATACACCAAAGATGTAAATTTTCGTGTGTGACGTTTTTTTTTTTACTTAGTGTGTGTTGAATACCACTTTGCTTTATCTTTTTTTAATTTTTTTGGCTTGTTTTATTTTTTTGCAATTCGAGTTGTACTGATGCATGGCATTGCTACATTTTGTCTCCGTTGGTAGGACCACTCATCATCTCTGCGTTCGCCCAGCAGCGGCATTCGGGATAACAGCCCTTCCTTCGGCTCGTTGAAGCTGCGCAGAGATAGCAGCAGTCGCAGCATGCCCCACAGCATGGCCTCACCTACTTATTCCTCTACACGTCCCGCATTCCCCTCACATTCAGACATTCTCCCTTCCCCTTCGTCCTCCGCTAGCTCCATTCCCGCGAAAAACAACATTTGCTGGAGTTCACAGAATCCAAGGGATAACATTCGAAACAACAACAATAACAACTATAGCTTTGAAGACTACACTCAAGGGTCGGATACAGGGTCCGATGGGGCTTTAGAGGAGGTATCCAAAGTGGTTGTTAATAAAAAGAAAAGTGATATCTCAGCAGGGATGGCGCTAGTCATTGGAGAAGACCTAGTCAATGAAGATGTAAGTTTTCTCTCTCTTCCCCGTTGCTCACAAGCAGACACGATACGAAGCATTTGCTTCTGGTTTAAATCAACCTATTTGGAACTAATTAAAGCCTAACTTGTATATCGCGAAAATAACTTTAGACCAGAGCATGACCTCCTTTATAATTTGATTGTACATTGTGCCATTAATTTATCCTCTTTCTTTTCCTTATCCCTCAACCTAGAATATCAAAAAATTGCTAGTTCGATCCAATATTATAAAATAAAGCTCAATCTAATCATTACTGCAGTAATCGAACTTATTTTTCCCCTTGCTCTAAACGCGGTAATATTATGCAACGCAAGAGTGATTCCGTGTGTCGGAAGCCATTCTCATGGCTTCTCTCTTCCCTTCCCAGTCCTCTCTTTCCGAAATGGAAAAAAAGAAGGAAAAGCTGATGATGATGTCAATGAGAAGAAAGCAGCAACAAGAGGAAATGAGGAGGAAGAAAGAAATGGAGGCGGAAATGAAGCGAGAAGAGGAGAAGATGAAAGAAGATCTCAAGCAACGGAAAAAAGAGGAAGAGAAAGCTCGACGTGAACTCATCCTCGAGAGACATAAGATAAAAAAAGCGATAGATGAAGCCGAGAAAGAGGTACGAAATAAGACTGACTACCTCAGCTAGATCCTTTTGACCAAATCATTTTATGTACAGGAAAGAACCTTACAACAAGGACCCTTTAGATGACCCAAATTTCCTACCCAGGCGCTCATTAAAGCCACGTGTTTATACATTTTTTATTTGGGCTGAGCATTTTAGATCACTCCTACAATAACTGCGATTTTTTTACTCAAGTTATCTTTGATATGATTGACCATTTTCTTTTTTTTTCATATTTTGTACAGGGTATTTGGCTTACACTATCATTATTATCTTGTTTTTGTAGCATCTGTTATAGTTGCATGGTTTTAGAATACATAGCGATATCCTTAATTCCTCTGTAAGACAGGGAAATCGACACACGCACGATATTCTTGTTGTTTTTTATATCTTTATGATTATACTCTTATGAATTGCTTTTTTATCCTTGCCTTCCCTTACCAGGGTCGTCACTACACTCCTCCTGCATGGTACCAGGAGGATTCGGGATCGAATACGCCCACGAGTAAGTCATCCTCCGTCAGGATGAGGAGCAAGCCAGGTGGAGCCAAGCCCCGCCCAAAGACGATGCATGAAGGGTCTTTTACAGGTTCTGAAGAAAGGCTTGCTTCTGGAAGCAAAAAGGGGAGTTCTCAAAACTTGGCTGCAGGTATGTAGACTTGGGGGTGTAGTGTGTGCAGGCTTTGTTTCTTAATAATTGGAAAGGAACAATGACCAAATCTATATTGTGGAAGAAAGTGTTAGGACCATTTTTCTCGCTTTGAGCACCACAAGATGATTGTGATCTCTTAGTAGAATTTGATTTTAGTGTGTTGGACTGAGGTGTATGAGAGCGTTAGCTTGGATTAACGCTGGTCATATTCACTTTTCGCATGGCTGCATATATATTAGTGTTCTAGACGAAATCAATGTTAATTTGTGTGACTATATGGCGAGATAAATGTAGGCATCTTTCCTCTTTTTTTCTGATCCCATATTAAACACATTCGCTGGATTCTTGCACATTTTTAGGGCACTCATGATTAATTTTTCCCCCGTATGTATTTGTTGCATGAATTTGTGTGCACATTAAAGACTCGGTTCGTAAAAGTAGCGGCCGCTGGGGCTCGTCGAGTTCCCTCTCTCGCTCGGCCGGAACCAGGGGATCCACCGGAAGCCTCGGACCAGGTGAGATATCCAGTAGACTCTTGCCCTTTGAGTGGCCATACTGAGAATGTTTCTCCTTCGAGAAACGGGACCGCTCTTATGTCTAATTATAATAATTATTGTTTCTTCTCAGTTTTAAACCCATTGTCGATGTATGGTTGAAAAGTCCATGGAGGAGAAATTTCTCTTGTGCCACTCTTTCGTGCCTTTCCTCTTCTTGTATTGTTAATATCCTTCTCCTTCAGTCTTTTTACTTTGCCTTTATCACTTTATAGATAGTTATTCAGTTTGCTGCGTGCCTACATTATTGTCCCCATTTGATTAGAATCGATATATTCTCGGAAAGAAACGATCTTAGCCCTTCCGATACTAATAGAGCAAATTGGTAACAAAGATGCCAACAAGTATCACAAATTGTCTCGGAACGGCTAAGGGTTGTGGCTCAATTTATTGTAGCAGTTTTCAAAATAAGTGTACTCCTAAATGCGTTAAAAGGAGTATATGTTTTCACTCCGAGAGCTTTGGTTATTATTTTCCACACAAACGTTATTCAACTTGCTCCTTAATCCCTAGATGCATCGCTGGCCTTGTGTATCTCAAATGTCTACCCCATTTTCACTCTTCCTCCTTTAAGTGCCGTGCCCTATTGTCATTATTGGCATGTTACTTGGTACATATGAACCAGCGAACAAGCACAGCGACCATTTATTTAAAGTTGTCATTTTTGTAACACTGCTACTATGATTTCTCTCCGAGACCCCCCCCCCGCATTTACCCCATCATAAATGAGCTCCATTGCGATTTCGTCCCGCTCCTCATCCTCAGTATCTGACCTCCCTTCCCAGAATACTCGAGTGCTTCCGCATCTCGCACCTTGGGCCGACATTCGGGTAGGCGACCCACATCCGTCCTAGGCAGTAGCGGGTCGCTAACGAAGAGAGAACGCAGCAAAGGATCCCGTAGGTCAAGCCTGTTTTCTTTCCTATTTTGGCGTTGATTGGAGTATAGTTGCTTTGACTATATTCGAATTTGCATTTCTGCTTACTTGAATCCGCCATGTTTTCCTTTGTTTTATCTTGTTCTTTTGAATGTTTTCTCTTTTCGTGGGATTTAAAAATTGTTTTGTTGCTTCTTTCCTCGCTGTTAAGGAAAGTTTTGTAGTAGGATGAATTGTTTCTTCAGTATGGGGTAAACAGGTAATTTTGGCTATCTCTAAACCACATTCATCCTCTTTACTCCATTTATATCATAAGTCTTGAGGTTTTAGCGCAGTGTTTATCCACATCGAAAAGTTAAGTTTTGCATGCATCTGATGGTATTTGAAGAAGAGTTTGAACATATTCTTGGAATTCTTTTTTCATGTTATGCTTAACTTAAACGTGATCGAAAATTTCAAGCAATTTTTAACAGTAAAAGTGGAATGTATGTAATAAGATTGATGAGCCAATCTGCACCAACCTAAATGTGCTTGATACTTTTTATTACAGTGCTCTTAAGTTCTTTTGTCTTGTAATATTTTCTTCAAATTTGATACAATGCCGCTTTTAAAACTTTACTGTTTGGGCAACTTATGCTTGCATTTGTTGACCATTTCAGTTTGATGATTATCAATTTGGGCTCAGTTCTCCCCTATCCTTTAAGGTAATATTCAGTCCGAAGGAATGTTATTTTATAATAATTAAATTTACGAATAGGAACAGTTTAATTTGGGGGCGAATTGTGTCTACAGACTTGAATGAAATTTTTGCTTCCTATGCGACAGTTTACGGGTCACGCAGTACTGGTCTCGAGGACCATGACCTTTACCAGGTCCACGAATCTCGTCGTCCCAGTTTAGCCAGTCCGAGGTCACGCTACCGCTATAACGTGCCAAGCGGTTATGATAGTTCTGGTACTGCTAGTCCTAGAAAGTATCGGTCTACTGGAAACCTGTATGGTAAGCCTTTGCCCTAGATACGTCAACTGATCAGGTGTCGGGCGGCTTGGTACTTCTCTAACCACACTCTTCCTGGTCATGGCTTAAGGTTTATTGGTTTGGGCGGTTGCTTTAGCTTGGAAGTTTCAGATGATGAACAGTAATTTCCAGTTAGGTTAACGATCCTGTTTGCAAGTTTGCGTGCTCACTTTTCTCGTGTCCTTGAAAATCATTTCGCTCTTGGTTTTAAGACTCGGATCTTAGTTGAAATGACTCGTGAAAGCGAAGACAGTTTCAGACCCTTCCCCCTTCTATTCTATAGAATCTATAGATCTGCTTCGTTTCTTAAAATTCAGAATTTGTTTAAAGTTTATTTAATCCCCAAACTGCTTTTTAATCATATTAAGCGAAGAATAGCTGAGACTCGGTTGTTTAGTGACTGCAATTTCATTAGTTGCGCCTCTGAGGTCATTTTGTGATTGGAATTAAACTTCGAGCAACTTGTATAAATGGGTTTCGGCTAAGTCGCATGAAAGCACTGCCCCCTCCAGTTGAACGAAGTTAAGTCGCTTAGAGTGCGATCAGTCTTTATATAGAATCTTGATTCTGATTTTTCGGCGACTGTCATATGCTGGACCGGCCCATGGTTAGGATCCCACGTTAAATTGTACCTCCCTACCTTGAAATCCTCAAAACACCAATGTGAACAGAAGTACCCCCCCCTCCCCTAAAATAACTACCTTGTGTAAAAGATCCAGAATAAATGGTTCATTCAATTGACGACCTACACGCAAATTACCTCCTGCACTAATCCCCATGGTAAAGGCGAAATTTACATTTAAACGAGGGTAAGCAAACTTGACACTTGAAAATATTATCACTAATTTTTAATACTAATCCCTCCTAGTACACATTTCAAAATGTTTGTTTTTTACATTAATAACAATTTAAGAAAATATTTGATTTTGTGTCACTTGATTTTTTTTCTAAGCTGAAATTGTAAATTTGTGGTATTCATAAAAGTTACTCATTCTTATTTGATTTGGAAAGTGTTATAAGCCAATACTCACTGTCCATCCGCCCAACTAACAGGGCACAGTGAACATGAAAGTTTGCTATATCATATGAGCGAAGACAGTGGTTTAGGTCGAGCAACCCCACCGCGAAGGATACCTTCTCCTGGCATGTCTTCCCGCCATTTGCCTTCCCCCTCTGGCCCTGGCTCTCTTCCTCCCGGCCTCTTCTCCCGAAGACGACCTGGGGCCTTCGACGATAACATGAGTGACATTTCAACGACCAGTTCAAACATGGATTATTGTGGTAAGAGAGCGAGTTTACCAACATTTCTTGCACATTAAAGCTCTCTTCTACGTGGAGAAATGTCTTGGATTTTTTTTCCAATGACAGCAAACTCTTAAAGTGAGTACAGTTTTCTCAAAACTTCATTAAACTTTGCATCAATTCACCAGGTCCTCGACTATTCAAACAACCTACAGCCAAATCAAACCGCAACATCATTTTAAATGCAGTAGAGTACTGCGTTTTCCCGGGCGTTGTCAACCAAACTGCGAAACAGCGAGTTTTGGAAGAGGTGGCACGATCAGAGTCGAAACACTTCCTCATTCTCTTCCGAGATGCGGGGTGTCAATTTAGGGCCCTGTATTCCTATAATCCCGATCTCGAAGAAGTCTTTAAACTTTATGGGACTGGACCGAAACAAGTTTCAGACAGAATGTTCGATAAATTTTTCAAGTAAGTCTAACCTAACCTTACAAGTCGCCCCCCCTCCCATGCCAGATCGTGCTTTTTACTTCTGTTTTGTTTCTTGCATTTTTTGATTTGTTTTTTTTGTGTGAATTTTAAAGCAGCCTAGTACTAGGCTGAAATTTTCATTACAGCAACTTATACCCCTTGGTGACAATCGCCAGATGGGCGCTTTAAAAAAAAAAAAAGCCTTGCAAGCCCTAAATATACGATTCCTTAGGCGTCCTTTAATTTACAATAAAGGAAATGCGAAACTTTTATTGAGAACTGACAGTGGGTAGTGAAAGGGATGTCTATATGGATGTGCTACAATTAGAAAGAGAATCAGTGCGCTGAATGAGTTGTCAATTTCGTCATCCGTCCATTTTCAATCATGAACGAGATCCCACGACCGGATAATTAAATTAGCAGCTTTTGGGGTGGAAGAGTGATATGTTGTGTATGTAAATTGAGCTGTAGGAACAGACAGCAGGGGTGTGATTGGCTGAGTCTGGATAGAGCAGCACTTGCCCACGCAAGCTCAACGCGCACACCAAGAGGTAACCAC
This sequence comes from Ceratothoa steindachneri, assembly GCA_963969495.1. NCBI lineage: Eukaryota > Metazoa > Arthropoda > Malacostraca > Isopoda > Cymothoidae > Ceratothoa > Ceratothoa steindachneri. Next base: position 114,455,524 of record OZ018331.1, on the reverse strand, counting down.
GCCTGGAAGTTCAATGCCTTATCCACTGGGCTAACGCTGAAAGGTGCAGTTGAGAGCAAAAGGTGATAATGCACAATTGTTTAATAGTGTAGATGTGACTATCAGGGAGATCGGATGAATGTATACAAGGAGACGAAAAGGAAAGTGAAACGAATCATTTATCAGAGTAAGAAAGAAGCAAATGGGGTATTTGAGCGGACGATGGGGGAGGATCTGGATCGGAACAGGAATTCATTCAGGAAGGAAGTGAGAAGCCAAGAGAAGAATAGTTGATAATCCTCAGACTGTGCGGCTTCCGCAAGTTCCACTCCACGTCGGATGCTCTGCTCCGACTGGAAAATACCGTCTGCGATGCCTTCCTTTGGATCTGGAGAAGGCCTATGATACCGCTTGGCGATACGGTATCATGGAGACTCCACACGATGTGGGCGAGGAGACGCCTCCCAATCTTTATATCTAAAAAATTTGCGAGATCGTTGTGGGAGCATTCTCCGGCCCAATGGAGCAAGAAGAGGGTGTCTCGCAGGGAAGTGTCCTCAGTGTCGCACTCTTTGCCCTGAGCATCAACTGCATCACCTCGGTGCTGCCAGAAGATGTTCTCGCTACGCTCTACGTGGACGACCTTTTGATCTCTTTTGGTACGACCCAGATGCTAACTCTCGGGCGTTCTAACAGGCATTGAAGCGAGTTTCTCGGTATGCCGAAGCGCACAGGCTTCGGTTCTCCTTTGCCAAGACTTTGTTGGTGCACTTCTGCGCCATCCACTGCTCCACCCCGACCCGAACTTGTTTCTAAATGGGTTTCGCCTAGAAGTGCTGGAATTGCACTGTTTCCTTAGTCTTGCATTTGACCGACGCCTCACCTGGGAGGCTCATATTCGCAGCCCTTGGGTCTCTTGTACCCGCCCCGTGGATATTGGTTCCGTGACGTTCAGCGCTTGGGGCGCTGATAGGGTTACTGCCTTATTTACCGATCCTTTATTCGTTCGAAGATCGAGCGCGTATTGCGGAAGGTTGACTAGATCCACCACACTGGCTTTCGCCTGACGACCGGTGCCTCAGCACGTCCCCAATTGAGAGCCTACTTGTCCATGCTGAGCAGATGCCACTTGCTCTGCGCCGTGCACAGTGCATTATTCGGATGTAGGCGTGGGCTCGGCGCCTTCCTCAGTCGCCAACACCTCTCACTCTATCTGCAGCCGATTTCGACGGTACCTATACCGCCGAGAGAAGCCAGTCATACTTTAAGCCATTTAGGTTTAGGCATAGGAACCTTTTTCGATAGCTCTGGCCGATGGAGCCCCTGGTTCTGCCCAGGACGCCACCTAGTAGGTACCACTTTTGACTATTGTCGCCGCCTCTACTCCCAAAGCTTCTACAGCGCTGGAAGTTATGCGTTCTGCCTTTTTGGAGCACAATTCGTGTCACGCTGGAACCGTGCCAGTGTATACGGATGGCTCCAAGTCCCAAGAGGGGGTCGGTTTCCACGCCGTATCCCTTTTTTTTTAAGTCAGCGGGGCTTTCCCAGGCGCTGCGTCTGTCTTCACAGCCGAGCTGGTTGCAATACACCGTTCGATACGTGAAATAACACGCCGTGCCCGATTCGGAGACCGGATTGTGATTTATAGCGACTCAAAAAGCGCTCTAAGTACTCTCGGGGCATTGGAATCTCTGCATCCTCTGCTTCGCGATATCCGTGACGCTACGGTTTTAACGAGCCGGGCGGATGTCCGAGATTATCTTCTGTTGGGTTCCTGGACATGTCGCAATTGCGGGGAATGAGGACGCCAAAGAGTCCTCGTATACAGGGTAACCAGACCAGCGTTTCGTTCTTCACACACCGACTACATGGCACGAATACGGGCAGACGTCCGGTCTGCTTGGCAATAAAGATGGGAGACGGTCGAGGGGAACTTAAAGTTCCCTGCCATTGTCCCGCGACTGTTCCCATGGCTCTATCCCCCAATGCCGCGACGGCTTCAAGTTGCTTTCTGTCGTCTGCGAATTGGACATATTTGCAGGACGCACCTCCATTTGATGGAGCGCTTGCCTGCGCCATAATGTGAAGACTGCGTTATCCCCCAGACTGTTCGGCACATTTTTGTTGATTGTCCCAGTCTAGGTGATCTCCGCACACGTTACCTGTTCCGGTCGCTACCTCTTGTCCCTGGGACTGGTTCGTGCACACAGACTTGCGGCCTATACAACTTTTTGGAGCAGGCTGGCCTCCTCCAATTTATTTGACTCTTTGTTTTAGGTCGCATGTTCCTGCGCCGGGGGAAGACGGGCCTACCCCCGAGGCCGGAGCCCGTTTCCTTCTTGTTTCTTTTGTTGTTGTTTTTAGCTTGTTTCTTGCCCTTCCTTTTTTTATTAGGCTTTCCATTAATCACGGCAACTTTTGCCCTCGTAGGCAATCGCTAGATGGGCTCTTTAAATTTTTTAAAAAAATCTCCCTAAATAGAAAAACAAAAAGACAAGTAACACAACGGGTCGTATGCCATTTTGGCAGTTGGCTAGACGAAGGGACCCCTCATTGAGAAACTACCTGGCGTTTTCGAGCCCGCTGTCTTCAAACGCTTCCTGGTGCTATTGCCTAAAGTCTACATGTTCCATCCTAAAATGGCTTTAGCTAGGCCGATTGATAGAGAGCCAAAGGTCACCCGTTTCTCGCGGCTCGAGACACACCTTTACACTCATCGTAAAGTTGTATCGTGACAGATTCCTTGAGTCTTTGTACCGGTTAGTATCGCTACCGCTTCAAGGCTTTCGTGCCATTACCATGATATTGCTACTGTCACGGCTTCGACCACACGAATTCATGAAAGCATACAATTCGGGTTTACTCTAATTCTGTGCCAATTGCTCCAAGACTAAATGATAAGTCTCAATTGTGTACGGTCAAATGTATGAATTGCGAAGAGCCACACGTTGCTTCCTCGATGCAATGTTATGTGTATCTTATGGAGAAGGTAGTCCTTGCTGTTCTGGTTAATGATCTGCGTTGTGCTCTCGCTCCGTGCCCGGATACCGCCCATGTTTCGGATGATATGCCGCATGCCATCCTTCGACAACTGTGAGCGAACCATAGCCCTTTTGTTCGCTTTATTCAACATGATCTGGATGGAGGGTATTCTCCCAGATGCCTGACGAATAACTACCATTGCTTGCTTTTAGATGCCTGGGAGAGATGTCTCTTCCGGGTGGTTTCCGCCCAATTTATCTAACTTCATGCATGTGCAAATTGATGGAGAAATTAGTAGTTAGATTAGCGGAAACCATTTGTCTTCTTGCTCTACATAGTGCTGCTTGCGCAAGTTCCACTCTACTTTGGATGCTCTTATCCGACTGGGAAATGCTATCTGCGAGGCCTTCCTTCGTAGACAGCACTACGCTACGGTGTTCTACGATTTGGAGAAGGCCTATGATACCGCATGGCATAAGGGTATCAGGGAAACTCCACACGATTGGAGTGAGGGCACGCCGCCCAATTTTTATTTCTGAATTTCTGCGAGATTGTCGATTCTGCGTACGAGTGGGAGGAGCCCTCTCTGGTCCAATGTAGCTGAAATAGGGTGTCCCGCTGGGAATTGTTCTTATTGTTGCACTCTTTGCCGTGAGTATCAACGGTATCACCTCGGTGCTACCGGAAAATGTTCTCGCTACGCTCTACTTAGACGATCTTTAGATCTCTCTTTGTGTCCCAGATGCTAACTCTCGAGCGTCGACTCCAACATGCATTGAACCGTGTCTCTCGCTATTTTCAAAGCACAGAGATTTCCGTTTTCTTTGGCCAAGACTAAGGTGGTGCACTTCTGCCGTCATCCACGCCTGCCGAGCTCTGCCAGGTCTGTCTTCACGGCCGAGTTAGTTGCAATACATCGCTCGGTACGGGAGATAACACGACATTCCCGGTTCGGAGACCGAATTGTGATTTATAACGACTCACAAAGCGCTCTCGAGTCATTTCAATCTCTGCATCCCTTGGTTCACGATATCCGTGACGCCATGGTTTTGGCGACCTGGGCAGATGTCGAGATTATCTTCTGCTGGGTTCCTAGACATGTAGGAATTGCGGGAAATGAGGGTGCCAAAGAGTCCGCGAGGACTGGGCGACTAGACCAGCGTTTCGCTCTTCCTCATACCGATTACATGACAGGAATACTAGCAGCTCTCTGGGCTGCTTGGCAAAGAAGATGGGAGGCGGTCGAGTGGAACTTGAAGCTGCTTGTCATTGCCCCCGAATTGGACACACGCGCGGGATGCACCGCCATTTGATGTAGCGCTCGCCTGCGCCTTATGCTGATGACTGCGTTGTCCCCCAGACTGTTCGGCACATTCTTGTCGAATGTCTCAGTCTGGGTGATCTTCGCACGTTACCTGTCCCGGTACCGTGACGAGCGCGCTTCCTTCTTGCCTTTTTCCTTTGTTTTCTTGTTATTTTTTAGTTTTTTTTCCTTTTTATCGTTATTATTTGTTTCTGGGGTTTTTGTTATTTGTTTTTATTTTAATTTAGCCTAGTAGTAGGCTGTGTTGTGTACGGCGACTTAACCCCAAGTAGGCAGTCGCCAGATGGGCTCCCAAATTTAAAAACAAACAAAAACATCCATGGCTGCACCCCAACCCGGAGGTGTTCCAAAATGGGTATTTTTTAGTGGGGTTGCTACGAATTGAACGCACTTTGTAGGAAAGTGGTTAATTTTTATTTGGGGGGGGGGGATATTTATATTTATGCATAACCACGTTAATCAGTAGGTGCCTAATGAGAAATAGTCATTTTAAATTAGTGAGGATCAGTGGTAAAACCCATACCATTAAAACAAAATTATATCCCTCATTAATACTTATTTATATTCACATATATATTAAGAATTCATTTATAGCTCTAGCGACGGCGAAATCCTCTTAAAATATAAAAATATGTATTTCTTTTATTTTATTTTTCCTATTTTCTCGGGAAAAATTTTCAGGTGGAGATATCCGTTAAAGTGACCCGAGAATTGATTGATGATTTTCTTTTCCTTTTCTCAGATACAATTCCGGTGGGAAGTGCTTTTCTCAAATTCACACGAAACACCTTACGGTGACCATAGACGCTTTCACAATTCACAATTCCTTGTGGCAGGGCAAGAAGGTCAATTTGCCCTCGAAAAAGGACATGAAATTAGTAATTTAGCTTAAACTTATTAATTGCAAGATTTTAAAAAATGTGAACCAGAATTTTAACGCTACAATTAACCAATTATTTTGTACGATGTTTCACTTTTTAACATTTCAATTCATTTAATAGTTACTAACAGCTAATTTCGGAAGTTTATTAAAAGTTTTTATCACTTTCCGTGGTTGTGCTCATTAACTAAATATTCTTTCCTTCAGTTCTGTATCAAACGTTTGAATGATTTCGACTCATTTGGGGTTGGGGATTCAAAGATTTTACCACAAAGTTTCTTTCACCTAATAGTTTTGTGTAAGACATCCATGTAGTCCGTTGTATATGTGTGTGGAGGTGTAATTGACTTCGTTTGAATTTACTTTTGAAAGCTCAGGGTGCTAGAAGCGAGATTTTGTTTATTCAGAGCTCGTCTCATATTTTAGGAAACTAAAGCTTGCTATTCTCCAAACGAATCCAAGGATACACGCACTTAACCAACACATGCAATCTTTTCTCTTGAGGATATGCATTCGACTTCAAAACATTTAATGTTGTGAAAGTAAGCAGCGTTGCAAATGTGCCATACAATTCACGCAACGTTTTCAACAGTGAAATGAGAATAAATGAGAAGCGTTTCATTCATTGTGGTTGTTTTTAGATTTTGAAAAGGGTAGTGTCCGACGGAGCATTTGCAAGGCCTTTTTACTCGCTTCAGGAAGAAATGGGGGACAACGCCGCCCAACACGTAACCCATTTTTATTTAGTCATTGAGGTTTGCTTCTCTCATCACGGAATTGTTACATCTATTATTATTCCATTCTAACATTCACTTATCCGTACTAGAAATAAATCTGTGATTTTTGTGATTCCTATTGTAAGTTCACGATTTGAATGAATCGAAACATTTATGACTTGTGAAGGATTAATTGGCTCTCGAAAGTTTGACGCGATATAACCCAGTGTTCACAGTAAAACCGGCATTCTTGCAGTAAAATCTCAGGTTTTGCAGTGAAACCAGACTTTTTTTTGCAATGAATTCAGAGTTTCCGCCGTAAGCCTTTTTTTTTAACTTTAGAAATAAAGGCAATTTAGTCGTGAAGGACACCTCAAGCCAAATAATAAATAATAGCTCCTTTTGTATCGATTGTAGAATTGTTTACACAAAAGAATCATTTTTGTATTGAAGAGAAATTGTAGCAGTCATTTTGCTACACATAAATACTCGTTGTTTGTATTTTTCATTATATAGTTCATTGTCCTACAAGTGGGACGACAGCCGAGTTGAAAGTAGAAAAATTTAAGCAAATCCTATAATTATTAGGGATGTGTAATGAAATTGTAAATTTTATCCCAAATTAATAAAGTTTATCCATGAAATGTAAATAAATTGTATCTAATAGTATCATAATGTATATATTGATTATTATATATACACAAATGAGGGTTATATTTATCATTCCTTTTAGTAATGTTTTGTCTTTTTTTTATACACCTTGTTTTTATGATGAATGGATTTAATGAAATAAAATTATTAAAAACCCCTTTATATAGTAAGTTATCCCATTTTAATATTCTAATAAAAAATTTAACAAAATAGTCGGTTTGGAGGTGGGCAATATCTATTTTATTACTAAAATGTCATTATTAAATAATCATTTTACTAAATGCTTTCATACGTAAAGGAAATTAATAATTGACAGTTTTTAATATTTTGAATGTAAATATCTCTCTTAACATCGTTAGCCTTTATTTCTCTAATTCTTCATTAATTTAGTATTTAGAGCTTCTCCATGTGATCTTTTGTAAATACCTGTTTTGTATTTATTATTATTCTCAGCTACTGAAAGGTGGGTTCTCAGCCTCTCATTTCGGCTTGTTATTGCTAATAACAATAAACTTTTTTTGTAGAAGTGACCATCATTTAGACCTTACTACAGAGCCAAGCTAAAGACAAATGGTTGAAATATTTTCAAGCCTGTCCAGTCTCTTACGACGTCAGGCAGGTGGTGTGATTGCAAATTTGAATTACTATACAGAACCCTGAACTCTAGAATATTCGAGTAATCGAAAGGGCATTTATTTTTTGGCCTTAAGAACGGGATGCCCGTTATTGTGCCTTGCCACACTTTTCTCGAAGTACCCAAAGAAGAAAGATTAAATTTAGATTAAGGATACTACTTTACGTTTTAGCCTGACTTTTCTTCATCGAGGCGGACGGCTCCAACCTACAAGGTGAGAACACGAAGTGCAAACATTCAATTATTTTCATAACACTAATAATAGATAATCCTTGAGGCAACTCAGCCTCAGACGGTAGGGCTTTCCATGGGAAGGCGCCAAGCACCGAACTCGAGTCCGCCCCTATGCAAGGTCCTCCTCAAACGGCTAGGGTTTCCAAGGCAGTACAAGGAGGGGGAATCTCCCCCGACAATGTCCCTGCGACTGCCAGGACCTTCTCCATCTGGGAGAAGGACATTGTTGAGGCAGGTCCATCTGGCCTAGGGGCTTCTGCCGGCGGAGGTGAGAAGCGATTTCATTCCCCGCTCTCCTCTCCTAAAAAGACTAAGAAGACTCGGGGCTCCTCTCCATCCGCGGGGGCTGTGGGAAGGTACCCCCATTTCCTGTGCTTGCGCAGCGGACCCTCCATATCTCTCTAACCTGAGAGGAGGCTTACTCCTCTCCTTCACATGCGCTATAAGCGCCGCCCGAACGATTTCACTGTCGCTGAATTTCGTCGGGCTACGGCTAGGTTCCGGTATATTTCGAAGCACGCCCGCCGCTCTTCTTGGCGGGCATACGTGTCTTCACTTAACGGGAAGACCCCTTTAGCTGAGGTGTGGAGGCGAGTCAAAAGGATTCGGGGCAAGTTCTCGCAGGACCCTTCCTCCCGTTCTCCAGGAGAATGGGACCGCAATCTCGGACCCCGCGTCCTTGGCGGAATCCTTAGCGACCGCATTTTCTAGCCGTGATGCTGCTCCGCCAGCATTCAATGCAAGTCGTGATGTCGCGGAAGGCCGCTGGCTGGACTTTACCACCAGAGGCGGAGAACCCTTCAACGACAGGTTGACTGTGAGTGAGTTGCGTTCCGCTCTCGCTTCGTGCGCGGACACCGCCCATGGTCCGCACGATGGCCCGTACGCCATGCTTCGACACCTGGGTGAGCGAGGCATGGCCTTTCTGTTAGATCTGTTCAACAGGATCTGGGTGGAAGGTCTTCTCCCAGACTCCTGGCGAATCGCTACTGTGCTTGCCTTTCCCCGTAAGGGGCACGGCAATTTGCTATCCTGGCCACCGTGCTGACGGGACTCAGCACCCCGTCCGGCCCCAGCTTAGCCTCTCTTGCTTCCTTCAAAACACTTGTTTCCTCTCTTTTCACACAACCTCTCCCACAACTTTCTCTGGTCAGCCTCTAATTTCACAGGGTAGATGCTGACTTTCCTTTCAGCCAACCGTCCCGCATCGGCCCCGTAAGGGGCGCGGCGATTTGCCACCCTGGCCGCCGTGCTGACGGGATCCAGCGCCCCGTCCGGCCCCAGCTTAGCCTCTCTTCCTTCCTTCAGATAGCCCGATTTCTCCCCTACCTCGTCGCTTTTCATACAACCTCTCCCACAACTTTCTCTGGTCAGCCTCTAATTTCACAGGGTAGATGCTGACCTTCTTCTCAAGCCAACCACCCCGGATCGGGGCTGGGGGGAGAGGGGACATTGTTCCCTAACCCCTCAGCTCCGGTTCGGGATGGGGGTTTTTTAACAACCTGCTTCATCCCCACCCATACCTTCCTCACATCCCTTTTCCTCTCCTCTTCACATTCTATCTGTTTTACGCCGTGTCTAAGGTGGAGCCGCCATGCCGAAGGACTGCCAGGCCACCAGGCGGGAGGGGTGGTCCCAAATGGCGGCGCCTGGCTCTGCCGGGCCTGTAAGCACCTCTTGCAGTGCGGGCTACTGCAAGAGGTGGTGAGCGATTGCGTCCCGTAAAACAAAGAGGGTCACCATGCCCAATGATGAAAAAAAAAACATCTCCCCTTAATTCGCCCTAAAACAACGGAGCCGCCCTCGTGCAGCTCCACAGAAAAGATGGAGGTCCCCCCCCTGTGCTTGCGCAGGGGACCCTCCATATCTCTTTAACCGGAGAGGAGGCTTACTCCTCTCCTACGCCTACGGGTGTAGGGGACTCCCCCTCACCCCCTTCTCTGGAGGTGCTTTCGGGCACCTCCCTATCTCCAGCGGCAGTCCCTCCTTTGCTTTCTAAAGGGACTGCCAAGAAAGCCAGCAGGCAGCCCATTGCCGACCGCCCCTCGTACAAGCGGCTCGGTAGGGCAAACCCCCTTAGGGGGGAGAGGGAAGCCAGGCCCCTTCGGTCGCTTCCCTCAAAAGACCTGCTGGCAAAAATATTAAACCTTGCCGGGGTCAAGGCCTGTGCCTCCCCACTAAAGACTTCTGACGCTGCCAAGGGGACCTGCGATGTCCTGGGAGGGGATGGCCAACTGGAGGCCCCTCCTGTGATAGACATGGTCCTTGAGGAAAACCAGCCTCAGAAGGTAGCGCCTTCCATGGGGGGGAATCCGGGCTCGGCGCCAAGCACCGAACCCGAATCCGCCCCTATGCAAGGTCCCCCTCAAACGGCCGAGGGATCCGAGGCAGTAAAAGGAGGGGAGGGATCTCCTCCGACAGGTGCCCCTACGACGACCAGGACCTTCTCCATTTCGGAGAGGGACCTGGCTGAGGCCGGCCAATCTGGCCTGGGGGCTTCTGCCGGCGGAGGTGAGAAGCGGGTTCATTCCCCGCCCTCCTCTCCTAAAAAGAAAAATACTAAAAAGACGAAGAAGACTCGGGGCTCCTCTCCATCCGCGGGGGCTGCGGGGACGGATGGGTCTGCTGCCACTTTGGTAGGCGACCAAGCCAAGATCGGCACATCCGGCCCCTCTACCCCCTCGTGTGCGGAGCCCCTGACTAAGACTAACACCAAGAATGCACAGGGCGGAGCCTCGATGACATCGTGGCCCCTGATTCAGAGGTTACCTGGCTTTTTCGAGCCCGCTGGCTTCAAACGCTTCCTCGTTATTCGCTCCACTGATGGCACCATGTTGTCCAAGGGCAACATGATCCATCAGAGGAGAGGATTAGCTAGTGCAATTGGTAGAGAGCCGAAGGTAACCCGTTTCTCGGACGGGAGCCTTCTGGCGAATGCGGCGAATCCCGCCGAGGCGGCCAAGATAAGTGCTCTTCGGACACTTCATGGCACCCCGGTGAGTGTGACGCCGCACTCTACCATGAACTTTGTGAAAGGAGTAGTTTATGCGAGGGAACTCGTTGACTACTCCATAGAGGACATCACCCTAGAGTTGGCCGACCATGGGGCGGTCAAGGTCGAACGTGTGATGAGAAAACAGGGAGGGGCCTCGAGACCCACCCCTACACTCTTCGTCACGTTCGACTGTGACAAGCTCCCTGAGTCGGTGCGTGCCGGTTGGTACCGCTACCGCGTGAAGGCATTCGTGCCACTGCCGCGGCGGTGCTATTACTGTCACCGCTTCGGCCATACGAATCGATCATGTAGACGTGCAAAATCGGGGTCACCCGAAGTCTGTGTAAATTGCTCCAAGGTCGCACACGATAAGTCCAAATCGTGTGGGGCCAAGTGTGTCAATTGCGGAGAGCCGCACCCTGCTTCTTCGAAGCAATGTGGTGCATATCTCCTGGAGAAAGAAATCCTGGCCGTTCAGGCCCAGGATAGACTCTCATTCCGCGAGGCAAAGGACTTGGTCCTGGCGCGCTCAGCTCTGCCTGGGACGTCATATGCCTCAGTAGTTCAAAAGGCACCCACTGCTCCTGGCCCATCCAGGCCAACGAGCACAGTTGTTTCCGCGCCCATTCGGAGCCCTTCTGCGGGCTCTACCCAACCCGGGCGCTCCCCTGGTAAAGCTGGCGGCAAAAAGGGTTCATACCCAGCCCCGGCTAAAACCAGGGCTCCCCCCTCTTCCCCCAGCGTGACCGTTTCCCGCAAGGCGAAACGGCCACGCGCCTCCACCGAGTCGTTAGACTCACAGGAGGCAACACCCCTGAAGATGGTCGCTAGGCCATCCTCAGGGGTTCCTAAAGCTGTCCCACGAAAGGAGGACAGCAACAAAGGAGCTTCGGCTCCTTCGCCCACGCCCCGAGGTGGAGCGAGTGGCTCGGAGACGGTGGTTCCTCGAAAAGAGGCCCCCGCCTCCGAAGCCGCAGCGCCCGCCTAAGGTTTCGAGGAGGCGGAGGGAGGAAAAGACTCGCATGGCGAGCCCAACCTCCCCCAATAAGTCCTCGAAGGCGACAGCGCCTCCAGCGCTTTGTCCGGCCAACAGTGCCCGGGGTTCTGCCCCCGGGAAGCGTACGGCCATTCCCGTGAGGGTCTTCAATTCGAGGAGGGCCCCCGCGTCCCTCCGAGCTAGGCCTGGAGGGCATATTCCTTCAATGGAATTGCCGTGGACTCCGGGCCAACTGGGAGGAGCTGCGGAGGCTCGCCTCGTCCCGTTCCCCGTTAGCTATTTTTTTGCAGGAGACCATGCTAGGCGCGTGCCCCCTGCCTACCCTCCCGGGGTATAATGGTCTTGCGACCCCACCACCGCGGGATGGCCGGGCTGGGGGATGCGCTGTTTACACCCGGCATGATGTCTCCGTTCTTCCTTTCTCTTTAGATACCTCCTTTCAGGCAGTGGCTGTGCAGCTGCACCTGGATAGGAGGTATACTATCATTTCTGCGTACATTCCACCGTCAGCTGACTTCGACGCGGGGGACTTCCGCCGCGTCGTGGCACGGTTGCCGAGGCCCTATCTCTTGCTTGGAGATCTGAACGGCAGGCATCTACTCTGGGGAGATTACTCCATAAATCCCAGGGGACAAGTCCTTGCCGATCTGATCGAAGAGCTTGAGATGGGCGTCCTAAACGTGGATGAGTTTACGCATCACTGTCCGAGAACCGCTTCATTTTCTTGCCTTGACCTATCTTTGTGCTCTTCGGATGCACAGCCTGATTTTGATTGGGGGGTGGTCGATGACCTCCATGGTAGTGATCACTTCCCCATTCAAATATCATTTTCAGGGCAACTGCCGCCTGAAAGACCACCTCGGTGGTGCTTGGCGCGGGCGCGGTGGCCTGCATTTCAGGAAATGACTGAATTCTCTATCTCAGTTGAGGAGTTTAGGTCGGTAGATGAGGCCGTTGAGTTCTTCTCCGGCAACCTCATCACCGTGGGCCTGACTACTATTCCTAGGACGTCTGGCTGTTTTGCACGCCGACCACTCCCATTGGGGTCGGCCGAGTGTGAGACGGCCCTCAAACAGAAGCGTTATGCCTACATGCGCTATAAGCGCCGCCCGAACGATTTCACTGTCGCTGAATTTCGTCGGGCTAGGGCTAGTTTCCCGTATATTTTGAAGCACGCCCGCCGCTCTTCTTGGCGGGCATACGTGTCTTCACTTAACAGGAAGACCCCTTTAGCTGAGGGGGGGAAGCGAGTTAAAAGGATTCTGGGCAAGTTCTCGCAGGACCCCCCTCCCGTTCTCCAGGAGAATGGGACCGCAATCTCGGACCCCGCGTCCGTGGCGGAATCGTTAGCGACCGCTTTTTCCGCATTCTCTAGCCGTGATGCTGCTCCGCCAGCATTCAATGCACGTCGTGATGTCGCGGAAGGCCGCCGGCTGGACTTTACCTTCAGAGGCGGAGAACCCTTCAACGACAAGTTTACTGTGAGTGAGTTGCGTTCCGCTCTCGCTTCGTGCGCGGACACCGCCCATGGTCCGGACGATGTCCCGTACGCCATGCTTCGACACCTGGGTGAGCGAGGCATGGCCTTTCTGTTAGATTTGTTCAACAGGATCTGGGTGGAAGGTCTTCTCCCAGACTCCTGGCGAATCGTTACTGTGCTTGCCTTTCGCAAACCGGGGAGAGATCACTCTACTCCGACCGGTTTCCGCCCAATCTCTCTAACCTCTTGCGTGTGCAAGTTGATGGAGAAATTGGTAAATGTTAGATTAGCCTTTTTCCTGGACAGCGGAGGCCATCTGTCTTCCGCACAGTGCGGCTTCCGCAAGTTCCACTCCACGTCGGATGCTCTGCTCCGACTGGAAAATGCCGTCTTCGAGGCTTTCCTTCGTAGACAGCACTACGCCACGGTCTTTTTCGATCTGGAGAAGGCCTATGATACCGCATGGCGATACGGTATCATGGAGACTCTCCACACGATGGGGGCGAGGGGACGCCTCCCAATGTTTATATCTGAATTTTGGCGAGATCGTCGATTCCGCGTACGGGTGGGGGGAGCTCTCTCCGGTCCAAAGGAGCAGGAAGAGGGTGTCCCGCAGGGAAGTGTCCTCAGTGTCACACTCTTTGCCCTGAGCATCAACGGCGTCACCTCGGTGCTGCCGGAAGATGTTCTCGCTACCCTCTACGTGGACGACCTTTCGATCTCTTTTGGCGCGGCCCAGATGCCAAATCTGGAGCGTCGACTCCAACAGGCATTGAACCGCGTCTCTCGCTATGCCGAAGCGCACAGGTTTCGGTTTTCTTTCGTCAAGACTAAGGTGGTGCACTTCTGCCGCCATCCACGGCTTCACCCCGACCCAGATTTGTTTCTTAATGGGGTGCGCCTGGATGTGGTTGAGTCGCACCGTTTCCTTGGTCTTGTATTCGACCGACGCCTCACCTGGGAGGCTCATATTCGCAGCCTTAGGGTCTCTTGTACCCGCGCCATGGACATTCTCCGTTCCGTGACGTTCAGCGCTTGGGGCGCTGATAGGGCTACCGCCTTACTTTTTTATCGATCCTTTGTTCGCTCGAAGCTCGACTACGGATGCGAGTTTTATGCATCCGCAGCCGAGCGTTTATTGCGGAAGGTGGATTCAATCCACCACACCGGCCTTCGCCTTGCGACCGGTGCCTTCCGCACTTCTCCCATTGAGAGCCTGTTGGTCGATGCTGGGGAGATGCCACTCGCTCTGCGCCGCGTGCAGTGCATCACTCGCCTGTACGCGCGAGCCCGGCGCCTCCCTCAGTCGCCAACAGCTCTCACTGCATCCGCAGCTGATCTCGATGGTGCCTATGCCGCCGAGAGACGCAGTGATACCCTAAGCCCTTTGGGTGTAGGGCCAGGAAACTCCTTCGAGAGCTAGATATAGCTCTCGGGCCGGTGGCGCCCGTTGGTTCTGCCCAGGACGCCACCCTGGAGGGTACCACATTTGGCTATTTGTCGCCACGCCTCTGCTCCCAAAGCTTGTACTGCGCCGGGAGTATTGCGTTCGACCTTTTTGGAGCACACATCGTGTCACGCTAGAACCGTGCCAGTGTATACAGATGGCTCGATGTCCCAAGAGGGGTCGGCTTCCACGCCGTATCCCCTCTGTTTGAAGTCAGTGGGGCTCTACCAGGCGCTGCGTCTGTCTTCACGGCTTAACTGTTAGCAATACACCACTCGGTACGGGAGATTACGCGACGTGCCCGGTTCGGAGACTGGATTGTGATCTATAGCGACTCACAAAGTGCCCTGAGTGCTCTCGAGGCATTGGAATCTCCGCATCCCCTGGTTCGCGATATCCGTGACGCCACGGTTTTGGCGAGCCGGGCAGATGTCGAGATTATCTTCTGCTGTGTTCCTGGACATGTAGGAATTGCGAGGAATGCGCGCTGATGAGGGCGCCAAAGAGTCCGCGAGGACTCTGCGACCGGACCAGCGTTTCGCTCTTCCTCACACCGACTTTATGGCAGGAATACGGGTAGCTCTTCGGACTGCTTGGCAAACAAGATGGGAGACGGTCGAAGGGAGCTTAAACTTGCGTGCCATTGCGCCGCGACTGTTCCCATGGACCTATCCCCCAATGCCGCGGCGGCTTCAGGTCGCTTTCTGTCGTCTCCGAATCGTACATACTCGTGTGACCCATTGCTATTTGATGGAGCTCTCGCCAGCGCCCTATTGCGACGACTGCGTCGTCCCCCAGACTGTTCGCCACATTCTTGTCGAATGTCCCAGTCTGGGTGATCTTCGCGCACGATACCTGTCCCGGTACCGGGATGGGCGGGGTTGCTACCACCTGTCCCTTGTTCTCGGGACGAGTTCGTGCACCTTGACCTTTGGACTTGTTGACTTTTGGGGGGGAGGCCGGGCTTCTCTCCATTATTTAATATTTGACTATGGATCGCGTTCTTCTTCGCCGGGGTGGGCGGGCTTTCCCCAAGGGACGGAGCTCGCTTTATATTTTTTCACTTGTTTGTTTTTCCTTTTTTTCCTTTTTTTCTTTTAATATAGCGTACATTTAGGCTATGATGAGTATGGTGACCTATGCCCTAGAAGGCAGCAGTCGCCAGATGAAACTATATATACATATATATATATATATATATGGGACCGTTTCTTTCTTCAGAGGTTGATCCCAGAGAGGCTCTGGCCTTCTCCTGGCAAGAAGGGTCATCCCTGGGACTATTAGGGGTTCCCTGGTGCGGCGAACCCACACCAGGGAGGGTTTTTCTCACAAAGCATTTTACTGTTTGCTCTGTTTACCTCCCTCTTTCTTTACCATTGCCAAGACCAGGCCTTTTAGAACCTTTAGATCACTTGCTTTCCCCATTTTTATTGCTCGGAGATTTTACTGCCTTGTCACTCATATTGGGGCGAACCCATTCGGAATGCCAAAGGCAGTGTTTTACACTCTTTTTTTGTGTGACTTTCTTTGCGTTTAAAACACCGGCGATTTTACCTATTATCATGTCCAGACGGATTCTTTTAATTGTGTTGACCGCTCTCTCTTTTCCCCCGATTGCCTCACTGATTTACGATAGCCAGCCCTTGATAACCTCCATTTGAGTGACCACTTCCATATTGTCTTGTCGGCCGTTCATCTTAGCCCTCATGCAACCATGTCTCTCAAGTAGGACTTGAGCCATGCCGACTTAGAAGGCTTCCGAGAGGCGTCTTTCACAAGTGCCTCCTGAGGGACCTTCAATGATGTGGACGTGGCAGTGCCTTACTTCACATCGATTATCTACGACGCAGCCACACAGACCATTCCACGGAGGCGACCCGTCGCTCAACCGTGCCTTGGTGGACATCGATGTGTGCAACAGCCATCAACCTTGTGCAATAAGGTTGACCGAAACCGAGCTCGGGCGCTTCGCCAAAGAACCATTCGTAAGGCATGCCGAGCTTCACGGCGCCGCTACGTTTCATTAGTTCCTCTAGCACCCCTACCCCAAAGATCTGGAAGAGGATTAACAAATTAACAATATCCGGGCTTGTTATGCCAGCCATAATACCCCCCACACTCAATTTACAAGGATAATTAGTGAATGCCAGCCTGGTGGTCAGCTATGCCTTGGCCAGCCATTTCCGTGCTGTCAGCTGTTACAGTAAGGATTTTCTAGCCTATAAATCAAATAAAGTGTCTCACCCTCTCAATTTTAAAACAAAATCAAACCTTCCGTATAATGCCCTATTCTCCATCGAGGAGTTGTGTGCTGCATCGTCCCTTTGTAGATCTACTTCTAATGGCCTTGACGGGATCTATTTTGATATGATTCGGCACCTCCATCCACACTCTGTTATTTTCTTTCTTGACTTGTACACCCTCATATGGGTAAAGAGTTTTTACCCATCATCATGGCACTTTAGGATTGTCCTTCCCTTTGTCAAACGAGACAGGAATGGATTGGACGCAGATCACTACCGCCCTATAGCTTTTCCCAGCTGTCTGAGTAAGTTGCTAGACATGAGGGTATTGGTGCGCCTGAACTGGTTACTATAAACCAATCACTTAATGTCTCCATTTCAGTGCGGTTTTCGCAAGGGTCATAGTATCCTTGACCTCTTAGTACATTTCGTGGGATCGGTCCGGAAAGTTTCTCGTTAAAGCACCAAGTCTTAGCCATATTTTTCGAAATCCTACAATAGAACATGGATATATGACGTGTTAAAACAGCTATATGTTTGAGGTATGAGGGGTCTTTTACCGTCTTTTATTCAAAGTTTCATAGCATCTCGATCATTTATGGTAGGTGTTTGAGACACCTACTCTGACCTGCAACCCCAAGAGGAGGGAGTTCCTCAGGGCAGGGTTTTAAGTGTTTTATGTTTTGTAATTGCGATCACTTATATCATTTCCTCTCTCCCAGAGGATGTATCGGCAACCCTGTTCGTCAATGACTTAGCACTATATTATTCTTCCCCTCGCCTTCCATCAGCAGCGCGTCGGAGTTGAATTCGAACTTGTTTCATCAAGTGCTCATCGAATGAGCTAACCATCCCTTATTCACCTTCATATAGTGGTTAAAATAGTTTCGCCTATTTTCTCCGTTTCTATTTCTCCCAATTTTTACTAAGCTTTTAATGGTTCACGTATTATCTTCCTTAGCGTTTTTCCGTGTTGTGACACCAGTTTTCCTTTCTTTGGGCCTTTATATATATATATATATATATATATATATATATATATATATATATATATATATATATATATATATATATATATATATATGTATATTGATGCATGCATTTGAGTTTAAATCTTTTTCTTTTGTTCTAAGGTTATGAAGTTGTAATTTATGTTGAAATTTGCCTAAGATTAAAGCATATTCCTCAATAGGACAATATGGCATAGCATTGATCTTCAATAGGACTAATTTATTCAACATAAACTTTCGCAATGGAGCGACTACTCATACCAGAACGTCTAAATGCAGAACCCAAGTCCCTTTCATGTGTGAAAGAATGGTCCCATGTGTTTAGAACGCTTGAGAACTTTACTGGTTCACTTACACAAGAAGGTATCAACAAATTAAGTCTGCTCACCAATTTTGTCACCCCCGATCTACACAACATATTTTCAAGCTATTGAAAATTTAAGTCTCTTGATATCAAATTACGTAATGAGATTTTCGCACGACATTTTCCTCCGTGCGAGATTCTCTTGATGATATATGCAGGTCCTGAAGTCACTGAGCAACGACTGCAACTTTAAGTTGCCATTGCTCTAATCATTTATAATTCGGCATTCTTTGTTGGGAAATAATACCCTAGATATCGTCATTATGTTTGATCAAGCCGTTCACTTGATTCGGCACAGAAAAAGTCAAGATCTACTGGACAGAATATGCACCTACGTTCACGCAGCTGCTGGGGAAGTGATCGACGTACCCTGTGGCTTCTCTATTCAGCATTGGCCAACTCGAAGCTGGACTATGGGTCACAGGTGTACTCCTCTACCTCGCCGTCCATCCTTGAAAAAATAAATAATGTGCGTAACCAGGGTGTGTGTGCGCCTGGTTCTGGAGCTTTTAAGTCCTCTCCTATGTGGATTCTTTATGCAGAGAACGGGGCTCTTCCTCTTACTCTTCACAGTCTAAGTCTAACCTCAAATATCTTTTTAGACTTGAGCAATTACATAGCCGCCAGTATATGAGTGCACGTTCAATTTGCGAACAGGGGGCTAATATGACAGATTTCCATCCCTGGCTCGCCGCTTTGCACGGCGCATGGCCGAGCTCACAGGACGTCTAAGGGAGTTTTCTGTCATTCCGTTTTCATTATCAAAGATTTCCCCATGGCTCATATCACCTGTAGTGGAATGCAAGGAGCTTACTGGTAGGCCCAATGATCACTTATATATATATATATATTATATATATATATATATATATATATATATATATATATATATATATATATATATATATATATATATATATTACCTTACTTTTGTAAATTAAATCATATTTTATGTACAACTTAATGATTAATTAATTCACTTATTTTACTTGTCAATTCATTTAACGTACTACTGTTTCAAACAACATCTTTTAAAATTTCACACACAAACAAACAAACACCTTCAGCTCGACCTTCTGGAACAATATTCTTTCCCATTCTACTCTCACCATTCTTCGTATAAAGGTCGGTAATCATTCCTTCTACAATTACTCATTTACCCCAAACAAATCATACTTAGTTAATTCCACTTTCTCACACAATTCTTTGCAAACGACCATACGAGAGTAGGTCGTAATTATATTTAGGTCTCATATTGCAGCCCCTAATTCACAGTCCATCATAGTCACCATATTATTTCATATTTATTTCACGTACTTCAATTCTCTTCGCATCTTGTTATTGTAAATCATATTTTACCATATCTTACATTGTATACCTAATCCAACTTATCTCATTGTACATTCGTTTATTCTATGAATATATTTATATTTGTTTAATTGTTTTTTTTAAACCCAGTTCATTATTTCAAAATTTATTTCGCTTTCGTCTTAGGCCTAAAAACTATCAGGCAACAACTTCGATCAAACAAATTTATGGTTATGGTTTTCGAAACGCTATTTAGGCTGATTTATTAACGGAAAATAAATCCCATTAATAACCATATACTATACCTTGTAAACCATGTATGATCAACACTCCAGACACCATCGTCCTAGCACCTTTGTTTCACCGATGGGTCCAAGTTATCGGACGGAGTTGGAGCTGCTGCTGTCTTCCCATTTCAGACAGAATTGGTTCGCCTGTCAAGTGCAGCTTCTGTTTTCACAGCAGAACTTGTTGCCATTCTTGCTGCACTCTTTGTTATTGCTCCTATGCCATCTGGTTGTCTTACGATTTTCTCTTCCTTCTTTAGTTCTCTGGAGGCACTGGGTGCTTTTGGTTCTAGCCATCGGCTGGTTTCCAAGATCCAGCGGTGACTTTTTAATCTTTCTCTTATTCATAAGATTTCTTTTTGCTGGGTGCCCAGTCACGTGAGCATCCCAGGTAATGAAAGGGCGAATGCTGCGGCCAAAGAGGCGGCATCATTGGGGAAACCCCCATCAGCCCCAGTCCCACTTCGTGATATGTATCCCCTCATCACCGAATATGTAGTCGACTTATGGCAGAAGATGTGGGGTGAGCTTCCTCACACTAAGCTCCATTCCATAAAATCTTCAGTCCCCCCATGGCCACGTACTATGAGACCACGTAGACTGGATGTTATCTTGAGCCGACTAAGGATAGGCCATTACCGCCTCACTCATGAGCACTTGATGAATGGGCAGCCCACACCTTGTGCATCCTGTGCGGGATGCAACTGTCCATCCTTCACATCTTTGCCGAGTGTTCCCTTTTGAGAAATTGTGGGAGGAGGGTCTTCCCTTTAACATATTTTCACAAATGACAAAAGCCACAATGGCCTATCAAAGATCATCTGCATGTGTCAAAACCCACAAACAAAATGTATTCCTAGGATTGTGTCAGATCATGCATCTACAATATACAATTTAAACAATCCATACGATTGTGTCAGATCATGCATCTACAATACAATTTCAACCATCCACAGGAAAGTGTAAAAAACAAAAAAGGTAATCATCAAAACTCATCAAGATTAAAATCAATCACAATATGCAACAAGAAAAAATTGCATCCACAGGAATGAGTCCAGAATCCCCCCCCCCCTCCTCACACACACAAAGTCAACCTTCCCTTCCCATAGAATCGTCCAATCTGCGTTTGAAAACATTCAAGTTTGGCCTATCTACCGTCTCAGGTGGCAAACCATTCCAGTAATCTACCACTCTATTGGTGAAAAAATATTTTAGGTAATTCTGAAGATCCATACCCCGCAAGCTTCCCCGGTCTTGGCCGCATAATATTTCGTTCATGTTCCAATAGTTTCAGTTTTTTGACTAATTTCGAAGGGCAGCTCGTGTGGGGTACAGCTCATTACTGGGCAGATGGCCTCCCAACAGGTTCTGCAGGGCACCTTGTCTGAGATTCATGTCTATTGTAGTGTGAATAGAATTTTTAAATTTTTAGAAGAAACTAATCTTTTAGCCAAAATTTAATATATTGTTTCATGATTTTATATTCTCTGTTCTTGTATCTATTGTTGATCCATCTATAGTCTATGTTTCTATCCTTTGTCGAGTCCTCAATAATTTATTTTTATATCCTTTTACACCCCTTGATGGTTTTATATTCCTGAACTTCCATTCTATTAATTTTAATTTCATAGCTATATTTTTGTATATTCTTAGATGTCTATATTTTTATTGAGAATTTTCATGCAAATGACCCGTCCTTGATTTTGGCTGCGGGCTAGTCCATTTGGGCTTTGCAGCATTTATTTTCGTCACCATTCATTCATTCATCTCAGCTGCCGCTGGTATAGCTCAAAAAGTGAAGGGACATCTTGGTCCGAGCTGCCACTGCTATGGCTCCAGAAGTGAAGGAAAATCTTTGAACTATTTGTCCGAGCTGATGTCATGACCTTATTTAAGTCTAATGATGCTCATAATGAAAAAATGCAATGCGCTACATCGTTTCAAGCGAAAGGTATCTTACACGAGAAGCCGTGTGCCGTTCTTGCTAAAGGAAGGAACACATCGCTAAGGTCTGTTACTCATCCTCATCGTCAAACAAGAGGGCTGGTCCACTTTGGCTATAATGTCATCTGTCCTATCTTTAACGATTCCCCTTGCTTTGTCAAAAGCACTATGTAAGACCATTCAATAGAACAGAAGTAGATTGCCATGTTGATAGTGAGAGTAGTGAGAGTTTCTTACACCTCAATCTTTTAAGACTCTATCTGAACGTGTCATATCGATGGCATTTACTACGGTGTCGACTAATACATAGTGTTATGCGTTGTAAGCCTAAGGCTTCATGACAAAACGTATCAGATATTCGGATTAACTGTGTTGCCATACTTTTGTGCAGATTTTATTTTTGGTAAGGATTTTCGAAAACAAAAACACATGCGTCACACTCGAATATAGTGGGCATCGGCTGCGTCTAATTCATATTTAGTTTTACAACACTGAGAGTACAGTCATCAGAGTTATTTGACAATGTGACTGCAGACTGTTGCCCTTTAACCAAGAAATCCCACTGTTACTGAAATGACGAAGGAAAATTTATCGAAAATGAAACGCTACTGTTGTGTGAAGGCATCATCGAAGAAAGCATCTCTCCTTGGCATACACGGTCGTAGTCACCAAGAACGAAGCTGACATTAAACTTCTTGAAATAGATTATTCAAAAAGAATCAACAAGCTCACTCTGATAGATGGATATCCGTTGTCACAAATCGACGAAACCGTCAATAAGATTGATCCATATGCGTATTCAGCAGCATCGACTGACGTAGTGCATATTCGGAGACATATATCATTTTAATCGCATCCCTTTTGGTGTAACAAAGGATGATGTGTGTTTTCAACTCTTTGATACTTATGAGCTTATGTGGCAAGAGGCAGGCCGAACATGATGCCGCTTTAACCTGTTTCCTCTATGCTGCCAATAGATGGAACAACTGCTACAATGACTACTAGACTTAACATCCTAGGCTATGTAACATAAAATTGAGAGATAAGGCCTGATTCAACACAGCTCCAGGTAATGCGTGATATCCAGGTCCGGACAGCATGAAGTCGCTTCGTCCGGTGCTCAGACTTTTTGCATACTATTTTCATTGATACCCAGTCGTTAACAAGTTAAAAGGATGCGCCATACGTATTTAATCAACTTAAATACGATAGTAAGAATTCTGTGCTCCAGGCACTTGATGAATCTGACATCACAATAGCTGCAACACTGAATCAAGGTGGAATTCCTGTAGCATTTTAGATAACCCAATACCCCTAACCTTATACATCGTTGCTCGGAAAATACTAGTTTTAAGAGCTATAATTCCCAAAATGGTGATTTTCGCGCTGATTAAATATCAACAGGCAATTGCATTCAATGTAGAATTACCTTCACTACAAAACTACGAAAAAACATTCTCAAAACCCACTTTAAAATTACTCGGGTCAGAGTTTCGCTAGTTCTATCGGGTACGGCACCATAAAATTTCTTTTCAATTCACATTCGAACCCACGGCCTCGATTGTACTTTCGCTGGCCGAATTTGGCTTTGAAGATTTCCAACATTTCCCTGGGCCGCCGATTTATTCCGAGCGTTTTAGAAATAATAAACCATCACCTCCCGATTAAAACTATATCATTCTAACAAAGTTCTGGCCGAGACATTTTATTACCTCAGGAAATGACGTTTCTATCACACATCGTGTTACAAATGGAGAAAAAAGGACCCCAAAATAAAGAAAAAGCACTCACTGTTTGTTCCGTATGCCATTTTGAGTTCGCGTTAGGATGCGAAATCAGATTAAAGATATTTACATAAAAAATAACTCATATTAACCTTCAAAACAAACGGTTTTTGTTCACTATCTTCAAAGGGTCGAGCGAAACAGTCCGTCTCATAGCATTTTGAGATGGCGTCGTGGAGGAATTCTTGTTTTTCAGAATCCGGTTGAAATATTTATTTACTTTTCGTGACTTTATAGTTAGTAAATAATTAGGTGTTCAAGTAAATGTTGAGTGAAGTACTGATCTTACCAAGTTCTATCAGTTACCTTTACTTCGACATAGAGACTGCGTCTTCTCGCAAATTAAGTAACCAGCATATCCTTGTTGCTAGATTTAAATTATTTATTTATGTTAATTGTAGTGTAAATATTTAATAACTAAGGTATTGGTCATTTTGAATATACTTGGATAAGCATTAAGTTTACCCGTTTCCGTCAGCTGCTTTAGTTTCAAGCAAGGATGCTGCATCTTTACGCCTCGAGCACATCGGGCCGATATAGGTAGCTTACATTTCGTTGAGCTACTCAGAAGGAGCAAGTTTGAGTGACCTAAGCTTGTTGCTGTTGTGGATCGCTGAAAATTGTTTCCGCCTGGCTATAAGATTGCCAGATATTTACTCTACTAGCGAGCATTACCCTAAACGGGTTTAGGGTACAGCATTGCGGTTATAATATATGGTTATTAATGAGATTGATTTTCGCTTAATAAATCAGCCTAAATAGCGTTTCGAAAACCATTACCATAAATTTGTTTGATTAAGTTCGTCTGCTAGTTTTTAGGCATAAGACGAAAGCGAAATAAATTTTGAAATAATGAACTAGGTTTTAAGAAAAACAATTAAACAAATATAAATATATTCATAGAATCAACAAATGTACAATGAGATAAGTTGGATTAGGTATACAATGTAAGATATGGTAAAATATGGTTTACAGTAACAAGATGTGAAGAAAAATGAAGTACGTGAAATAAATATGAAATAATATGGTGACTATGATGGACTGAATTGGGGCTGCAATATGAGAAGTAAATATAGAATTAGGATCTACTCTCGTATGGCCGTTTGCAGAGAATTGTGAGAAGATGTGGAATTACACTAGTATGATTTGTTTGGAGGTAAATGACTAATTGTAGAAGGGATGATTACCGACCTTTATGCGGAGAATGGCGAGAGTCGAGTGGGAAAGAATAATATTCCATTTGGTCGAGCTGAAAGCGTGTGTTTGTTTTTTTGTGTGTGAAATTTTATTGGATGTTATTTGAAACAGTAGTACAGTAATACCCCGATTACTGCGGGTTCGATTACTGCGGTTTTCGATTTAGTGCGATTGGTAGTTTGACACCAAAAGTTCAAATACAGCGTGTAGAATTCGATTTAATGCGGTACCCGAGAATTTTGTTTGTTTGTTCGTCGAAAAATATTGCAAGTCCATTAATGTAGACTTTAAAATTCTATTAATTTTGGACAATGCTCCGGGTCACCCAACGGCACTTAGTGACTTATGCGAAAATGTTAAAGTTGTATTTTTACCACCCAACACAACATCTCTGTTGCAACCGATGGATCAGGGGGTGATAGCAACTTTCAAGGCCTATTATTTGCGAAAAACATTTGCCCAGGCAATTGAAAAAACAACGGGAGAAAATGCTCTGAACCTTACGGAATTTTGAAAAAACTTTAACATAAAGAACGCTGTGGAAAACATTAATGATGCATGGCGTGAGGTCACAGCTAGCAATATGAGGGCAGTGTGGAAAAATATAATTCCTCACTGTGCAAATGATTTTGCAAGCTTCGAGGCGGAAGTTACAGGGGCTGTAACGGAAATTATGCAACTTGGGCTAGAAATGGGAATGGCGGATATGGACGATGGCAACGTTAGGGAATTGCTCGACTCGCATAATGGAGATCTCAATGACGACGAACTTCTAGATTTAGAGCAAGAACGTGCATACGATGACGAAGACAATGACGAAACGGAAGAAATGGCAAAAACGAAGGAATTCACGATAAAAGAACTCGATTCTATTTTTCGGACATTTGAAGATGGAAAACAAATGATAATGGATGCAGACCCGAATGTAGAAAGGGCAATACAAGTAAGAAGACAGATAGAAAATGCGCTAAGTTGTTATCGGGTGATGTACAAAGAGAAGAAGAAGACATCGAGAACGCAAACAACCCTTTTACAATATTTTCATAAAAAATGACATTTACTGTATCTTTTTTTCATATGCTCATGAAACTTAATAAACAGTAATACTGTACATTATATGGTGTTCAACTCATTTGTTTCCTTATTTATTTACGTCGCATCTATATCGCATTTACACGCATTTTTCAAAAGTCCAGACATCAATCTACGATTTTACATGTATTTATATCTTCGATTAATGCGGTTTCGCTTACTGCGGTGTTTTTACCGCACGAATTAACCGCAGTAACCGGGGTATTGCTGTACGTTAAAGGAATTGACAAGCTAAGTAAAATAAATGAAGTAATTAATTATTAAGTTGTACATAAAATATGATTTAATTTACAAAAGTTAAGTAAAATAATTTATCAATTTAATGGACAAAAGTAAAAGAATTGCATGATATGAATTGTATATAATAATTGATGTATATATATATATATATATATATATATATATATATATATATATATTTAAGTTTCCCAGGAGGTTTTTATTATAGGAATGCCCAAAGGGCATTGCTATACGGTTACCCGGCGAAACACCTCCGCTTGGTACTAAATATTTATCATTGACTTGATATTTATTTATTCCCCATCATATTGAATGACCCTTCAAATAAACGTGTGTAGTTTGTTTTCACCTCTGCGTTAATTGGAGGTAGGTTTTAGTTTACAAACCTTACCGACGGGATTCAGCACCCAGTCCGGCCCCAGCTTAGCCTCTCTTCTTTCTTTTCCTAATATCTACTTTCTTTACTAACATCTCTTTCACAACAGGTGGGTACCCTGTGGTGTCTGTTGCACTTTGTACCCGGAGAAGCCACACGCCATTCCAGCCTGAATATAAGGTAATGATGCCCCGTTATTGGGTTAACTTGAATTCTATAACGGGGCGGTGGCAAGTTGTTCTGCTTCCACCTCGTTCCGTCGCAGAGTTCCTTTTTTCTACGACTATCCCATCAACCCTTTGTCTAGACTTAATGGCATGAAGAGCTACATCATGCCGTATCAGAAAAGAGGTTTTGAAACTTCTATAAACAACGCCCGCAAGTTGCAAAAGACCAGGATTTGAGGGGCCATGGGCGTTAGGGCGCGATTAATGGGAAGATCGGTTTTCCCACAATAACCACTTACCTGCGTGAAACAGACCCCCTCTCCCCTCGACCATTTTCGCGTACAGAAGGTTGTACTGCTTGTGGAGGGCTAGCTTTACTGTCGATTTGGTTGCCAGGCCACCTAAGAGTCTCTGGGTCTGTCACAATAGATTTTCTTATCTTGGCCCTCCTAATGAGGATTAGTACGTCCCAGTAAGGATATCCGCCCTGTCTCTTTGGCTGCTCAGTTGGAAGCTGCGAACCTTGGGGAACTACCAGCCACTGGGTAACTTCTGGTGGGTGTGAGTCGCTGCCCTAGGTTGTAAGCCCATGAAAAGTCCGAAAACCATAGACAGGATAGGCGGGAGCAGCTGGGTGAGGGATATACCTCACCAGCCCCTCCTTTTATTTTAAGGATAGCCACAGCTTGGGAGGTGCTTACCAGTTGGAGCACCCTCTTAAGGTTGAGTGAGATGATTTCAATGGTGACCCCACCCTATATGTCAGAGTCTTACTTATGGGCGAATATGACCTTGGTGCCAAACACCCAACTTTAATCCGTCCCTCTGCAAGGTCCTCATCAAGCAGTACGGGCGCCTGAAGACTCAGAAGGAGAGGAGGAACCCCCCTTCCACTTCCCTCGCCTAGTGCCCGCTTGACGGCAAAGATCTTCATCTCGAAGAAAGATCTTGCTGAGGCTGGTCTGCCCAGACTTGGGGCCCCTTCCTGTGATGGAGAAAAGCGGATTCACTCCCGGCCCTCATCTCGAAAAACAGAAGAAAAAAAGAACGAGGAAGAAATCTAAGAGAAATAGGACTTCCTCTCACTCTGAGGAAGTTCCGGAGATGGACGGTCTACTGCCATTTCAGAAAGCGATCAGGACAAGACTGGCTGGACCTGATTCCGAGGCGTCCTCGAGCGTGGAGACCCAGATAAAGACTAAGTTCCATGGAGGGTGTCCCTCATTGAGACTAGCGTTAAGGTGAGCTGCATCCCAGGCTGTGGGAATAAACAGGTAAGAGCTGAGGCCGAGAAGTCTCAGATTTTAGAGACTTCAGTCGTTGCCCTTATGGTAAGTGGCAACGACTTCTACCTCAGAGGAGGTAGTGTAGGCCCTACAGGTGAGATTATGAGGACAGTTATGGGCGCTGTCGACGACTGTGGATTGAAAACCCGCAGACGCGTCGTGGTGGGGATGCTCCCGAGGTGGGGTCCAAGCCGGACTGCCCACGTCAGGAACATGTCGCTAAACAGGCGCCTTGCAGACCTCTGTACGGCTGAGGGTGTCTTTTTTGTGGACCCGTACGCCGTATTCTATGGTAGAAAAGACCTCTACCAAAGGGACGGGGTGCACCTCTCCTTTAAAGGCAAGGCGTTCCTAGCCAACCTCATCCAGGATGTCGTGGAGCGCTCCCAAAGGAGTGTCCGGCCCATTGGGAAGGCGGACGTACGCCAGTACGCCCGAGTCACTCCCCAAACAACCTTCTCGGAGGTTGTCAAAAATGGTGCCACCGCGACAAACAAGAAGCCGGGAAACGGAAGAGTATAGGGAGTCCTACATTAGGGGACTCCCTGAAAGTTCTTCTGTTCAATGCGAGGTAAATCAGGAACAAGTTTCCTGAGCTCCGTGGCCTCGTAGCGACGGAAGAACCCGAAATGGTAGCCATGACAGAATCGTGGATAAAAACCTCAAAACAAGACTTTGAAGGCGAATTCACGGTTCCTGGCTACCAACTCTTCCACAAAGATAGGCCAGACAGAGAGGGTGGCGGTGTAATGTTGTATGTCAAGGATACAATCAAATCTACGAACTCCAACGTTATATCCGACCACGAGCTCCTAGGCGTTGACCTAGAGATCGGTCCTGTGAGATACAGGACCCTGCTGCTTTACAGACCCCCTTCCCAACCCGTTGAGAAGGACAGGGAACTGTACCAGCTGCTGGGTGAGCTAGTTCAAGGCAGAGTGTGCATCGTTATGGGCGATTTCAACAGCCAAGTTGACTGGGAAACCAGAGCAGCCTGTGGCGAGAGCGCGCTACTCCTGGAGTTCGCAAACAACGAGTTCCTCACTCAATGGGTCAGAGAACCGACGAGAGGAGACAATATCCTCGACTTGGTCTTCACCTCTGAGGATGATATCGTTGAGGATATCTCTGTAGGCGAAGAGCTCGGTGGCAGTGATCACCAGCTAGTTAGATTTAGCGTCAAGATCCCGAATGTAAGGTCTGTTGCCAGTCAATCAAAGAAACTTGACTTGAGAAGAGCAGACTTTGCAAGCCTTCGAGCTGGACTGACTGACGTGAGGCTAGAAGTGTGCGATGCCGTTGAAGACTCGTAGAATAGTTTCAAACCCACATTCATGAGTCTTCAATCACGTTTCATCCCTCTGAAATGCCCCCGTCTGTCTTCTGTTCAACCTAAGTGGTTTAATCGAAAAATCGGCCAACTGCTTAGGGAGAAGAGAACTATGTACCGGCAATCGAAGATCTCGGGTGACTTTGACGAATACCGGAGGCTAGCCAGGAGAGTGAAGTCCAGCATAAGGGTGGCTAAGCGGTCTGAGGAACTCCGAGTGGCGAGACTCTGTAAAGAGAATCCCAAGGAGTTCTTTGGATATGTAAACAGCCGTAAACCAATCCGTCGAACGATTGGCCCTTTGAGGAACGAGGAGGGGACATTAAAGCATTCAGATGCAGAAAATGCTAACCTCCTCAACGACTACTTCTCTTCAGTGTTTACTGAAGAATGTGGTCCCATCCCCCAGCCGACGGATTCCTACTCGGGGGAAAAGCTGGAGGATATGGACTTCACCGAAGTTGAAATCAAAAAGAAGATCAGTGACCTAATGACGAATAAGTCACCTGGCCCGGATGGGTTTCTACTTAAAGTGTTGAAAGAAGTGCGCGATCAAGTGTCACGACACCTGAGCGCAATCTTCAACATGTCAATCCGGACCAAATGCGTTCCTAGAGACTGGCGTGAGGCGGACGTGACTCCAATCTTCAAGAAAGGAGATCGTAACCAACCGTCGAACTACCGACCTATCAGTCTGACTTGGATAGTCGGTAAACTCATGGAAAGCATCATGGTGGACAAAGTGACGTCGTATTTAGAGTCAAACCTGCTACTGAGGAGTTCCCAGCACGGCTTCCGAAGGCAACGGTCATGCCTGACGAACCTTGTAGAATTCTTCCACTTCGTTTTCAGTGAGCACGATCGGGACAAGGCGGTGGATGTGGTGTACCTAGACTTTCAGAAAGCGTTTGATAAGGTACCACACCGCCGCCTTCTCAGGAAAGTGCGAGCGCTTGGCATAGACGGAAAGGTAGTCGGCTGGATCGAGAACTGGCTAAGTGGCAGACGGCAACGGGTGGTGGTGAATGGACAGTCTTCTGAGTGGGTGCCCGTTACTAGCAGGGTGCCTCAAGGTTCTGTCCTGGGACCACTACTATTCATCATCTACGTCAACGACATGGACGGTGACAAGGTTGCCAAGATTTCCAAATTTGCCGAAGATACCAAGCTTGGTATGAACGTTGCAAAGGATGGAAATACTGCCCGCCTGCAGGAAGATCTTGGAAAGATTGGGGAGTGGTCGGACACGTGGCAAATGCCTTTTAACGTGGGCAAATGCAAAGTGATGCATATCGGCCACAGAAACCCCCAATCTCAGTATATCCTTAAGGGCACTGCTCTTGAATCGAGTGACACTGAGAAGGACTTGGGTGTAACAATCACTAGTGACCTCAAGTTCTCGAAACAGTGCATTGAGGCGGAGAAAAAGGCCCAAAGGATGCTAGGCTATATTAAGCGTCAGTTTGGTTATCGAAACCAGGAGATTGTACTGTGCCTGTACAACTCCCCTGTCCGACCGCACCTGGAGTATGCCGTACAATTTTGGAGTCCTTCATTGCGAAAGGACATCGCGAGATTGGAACGCGTACAAGCCAGGGCAACCAAGCTGATTCCCTCTATCCGACATAAAAGTTATGAGGATAGACTAAGGGAATTAGATCTCTTCTCGTTGGAAACCCGTAGACTGCGTGGTCAGTTCATCGAAGTTTTCAAAATACTTCGAGGGTTCGACAATGTTGACTACCGGGATATTTTCACACTGAGTGAGAACAGAACGCGCAATCACGGCTTCAAACTTGAACTGAAGCGTTACAACCGCAATCTGTGTGGAAATTTTTTCACTTACAGTATCTGCGGTATGTGGAACGCACTTCCAGTGGAAGTTGTCAACAGTGAATCTGTTGACCAGTTCAAGTCAAGACTAGACAAGGTCTTGGAAAGTGGCCGTTTATGGACGCAAAACAATTGAGCAGCCTTGTGCCCGCTCGATTGCTAGTCCAAAGGTACCCTCTTTGAATGGACCGTAAGGTATCCTAGGGTACCTTCTTTCCTTGTTGTTACTCCTTGTTGTTAAGCTTGCTTGCTTCAAACGCTTTTTAGTTTTTCGCTGTACTGATAGCACAAAGTTGGCCAAAGGCCACATGTTCCATCAGAGGATATCAGTAGTTACTCATAGGTTAACTGGTAGAGATACGAAGGTGACTCCGTATAAAACTTCGAATTTTCGCCTGAACAAAGCGCTTCACCCTACTACACCAGGTATAAATTCAGCTCGGGAATTTAGATGAATTAAGTTGCTTAGTTATGATGGCAAGAATTACATTTGCAATAATTAAAAATGAGCCTTGCGTATCAACAGTAATTTAGAAAAATAATATTATATAGCTTTTAGGATTTTTATAAGGTTGTATCATGATTAGTTCATGATCTATTTTGTCTCTCTTCACGACTTTGTTCCATGAAGCTTTGAGTACTCGATATCTTTCCTATAGAAACTTCACATTTGCCTTATAAACCGTGTTTGGATTAGATATAGTTACTCGTAGTTGAAATGATACGCCTTCGTATCACTTTTATCAATGACTACACTTTAAAGATTGATACAGTTTAGTCATTACCTGTATGTAGTGTACTTATCATAGGTCTAGATGTAAGGCCTACCAGAAATTCATATGGACGCAGGTTGCTCAATATTTCTGGAATGTCAGAGATTTCAAATGGAAGTTACCTAGGAAACCAATCAAGAACCAGGTTTCAATTCTATTGAGTACTGATTATTCAGTTCTCAACGGTATTTAGGCATGAATCAATTATGTGCCCTACCCTTCACTAGGAAATTCCTACACTTGTGGTATAAATCTATTCGTTATCGTGTACAAACTATTGCTGTTTCACCCATATTACCGCTTCTTGTCTGTTCAGCGAAGTTAATCAACATTATGTATTGTTACTACTGAATGAGAGACCACTTAATCGATTAATTCCTGTGTACCAATGACTGTTACTTTATTTGAGATACTGTTGTTTAAGTCAGCCACGAGAATTCCCAGTTAGTTCTAGACTTAATAAAATATTTTATTTTTTTCTTGCAAGTCATCTTCATCTCTCTTTTCATTCATTCTTTATAGACAGAAGTAACAGAGCTTTTCAAGGCAAAAATACTCCCTGTAACAAATTCGCTTTGCTCCCAAGCTTAAAATAAATTAAAATAAGTGTTTCCATTTGTACAAATGTAAACAGTGTAGTAACGGCTTCAGCGGTAAAATGGCAGACTTGTCGCCGCCTTAGGTCAATAATTAAATTAAATTGTACGTTATTACGAAACAACGATCGCTAAAAAGCAAGCGCCGAATATTTTACACGTGTTATTATTTTCATATTTCTCGATGAAAATAAAATATTTCGCATTTTACTGTCAGAAATTACCCGCGGTTTTTTTTTCTCCTTAGGCAAAATATTCCTAAAGCACAAGGGAAACTGATTAATGTTTGGTAATTTTGAATAAGAGCGGCACACGCTTTAGAGACTACTAAGGCTTGTAATACTGCTTCGTAACGTTGTAATAGTCCTAGGAGGAATATTTCGAGGGATTAAAATTAGATTAGGATTAGATAGATTAAAAGTCATACATTATAAAGTCACAAAAAGACAATATTTTAACCCAATGCTGCAACAATAATTCTTCTATGGAGGCATCTTGAAATGCTGAGTCCGACTAACACTCGTGCGCGCGTTTCACTATTTGTTTGATAGGCAGACTTAGTTACGCCTAGCTAGCCCGCTCGAATTTTTCACGAAATGTTTGCGGTTCTTTGCTTTTTTCTTTTCAAAAGTCATTTTCATTATTAAAAATGTATCTCAAGGTTGTTGTTTGAACGTTCGCGCTCCAACCCTTCTGTGTGCCGACAAATTGAAGTTTATTAACTTATTTTTGAACATAAACTTATACACTGAAGTTGCCTGTCCCAAGTGCGGGATTAAAGTTACTATTAACGAAAAATTGTATTTCTGCTGTGACTCAAACCTTATATCCTGAGGTGATAGGAAAGTATCTAAATCGAAGTACAGGTTTAAAAAATTGGCTTTTGTGCAGATTTATTTCGAGCGCACACCTCTTCTCAAAGACAACCTTGCGATTGATTGTGTATTGGTTTGTGTGCAACAAACTTACCTAGAGTGAAATCTGCGAACTGGTAGAAGTCTCGGCCACATCCTTGGTTGATTGGTTTAGTTTTTCTTACGAAGTGATACTATGGTGCTGGAACCACATTATAGAATCGAATATGACTCAAAAATACCTCAAAGATGAGCATTTTGAAGTCTTATGAAATTCTATAATTGGTTCACAGTAAACCAAGGTAACAGTCCATAAAATGGTTAAATTAATAAGTGTTGTGAAGGGAGCTCAGTTTACGAAATGTACATACTTCTTGTTTTATATTATAATTAAAAATTAGAAGGCTTAGTTATATTAATTTTTTGTATTGTTATGTATGTATTACTTTATGCAAGAATTGATAAAATTTGTTAAAGAAAAGTGACTCAAAATATACCTCATAGATGAACTTTTGTATGTATTATGAAATTCTATAATCGGATAGAACATTATCATCATCATCATCATCATCATCATCATCACTAACTCTATAATTTAAGAAGGGGGATTTTTTTGAGTATTTGAATAATAATTTCATCTTAGTTTGGTTATGACTTATGTTTTTAATCAAAGTTATTTCTAATTTTTTTTTTTATAATATCAAAAAACAAAATGGTGAAGTTCAGAAATAAATATAAGTATCGAAATTTTGTGAATTTTTAAAGCCTAAAGAATTACAAATGGTGAAGTTCAGAAAATTTATTTTTATAGCAACGTGATGTTTTGAAAGGGGTGGAAATTTAGTTTAGAGTTCCTTTTTAAAATTATTATAATTGGCGAAGTTCAGAAAATTTATAAAAATTTAACCATGGCTGCTTTTTTTTAGATTTTAAATTTTAATCTTAGTAGCGAAGCACAAGCTCACCACGTAGGGGGGAGTGGCTAAGCCATTGCCTGGTCTGCACTATGATTTTATGTGAATATGATTGAGTATTTTGTTACCGTTTATGTTTGAAAAATCACCCAACGTAACGCTAATATCTGGTAGAATAAATTAAACATAAATGTTCCTTTAAAATTCGTCTCGGCGCTGATTGGTCAATTTGGTATTAGAGAACCAGCTAACGTAGCGCCTATGATCGCGAGAATAAATTAAACAGAATTTTTTTGTAAAAAATCTGTTTAATTCTGATTGGTTCATTTTGCACAACTTTAGTCTTAGTATAAAAAGGATATATAGAGCAGCATTTTGTCGCTGAAGGCAGTTATTTTCCTGTAAATAATTCAAGATCATTCCACGCTCCCGCCAAATAAAGAAATTGAATCCTGCTCAAAATTTCCATTAACTTTAAAGGAAGCTACGATCACACTGATTACCCAGCCTACGAAACTACAAGAGAGAAAAATCTATCAGACCCCATAAGACTTCATTATTTCGAAAAGCGCTCGGAGAAAATAGGCAGCCCAGGGAAGTCGTGGAAATAGACGAACCCAAATTTGTGAAACTGAGGTAAAATCAAGGGATGATATCGAAGGTGGGGGGGTTTTCGGTGGTTTCGAACGTGAATTTAAAAGAACTTTTCTTGTCCCGATACCAGAAATAACTCTGTTTTCCGTTTTTAAACAGTGGGTTTTGCCATGAATCCATATTATATCATATTGCTGGGCCTCCTATGCAAAACTTTCGGTCGAGAGCTACGAACAATCAACTATTAACGACTCTCAGAACTTTGTAGATCCAGAAACTAGAGTCAATGGCGACTGGGGGAGAAACCGCATTCGCGCGTACAAACGCATAATACACCATTTCTCGCGTAGAGCGAATGGCATCTCCCCGGCATTGACAAGTAGGCTCTTAATATATCTCGTGCGGAAAGCTCTGGTCGCCAGATAGCAGCGTGGTGGATCGAACCCACCTTCCGTAATACATGCTCGATTTCGAACGAACAAAGGATCGGTGGAAAAATAAGGATGCGCCCCTATCAGGACCACAAGTTCTGAACGTTACTGAAAGAAGAATGTCCATGGCGCTTATACATGATACCCTAAGACTGTCAATATAAGCGTCCCAGGCAAGGCGACAGTCGAAAAGAAGACGAAGGAAACGGTGCGGATCCACTACTTCAAGGCGAACCCCGTTAAGGAACAATCCGGTTCTGGATCGAGCCTTAGATGGTGGCAGAAGTGCATCACCTTAGTTTTGGCCAAAGAAAATCGAAACCTTTTAGCCTTGGCCTAGCGAAAGATACGGTTCAATTCATGTAGGATTTGTCACTCCAGAGTTGGCATCTGGGCAACACCAAAAGAGATCGAAAGGTTGTCCACCGAGGTGATGCCGTTTATGGTCAGGGAAAGAGTGTGACTGAGGACACTTCCTTACGGGACACCCTCTTCCTTTTCCATGGGGCCAGATAGATCTCGCCCAACCCGTGCGCGGAAACGATCTTGTAAAAATTCAGAAATAAAGATGGGGAGGTAACCCCTCGTCCTCATCGTATTGAGAGTATCCATGATACTGTATCGCCATGCGGTATCATAGGCCTTCTCAGATCGAAAAACACCGTGGCGTAGTGCTGTCTGCGAAGGATGGCCTCGCAGACGGCATTTTCCAGTCGCAGCAGAGCATCCAACGTGGAGTGGAACTTGGAGAAGCCGCATTGTGCATAAGACAGGTGGCCCCACTGTGCTTGAAAAAAGGCTAATCTAATATTTATCCATTTATCCATTAAATTGCGCACGCAGAGTAGTCATTCGCCAGAAGTCTGAGAGGATACTATCTATACAGATCATGTTGAATAAATCTAAAGAAATGCCGTGTCTCGCCTGGGTGTTGAAGCATGGTATATGGGACATCCTCCGGACCAGGAGCGGTGTGGGCGTCTGAAGGAGGGCGTAACGCAACTCACTCAATGTAAACCTGTCTTTGAAGGGTTCTCTGCCTCTGGAGGAAAATTACAGTCGGCTGCTTTTGCCGACAATATGACGTGCATTGAAAGCTGGCGGAGCAGCATACCACCTAGAGAATGCAGAAAAAGCGGTTGCGAACTACTCCTTCACAGTCGCAGGGTTTGAGATTACGGTCCCATTCTCCTTGAGAAAGGGAAGAGGGTCCTGTGAGAACTTGACCCGAACTTTTGACTCGCTTCCACACCTCCGCAAGGGAGTCTTCCTGTTAAGTGAAGATGCGTATGTCTGGAAGGAAGAGCGGCAGGCGTGCTTCGAAACATACTGATACCTCGCCTTAGCTCGACGAAATTCATTCAGTGAAGTCGTTCGGGCGGCCGGCCATCAAGGAACCCATTGGCGTACAAAACGACTAGATATTCTAGGAATTGTTGTTAGGCCAATGGCGATGATGTTTCCAGAGAATAACTCAACCGTATCATCCACGACCTAAACTACTCGACTAGGTCAGAGAAATCAGTCCTTTCCTGAAATGCGGACCACCGCGTCCGTTCCACGGACCTCAAGGGTGTATTTTCACGCAAAGCTAACTAGAAATTGATAGTTGAATGAGAAAGTGATCACTACCATGGAGGTCATCGACCACCTTCCACAACAAATTAGGAGGTGCATCCAGAAAGCAAATGATACATTATAGGGAGCGTATTATATAATAAGAATTCTCCTTGCACCAAAATTGCTGATTAATAGGCTCAACGAGAAACTCAACAAAATCGACGTTTGGTGCACTTAGCGAATCTGAATAAATTGCATTTCAAGTAATTAACAGGAATACTATGCATAATATGAGAATAAGCAGATGAAAACACATGTTAATTAATTTGTGTATATTATTTTGTATACAGAAATGGAGAATATATATATATATATATATATATATATATATATATATATATATATATATATATATATATATATATATATATATATATATATTAATTTGTATGAATAAAATGAGACAAGCGGTCGTCGAAGTAGCGCACCTGTAGGCACAAATATACGAACACGAAAGCTATCAAATTGGACACCTGAGTCAATGAGAGGAAACGCATAAACAAACAATTCACGTCTTGGGATAGTTATCACAAGACGCAAATCTACGAAGCAGTTGGTAAACACAAATTCCAACCAAAGGAAATTATAACACAAATCTGTAAAATCTGTTCATAGAATAGAGATGAAATATCTGAAATATGTAAGTATATTGTAAATACACAGCTGTGCAGTAACTCTGCCCAGGGGGCTGAACTAATGAGTCCGACGACAATGTAGGCTTGTCCCGCAGACGAGTTTAGGCCACTACCCCCTCCCCTGGAAAAGAAACCGTATATATAGTCGTGCAAGAGAGAGATCATTAGCATTAGCATTATTTTGAAAAAGTAGAAGTTAGATTCAGTTAAGACATTAAGATCAACTCATTCTCATATTAGCGGCACGGGATCCCCTTTAATTTGCCTAAGTCTTGTCGCTCCAGAATTCAATACTTCGTTTTGAATAGGAAAACCTGCTTGTCGCCTGCAAAGTATTTATTGACGTGTTGCTTGCCGCTTTAATAGATCTTTATTAGAACAGAAGTATATTTTTGCTGCGTCCTTTCTTAAATTTCCGCTTTACCTCGATTATCCATAAACCTTCGGTAAGCCAGCCAACAATAAGAGTAGCCATGAAGAATCATCTTTGGAGTCAGATAATTCCCCATTCATATAAACTGGTAACCAACGCGCCATAAGCTGATGAAATTGGTAACATCGCCGCTATAAACTGGTTACCTCGCTATAAATTAGTAACTTAAACCCCCATAAGATCAACGCAGAAAAATGAGTTGGTTATTCGGCAGTAATACGTAAACTCATCCACATTTAGAACAGCTATCCCCAGAGAGGGTGTCTACCGTTCAAATCCTCCACCAGCAAAAACGGCCTTGGCAATCGTACCACGACGCAGCAGAAGTTCCAGGTGTCAAAATCGCGTCATGG
This sequence comes from Ceratothoa steindachneri, assembly GCA_963969495.1. Lineage (NCBI taxonomy): Eukaryota > Metazoa > Arthropoda > Malacostraca > Isopoda > Cymothoidae > Ceratothoa > Ceratothoa steindachneri. Next base: position 114,417,541 of record OZ018331.1, on the reverse strand, counting down.
TGGAATATACGCAGAAATAACAGTATACCCCCTATCCAAGTGTAGCTACACTGTTACTGTTTCATAAGAGGTATTTAGCAAATAGAAGAACGGAGACATCATATTGGGTGTAAATCGCGCATCGTCATGCCCAGCTTTTATCCCGTGGCGGTGGGGTCTTAAAATACTCATACTTCATGACGGTGGGCAGGGGGCCTGCACCCAGTATGGTCTCCTTCAAAATATAGCTAATTTGGGAACAGGAGGAGAAGAGCCTCCGCAGCTCCTCCCAGTTAACCCGGAGTTCGCAACAATTCTATTTAAGGAATATGCCGTCTATACCTAGCTCTGAGGGAATGAGGGGACCCTCTTTGAAGAGAAGTCCATCAAATGGTCTTCTCTTTGGTCTTTAAGCAACTTACACAGACTTTGGGTAAGCCCGACTTTGCACGTCTACACGAGTGTTTTATGTGGCCGAAGCGTTAGTGGCATGGATACCTTTCCGCGGGAGCAATAAAACAGACACACACCGACTCAGGAAGACTCGCATGGTCGAACATGACAAAGAGTGTAGGGGTGGGTCTTGACTTTGCACGTCTACACGGGTGTTTTGTATGGCCAAAGCGTTAGTGGCATGGATGCCATTACGCGGTAGCAATAAAACGGGCACGCGTCTACTCAGGAAGACTCTTAGGTCAAACGTGACAAAAAGTGTAGGGGCGGGTCTCGAGGCCAATCCATTTTCTCATCACACGCTTGAATTAAAGTTGTTCCGATGGGTAATACAACATTAATCCCTTGATAATCAGAATACTCATCCGTCCTTTGCTCAAAAATAACGTTCCATACCAGCCCCCTGAATAAATTCTGACTTTTAAATTTGTGTGCTTAGGTTAAGCATCTTTCTGCATTCATTAGTTTGCCAGCGACTGAAGATGACGGATGTCTTCGTCGAAAACTTATCGCAATAAATTGGTCCAAAATACTGTGTTTTTTCTTCTACATTACCATGTACATTACTGTACATGGTAATGTACGAAAGAAAAGTATAAAAGACCGCCTCAAAAACAAGAAATCACCAATGATGAAGACAGAAGGGGGAAGGTAAAGATTCATATTAAGAATTACAAGAAGCAAGTAGTAAGGTCAAACTGAGAAGACGAAAGGGTAACTGATTAAAAGAAATGGAGATAGCTTAATGAGGGAGATTATAAGAAACGAGGAGCGAAAGAGTGGGGAAGGCAAGAAGAAGGCGGAAACAAAATACAATGTGCATAACAGAGCAGTGACATAATTAAAAAACAAAATGGGTCCACATAACTAAAGATTGTATATAAAACTAACGACAGAAGTCAGAACTAATTTATTTAAGTATTATTTTTTTTAATTATAGCATCTATTTTATATAAGCCAGGGGAAAGGTTAAAATTATCACATTGGCTTATAAAAGCACATTCAATGATATTCCTTTTTATAAGGTCATAGGAACGATAAATAAATTTTGCCGAGTTCCAGTTAATTAGATGGTCCTTATCTGATATGTGGACAAAGAAAGCACTGTTATTTTCCCCTCTTCGGACATTATATTTATGTTGATTTTTTGCGAACAGAAAGTTGTTTCCTGTTTGTCCATAATATTTACTTAGGCAACCAGAACACCCAACTGAATAGACCCCACCCAAACTATTACAATTATTACGTACATATAAATTCTTAATGGTCGTCTCATATTTAAAAGCAACAGAAATGTTAAAGTTATTCAAAAGACGGGGAAGATCACTAAAGCAAAGATAAAATGGTATAACTAAAATGTTATTACTATTAAAAGGGAGAGTAGGGACAGTTTGATAAAATGTCTTTTTAGCCGAAGAAAGACAGTTTTGAAAAAACGGGTAAGGGTAACAAAGCTTATGGCCAATTTCAAAAATATTGGAAAGTTCCACATCCATATATTCCGGGCTCACAACTCGTAATGCCCGTAGAAACATAGAAGAAAAAACAGAACGTTTAACTTTAGGGCTGTGAGAAGAGTAAAAAATGAATATAAGAATTTGAATTAGTAGGCTTACGAAAGATAAAGTATTTAAAACCTATATGAGTTCTATGAATAAGAAGATCGAGAAAGGGAAGGATTCTATTATTTTCCATATCGTGGGTAAATTTAATTGAAGCGACGAGAAAATTGAGTCTGGTACGGACTTTGTAGGAGCTTGCAAAGATGTCAGCTGCTACAATACTTCTCCCCAAGAGAGTTACGCATCCCTTACAAAAAAAATATTACGCTAATCCAGATATCCTCGAGGCCTTTTGACAATACGACCAGACCGTGTGATGACGCCGGTGGGCTGGCTACGATTTCTTGGAATTGCACAACAAAAATGCGGGCGAGGCACTGTCACTAACAAGAGTGGGCGGATTGATGGTGATCCGTTTACGTGACCTCTCCGAGCTGGCGTCTGGCGATAGAATGATGCTCTGTGCCTGGTTTGATGGTTGCAGGGCGACTAAAGGTGGAGGAAAGGTCTCCTGACTAGACAGCTCTAACGATGAGGTTTCCTGCAACAAAAGAGGAGGCGGCAGCAATCGGGAAGGAGATGGAGATATGGGCGAGGTAGAGGAGATTAGGTTTGAGGTTAGATGAGGTAGGGGAATCACTGGACCATTATTAAAGATAGTAGAAGAAGAAAATGAGGACTGCTCAGAATGAACAGTATCAATAAAGGCAGGTTTCAAACGATCCAGAGAACAGTATCCTGCTTGGCACCAAACTGCAGTGCATAGAATTTCGACTTCCTAGAGATGATGAGAAAGGGTCCGTCATAAACGGGTTGCAATGAGGAGCGAGTAGAATCGCGAAGGACAAAGACATGGAAACAAATTGACATCTTTTGGCACAAAAGGTCTCTGATTAGCACGCACTCTAAGGGTGGTAGGCTTAATCTCAGCCATTACCCGTACAAAATCGTGTACATAAGAAGCAAGATTGAGGTGAGGAGGTAGAGGTCGGTCAGAAGAAGAAAAAATTGACCAGGAAGACGAAGTTGAGTACCGTAGACGAGTTCTGCTGCAGAGCAGGTCAAGTCCTCTTTCAAGGATGAACGAATACCCAGGAGAACCATGGGTAGCTTGTCCATCCAAGTGTTGTTTGGATCGGTGGAGCGTAAGCTTGCCTTGAGGGTCCTGTGCAACCGTTCCACTTTGACGTTGCTTTGGGGTTGGTAGCTAGTGGTGCGTAGACGAAGGGAGCCAAGCACTGCCATGAGGGCATCCCATTAGTGGGATTCAAATTGACTGCCATGAACAGTCATGATCGTTGAGGGAACACCAAAACGAGCAACCCATATTGAGGTCAAGGCCTGAGTGACTGTGGAAGCTCTGATGTCCGATATAGGAACTACCTCTGACCAACGAGTAAAACGATCGATCGTGGTAAAAAGATAATTGCAACCACGAGAGTAAGGAAGTGGACCTACTAGATGGACGTAAAAGGCCCCAAAACGCGATGAAGGAAGAGGAAAGGGGACCAGAGGAGCTTTTGTGTGACGATGAACTTTGGCGCGCTGGCATGGCAGGCATGCGTGAGTCCATTTTGCTACGTCGGCATTCATACTCCTAAAGTTATAGCTAACTCCATCGGCCACCATGTTGAGACCGCGAAGTGTTTTATAGCCGCCCCATAGACAAGGAAGACGCGGTCTGACTATGGCGTCCCGAAGACCGTATCTACCCGGGACCTTCGTAATGTGAAGAGGCAGCTGTTGAAGAAGCCAGGAAAAATATCGATAGCAATTTTTGCTGAAGCAAATCTGCCAGAAGTGTCAAAATCAACGAGATGCCATTTGCTGAGAGACATGAGGTAAATCATTACGCCTGAAAAAAAAATCCACCTCCTCTGACGCCTAGACACAAGGAATTGCGGATGGAATGGGCGCAAAAGCACTTGAAGACAGACATAAAGATAGAAATATTCACTGATGAAAGCAGAACAACTTGGGACGGGCCTGGCGGATGGGAAAAAGGTTGGGTTCGAAGAGGACAAGAACGTCACATCTGTTTTCGTAGTATAGCGTACGAGAAGTGCAAGCGAGTGGCTTAAAAGCTTCGTTTGAATGAGTCTTTTTTTGAGACTCAGGATGATCAAGTGGATTCGCCGCTTGCTAACAGTGGTCCAGCAACGCGGGAAGCTGTTCGCAACTCGTCTACGCTATTATTTTTTCTTTGCCCCTTTTCCATCTCCCCTCTATCTACAGTCACCAACAGGGCAGAGGACGTGAAATGATATGGGCATGAAAAGTTGGAAATGAACTTATTGGTCCTGTTCGAGTGGCTGGTGGAATAAAAATATTCTTCTGCGTCCTATTACCAGCTTCTTGGGTCAGCTTTGCTTCAACAGCTGCAAGACGTACCCCTGCAGAGACGTCGAAGGTTGATATTTCAGCGCGACAATGTCCCGTCTCACTCTGCAAAGGCAACACAAGCATGCTTGTTATAGATGGGACTCAAAGGTAACCGTTTGGTGGTATGGCTGCCTTGCTCTTCCAATTTTAGCCCTATCGAAAACTTATGGGAGATTCTGAAGCAGGCTATTTACAAGATGGGAAGCAGTACACTTCGAAAGAAGATTTATGGAAAGCAATTGAACATCTGCACGCACAATTCCTGCCTCCAAAATAAAAAAATGACCGAATCTGTTAACAAGAGAATTGTAAGTGTTTTACAGAAGAAAGGATATTATGTAAAGTATCAAGTATTTATTTAAGATTTTGATTTTGTGATATGACTTTTTTTTGCATAAATAAACATTGTATAATCATATTCTATTATTGTAAGCCTCTTACGATGCTAAATTTTTGTCGGCATGTTGTTTTTTGATAATAAGCTAATACCGTGGCACGCTTGACAAGTGGTTAAAATCTTTAAACATTGCTGAACTGAAATTCACATTAAAAAATGTGCTGAAAATGTAGGACACGGTTGCACTCATTAACTTAAAGATACCATAGAAGAATAAGCTCAGTTCTAACGATAATACATGTTTTATCATTAGCAACGACTTTAAGCTAATAGCGTGGCTCGGAGGTTTATGGGTGTCGGGCGAAGGCGGTTAAGGTGGCCTTAAGGTCAAGTTTGGTTTGACTCCAAAGTGTTCTTTCGGGTAATCCACTTGTAGGCTGGGTTCTAATGGTAACCTGGTTATTGTTTGGCAGAAGGAAGGACTCGGAAGAAAAATGGTGGTTTTGTAGGCTTTAATCTCGGCTTAGAACTACCTCAGTTCAGGCAAGCGAAATAGTTGAGCTTTCCGTGGTTCGTTTGTGCGTTCACGCCTTTGGGCTGACTATCAGTGTTTCTTGTAAGTCTTCTTTTGCGTCAGATTGTTGGGACTATGGATGGATGGATTGAGGACGAGGAACGGACTCTTGATGCTCAGTGGCGTACCAAGAGGGGGGCGGCATTTTGTGGTTACCCAACATATTAATATTTAATTAATTTTGTTTATTCAGAAATATAATCTTAGTGATTTAGTGCCCAAAATAGTAATACTTTTAAGAATATTTCTAACTCGTGCCATTAGTGTTGCTAGCTGCGAACGGTCTTTTTTTAAACTAAAGCTCATCAAGAACTACCTCAGGTCAACAATGAGTCAAACAAGGGTGACTGATTTGGCAATACTATCCATAGAGCGTGACCTTGCGGATAAAATTGATTTTGATGAAGTCATTCAAGATTTAGCGAAGAGGAAGGCACGTAAGATCAATTTGTAAATCGTTTGTTTTTGTAATTCATTCATCTTCTTTTAACATATTTTTCCTATTATTTTTCGTGTATAAACATTATAAAAGTAAATTTGAGTGAAATTAAGGGTAGCTACCGTTTTCTGTTTATTTTGCATACCTATAAACCTGTATTATTCCGTTTTCAGCGTTTTGAAATGTTATTAGAACTTTTAAGGGGCGGCCAAATAAACATCCATCCCGGGCTGCACTTTTGCTAGGTACACCATTGGTGATGCCAATAATAATAACGCTACTAATATACAAATCAGAATTAGAAGAATAATAAGAATGTTTTAGTCCTTCTATTTATACCAGCGTCAATTAAGGGGACGTGACTTATCTCTTAATCTGAACGCGGGGAGGAACTTATCGGGTGCATGTATTCTCTACTAAGACTGGTGGGCGGAGTTAAAGTTGTATGCATGTTCAGCGTAGGCACGTGTGCACTAAGAGAGCATTTGCTTTTGGCCAATTGACCGGGCTTATCAAGTCGACATCCATAGCGAAATTGATTTCGTCCTTTGACAGGTTCATGTAAGCTCTGGCTGATCAGATCAAATTCCGTTCTATGTGCGTCCAGCTGTTTTCCACTGCTTCCGTTATCTGTATTCAGACCTTCGCTCACAACTGTTTCTTACTGTGTTTCTGTTTGTACATTCGCGGAGGAACCCAACGATTTCGCTTCCATCATCATAACATATTCTGTTTTGCATTGTTACATATTAAATTGGAATTTAATATTAGCTATAAGTATTCGCTTTGTTCTACATTAGTTCATTGTTACAACAAGGCATATTATTTCAGTGGTCGATCTGTTGCCCAATTTCTAGATTTCATAGGGCCAACGGGATGCTCATTTATGAGGTTGCTTGTTGGGTCTAGTGCACCTTGCCCTTAAGCACCACAATATAAAGACTTAGAAAATTGCTCTTAACGTTCCGGACCTCAACTAGGACCACCATCATCACTGATGATGGTCCTAATTAAGGGGGCCCTAATGAAAACTCACAAAGTAGCACGTGAGGTTAGCAATCAATACAATGTCTCGCAAGAAAGAGTGTTCCTGAGTGATTTCGAAAGTACTCTGAAATATTTTTCCTTTTCCCCGCAGAACATTGCATTATTAATTTAGAAAAATTCGGCAATGTTCCTAGTGAATATTGATAAAGGTTTTGTGTGCCATTCTATGACTTCCTCCTCGGACTCTAATTACCCCTTACGTTTCCGTCGTGCTATAAATAACCTTGAGAATAATCCTACCCTTCATATTACTAAAGCCGATAAATCTGGTGCAATAGTTATATTAGATAAACAAACATATTTCGATAAAATGAGCGAATTAACTAATGATGACTCTACCTATGTACATTTAAATATAGACCATTAGAACAAGTGAATAGTAATTTACATAAAAGTACGCTCAATACTTAAACGTTATCCAGACTTAATTTCTAAATTAAATCTATGAATGCCTCTCTTCCTTATCTTTATGGTCTTGTCAAGACCCACAAACCTAATAATCCTTTGCGCCCCATTGTCAGTTATGTAGGCTCTGTCTCATATGTTTTGTCAAAATCGCTAACGTCTTATCTTACGCCTCTTGTAGGATGCATTTAGGATTCCCATATAGTTAATAGTTCCTACCTAATAGAAAAACTTAATACCACCCCTTACCCTTCAGACTTCACCCTTGTTAGCGTTGACGTTTGCTCCCTTTTCAATAAAAGTTCCGGTTGATAATCTATTCCAGTTTCTTAAAGATAAATTGTGTAACGTTGAATTACCTATACCCGCTAATTTATTCTTAGAACTTATCTCCCTCTGTACCAAAGACTGTGCATTTACTTTCAATGGTAAATTCTTTCGCCAAAATTTGGTTTAGCTATGGATAATTGTTTATCTCCCGTTTTATCTAACTTATATATGGAATTTTTCGAAACGGCTTTCCTCCCCTCTATTGTAGATTTTCCTATAATCTGGTTTCGCTATATTGATGACATCCTTTGCTTGTGGCCCAATTCTGAAAATATTTTCCTTTTTTTGAACAAACTTAATTCCCTTGTACCTTCCATCAAATTTACCCTTGAAATAGAACAGAATGGAAGTATTCCTTTCCTTGATTTATTAATACACCGCACGCCTTCTGGTTTCAAATTCTCTGTCTATCGGAAACCAACTAATTCTTCTTCTTCTATTCACTTTTACTCCTCTCACCATATTAAAGTTAAAAGATCGATTTTTATTTCAATGTTTCTCCATGCACTTCGGGTGGTTAGTCCAGAATTCTTTGACTCTGAAGTTTCCAAAATTTTTGGCATCGACCATAAACTTTGTTATCCTTTTCATTTCCCTGATAAATGCCTTCATTTAACTAGAAGTCTTTTTATCGTTTTGAACCTCGCGCGCATTTTAATAACAAGAATACTCTTGTACTTCCTTTTAATCCATCCTTTGCTTCTGTCTCTCATATTTTAAAATCTCTATGTATTTGTATGGTATTTAACTATAATAATACTATCTCTAACTATTAGTCAAGAATGTATAGGGCGTAAAATGTATCAATTGCTCTAAATATTACTTTTGTTTCTTATATATATATATATATATATATATATATATACATATCTATCTATCTCTCTCTCTCTCTCTCTCTCTCTCTCTCTCTCTCTCTCTCTCTCTCTCTATATATATATATATATATATATATATATATATATATATATATAGGTGGGCGCGATAACAAAAAAGTATCACGATAACCGATAAATCGATAACGATTAACCTTGTCAGCGATAACCGATAACTGGCGATAAATTTATCGCCCGATAAGGTGATAACCGATAAATCCAAAATTATAATACAATATTGATTATATATAGCGTTATTTTATAATACAATAGTAACAATATTTGAATACTATTTCTTAGTTTCTTACCTCGTGAGGTTCTCCTTCATCTCCTCATAGGTTTTGACGATCCTCTTCCCAGCTCGAACTTACCTAATTCTGCCTCCAAGGCACTCGCCCTTGTATTAAACTGGAACCAAAAACTGAAATTATCGATTATCGCTAGTTTGGAACCAAAAGTATCGGCGATACCGATGGATAGATAACGCGAACAAAATATATCGGATAACCGATAACCCGATATCGTTATCCCGATAAATTATCGCGATAAAGCCCATATATATATATATATATATATATATATATATATATATATATATATATATATATATATATATATATACAAGCTAAATTAAAGTCCACAGATGTGTTAGCGTTATTAATTTTAACTTGTATGTCTTAATATTTCTTATACGTTTTTTGACGGGGTCTTCAAGGCGAAGACCCGTTAAAAAACTTGTAAGAAATATTAAGAAAGTACATGTTAAAATTAATAACACTGCCACAGCTGTGGTTTTCCATAGAACCTGCATACAACATAATAGTATATGGTTATTCATGGGATGTATTTTCTTTAAATAAATCAGCCTAAATAGTACTTCGAAAACCCTAACCATAAATTTGTTTGATCGAAGTTGTCGTCTGCTAGTTTTTAGGCCTAAGACGAAAGCGAAATAAATTTTGAAATAATGAACTTGGTTTTAAGAAAAACAATCAAATAAATAAATATATTGATAGAATCAACGAATGTACAATGAGATAAGTCGGATTAGGTATACAATGTAAGATATTGTAAATTATGATTTACAGTAACAAGATATGAAGAGAATTGAAGTACGTGAAATAAATATGAAATAATATGGTGAGTATGATAGACTGAATTGGGTGCTTTATGCGGAGAGTGGCGAGAGTCGAATGGGAAACAATAGTGTGCAATTTGGTTGAGCTGAAAAAGTGTTTGTTTGTTTGTGTGTGAAATTTTAAGAGATGATGTTTGAAACACTAGTACGTTAAACGAATTGACAAGTAAAATAAATGAATTAATTAATTATTAAGTTGTACATAAAATATGATTTAATTTACAAAGTAAAAGAATTGCATGACATGAATTTTACATAAAAATTGATATATATATATATATATATATATATATATATATATATATATATATATATATATATATATATATATATATATATTTAAGTTTCACAGGAGGTTTTTATTATAGAAATGCCCAGAGGGCATTGCTATAACATGGCCTTTTAGATAATTACACACACACACACACACACACATATATATATATATATATATATATATATATATATATATATATATATATATATATATATATATATATATATATATATATATTTATTCTGCAGAGTAACACCTCCAACTCAAACGAAGGCGCTTTGTTATAATTTCTAATCATTATGTTATGACGAAAAATATAGTGGTAGCCATCTTGTCATTGATAGTTTTTCTGAAACACCAAAAGAATGGGTTACGTATGGTTTAAGAAGGTGAGTTAGTTCTTTGTAGTTTTTTTAGGTCATGTTAATTTGGGGAGGGGGGCGTTTTTAATAATTAAAAAAAATGCGTGTGGTTGTTCTGCCGGAAAATAACTAAACAAGAAGCCTATTCTTGTGACACGCGTTGGCATAGCCTTTAGTCTAAAATGTCGGCTGGGATGGTTGTAAATTAACTTTTTTTCTACTCGTCGTTGATATATTAGGATAATTTCGATGCGATAAATGTTCTTTGTCAAATACACGGCCTAATCTGGAAATAACATGTTTGTCTGTGGTGCGGATTACGGTGGATTAGATTTAACGAGAAAGTTATGAGGATGCCAGTTAAATGTGAGGATTCGAAGGCAAAAAACAAAAAAAGGTCGGAATCAATTTTTAAAAACACTTGGAACTAAACGTGTTTAAGTAACCCACAACACATAATCTTCTATATAATAATTAAATTTGCACCATCGTTCGTAACGTATTTCTTGAATCGTTGCAATGTAACTATTTCCCCCGAGGCATTGGACTTCATAGCAGCGGCAAATAATCACTAACTCTATCATTTAAGAACGGGATTTTTGGCAGTATTTGAATAATAATTTCATCCTAGTTTGGTTATGATTAAGTATATTTTAAATTTTTATCAAGGTAATTTCTAAGGATTTCTTGAGAGTTTGAAAAAACAAAATAGTTTAGATCAGAAAAAATAAATATGATTATCCAATGCTCTTTAATATTTTAAAAGAAAATGAATTACAATTGGTGAAGTTCAGAAAATTTATTAAATTCAACCATGGCTGTTTTTTTTTTAGAGTTTAATCTTAGTAACGAAGCGCAAGCTCCCCCCGTAGGGAAGGGGGGAGTGGCGGAGCCATTGCCTGGTCTCCTTATGTATTGGAAAATTAGATTTTTTAGTGCTATAACTCAAAAACTAGTGCTTTTCGCGCTGAAAATTTAAATAGCAACATACTATTAAGATAGGCCTGTAGAATCTATTGAATGCATAAACAGTTGGATTTAAAAATACGCAAATGCTAAATAGTGTATATGAAAGATATACACTATATAACATTTTCACTAATTAAGGTGCGCAAAATTCTAATTATGATGTTAAGACGAAAAAAAGATTGGCAGCCATCTTGTTTTATTCCACCCAAAAATGAGTTACGTGGCAGTTTAGGTAGGTTAGTTCTTTTGCGTATAAAAAAATAGATATATTTATAACAAAGCGCCCCCAAAATAGAAAAAAAAATTACTCCCCCCCCCCTGTTCTCTCTCTCTCTCTCTCTCTCTCCACACACACACACACACACACACACACACATATATATATATATATATATATATATATATATATATATATATATATATATATATATATATATATATATATATATATATATATATATATATATATATATAATGCAAAAGAAAGAGAAATTGGACGCAAATGAGCAATGAGACAATAAACAGGAGGGTTTTTTTTAGAGGTAAGAGAAAGGGACATTAGAAGAACAGAAAATAAATTTGCCTAAGCACTCCCAGAACTTGTTTTTTCTCTTTTTTGTATATATATATATATATATATATATATATATATATATATATATATATATATATATATATATATATATATATATATATATATATATATATACCATCCATACTCTACATCAGTGGTTTTCAACTGGGGTGCCGCGGGAGCGACCAAAAAATCATTTTTAAAATGCCTAAATTGCAAACAATATATATTGAAACATTTAAAAAAAATCTAACTACATTTGAATCTAGTTTCAAATTACTTTCAAGTTGAAAGTATTTTGAAACTTCCTTTGGCTCTCCATGTTGTTGTTGTTGTTGTTTCTGAGGGCTTTGATACCTTGTGGCGTATGTGTCCTGTTGCTCGAGTCCCGCTTTATAGTCATGGGAGTTGTTGGGATTTCCTCAGGAATTCGCAGGCGAGTCTGATGACGGCGCATCGGTTTTGACGAGAGACATGGGGTGCAGCAGCCAGAAGTGTGGGAAGGTCAAAGGTGGGGGACATTCAGGGCACGGAGTCTATGCACCAGGGCCTGGCGGTGGGAGTTAGAAGGTATCCAACGGACTTTCACAGACAAAATAAGAGGGATGGAAGGACTAAATTACTGGCAAAGACTGGAAAAATTGAATTTATACTCAGTTCAAAGAAGATATGAGAGATACATCATAATATATATTTGGAAGGTCATTGAAAACCTCGTAATTCCACCTGAATCAGAAGAAATAGTTCCAGTATACTCTCAGAGATATGGAAGAACTTGTCAAAAATTCCATCTGTCAAGCTCAAATAGATATAAAATCCATCAGTACAACTCATTATCAAGATTTGGAACTAGACTGTTTAATGTGCTTCCTAGAACAATAAGAGATTTTAGTGGTACTACCGACAGCTTTAAAAATAAATTAGACAAATACTTAATAGACCTTCCAGATGAACCTAATATTATAGGCTACAAAAAATTTATTGCTGCCTCTTCAAACTGTATAGTTGATCAAGCGCAGCATAAATACTTTAGCAGATAGCAACAGTACATAATAATTGGAATAGAATACAAGGGGTGTCTGCCACGCAGTGGCCCCGCTTCATGGTCTCAGCTGGATTTATGAAGCAAAAACCTTTCAAGAGAGGTCAAGAGAGGGGGCAGTGGAGTAGGAAGTGCTTCACTGTTTCCTCGGTACCGTTTCCTCTACGTTCCCGTACCAGGGACAGAATGGGTCAGGGGAGAGGTTCATCCTGTGGAGGTGGGTGTTGAGGGATGTGTGGCCCAGCCGTAACTGGGTGAGGTTAACGTCCATGATCCGTGACTGTTGTCTGATCCAGAGTTATGGTGAGTGTGCTGTAGCTGCCCATGGAGTTGTGAAGGCTGGTGTCCCATGCTGAATGGCAGGTGGCGGAGTGTGGGAGCGGAAGGGGAGTTATGTCTTCCTGAGTCAGGCCCATCTTGGCAGCAGCATCTGCTATATCGTTCCCTCTGATGTTTGAGTGGGATGGCAGCCACTGGAGGGTGATCGCCCATCCGGCCGATCTGAGCGACAGTAGTAGGTTCTGCAGGGTGTGAATGAGGGTAATTCTGAAGATCCATACCCCGTGAGCTTTCCCGCTCGCATTCCCATAATATGTATTCCACCTCCGAACATGTTTTCACCCAACTGTGTGATTAACTTGTTTTATTACCTGTTCCTGAGGGTGAGCATAGTGAGCAGGAGGGTATGGGGGGCTATGCCCCCCCATATATCAACCCATAGTACGGTTTTGGGGTATGGATCTTCAGGTTTACCGTGAATGAGGGCGGTGGATGACCAGGGGTGTCGAGAAAGTAGGAGTTGCAGAGACGACCGGGAATCTGTGAAAATGACTTCTGGTCGGGGCATGGTTTGGGTTGAGGTGGCTCAGGGCCTGCTGGATTGCAAATAGCTCTACGGTCAATATGTCTATCTCTGGGGGCAGCCGCCAGGTTTGGTAGATGGTGGAGTGGAAGGGGGGATGGAGAGTGGGAACCGTCAGTGTATCCCTGGAGGTGGTGATGGTAGCGGGACTGTTGCAGGAGGGCAAACAGAGCTGCAGCCATAGGGACAGCTGAGTGCTTGGGAGAGAGGTTGGCTATGGTGAGCAAACATGGAGGTGAGGTCCATCCAGGGGGGCGCTGGGGGGTGAGAGTATATTTTTGCCGGCAGGGGTCGTGGCAGGTATAGCGTGCTGTAGGCAAGCAGTGCTCGGACAAGTTGAGGCTGTCGTGCACCAGGAAGCCAGGTTGGGGCCTGTGGGTCTACTCCAGATATGGAGTAGATGGCTGCATGGTGGTGGGGAGGTGGTAAGGTCTGGATGTGGTGGTACTGGTGGCACAAGGCCTCTCATCTCTGGAGGTGTATAGGAAGGAGGCCACATTCTGTATGGAGGGCTGAGATGGGGGAGGACCTCATTGCACCCATGGCTATCCTCAGGGCCCAGTAATGGATGATGTCCAGTTTACGGAGCACTGTGGGGGCTGCAGAGCCATAGAGGCTGCTCCCGTAAGATGGTTTGGATTGGATGGCTACCTAGTAATAGTGGAGGAGAAGGTCACAGCTGGCCCCTTATCCGATTCCTGCCACCCTTTTCATGACATTGAAACGCTTATTGCAGGAGACCCATAGGTGATCGATGTGGGGGGGACAAGGGTGTGGTGGAGCGAATGTGACTGTGTGTAAAAGGGCCATTCTCTCACACCTTTTCTCAGTACCCTATCCCTCCCTCTGTAAAAATGTGTGTGTGTGTCTGAATGGGAATGGGTTTGTTTTGTTTTTTGTTTATTTTATGTATAAAAATGATTACCATGTTTTTTTTTTCTTTCTTTCCAGGCGCCATATTCTGGAAAGATAGGACTTAGTTTCATATATCCTTATATTACAAACAAAGAGTTATATTCTGGAAAGCTATATATTATTGTTAATAAATAAAGGCCAATAGTATAGCTTAATGAAGGAGGGCTTTCATACCTCGCTAGACACCTGGACCACCATACCCGCATTGGCTGACAATCCTGCCTCCTTTTATGTTAGCCTACTACCACTCACCTCCAGCACACAAGTGATAAGCGCGTGCCCCTTTTCGTTCGGTTGTTGCTGTGTTTTTTTTAGGTTTTGTGTAGATATATAAGTAAATTTGTTGTATTCACCTGTTGGTATCCTATTTGGATTGGGGAATTTGGCCTCATTTTGAAGTGTGCACACTTCCCTTGTAAATATAAATTGCTGTAAATATAACTGTATTCTTTTGTAAGTAAAGGGACTGTATATACAATCCGTTTCATTCTCCCTCAATTTCTCACGTCCGGACAGTGTAGGAAGTGGGTTGGATCGATTGGGATTAGAGATATATTTTCGGCCTGCTACATTTGGCACCCGAATAGGGACATGAGACTTCGAAACCCGGAGCGTGACTGGATTGGATTGCAGTCCATACCCAATTAGTGTGACAAGTAGTTTGATTGATTTTTCCCTCCTCCTATCGTTTTTACTAACTTGGGAACAATGGCTGTAGTGGAAACTATGAGTGAAGAAGTAGTGCAATTGAGATTGGAGTTGAGGAAGAAAGAAGAGGAGTGTGAAATGTTGCAGGGAATGATGGAGGGAATGGAGAATAAAATAAAAGTGATGAATGAAAAGACTGATAGGATGAAGAAGGAAATGGGAGACCGACAGGATCAGATGGACCGACGGATGCAGGTCCTGTATAACATGATGACAGGGGCTGGATCAGCCCTAGGACCTACAACCCTGACCCCTGCTCCTACTGAAGGGACTCCGCTAAATGGAATGGATGGCAGTATGATTGAGTCTAAAGAAGATACTGTGAGTGGTAGGAAAGGGGGTGGATGGAAGAGAGTGGAAAGTAAGAGAGGAAGTAAGCATGGTTCTAAGGTTAAGGATAGGAAGGCGAGAGGGAAGAGTGTGGATTCGCTATACTCAGATGAGGGAGAGAGTGATGATATGATTGGAATGAGTGAGACCGAGAGTAGCTCTTCGGAGAGTGAAGTGAATGTGGGGAAAGGAATTTTGATTAGGGAAGTGCCAAGGATTGATAAGTTTAGATTGCATGGGGGAAAGAGTATGGATGAGTTCTTCGGGGATTTTGAGCGGTACTGCAAGCTCAAGTACCCGCAGAACAAGGGTCACTGGGTGAGTGTTCTGGGAGATTGTTTGGATGGGAAAGTGTTGGAGTTCTTGCGAGTGATAACGAGTGTGGGAGAGCCAAAGTACGATGTAGTGAAGAAGAGATTGATTGGGCAGGTGAAACGAATGAAAGAGAGTGTGAAGTATAAAAGGGTGAATGAATTTGAGAAGGCTCGAATGCGGAAGAGTGAAAGTGTGAATATGTATGCACATAGGCTTGAGAGTATGGCAAGAATGAGGTATGGTGATGATGATGTAAATGAATGTAAACCACTCATGAGGAAGTTTTTGGACACAATCCCGCAAAAGGTGAGTGAATGGCTGAGTGGAAAGAGAAAGGAGAGAGTGAGTGATGAGTGAACAGTTGATGTGGGAGGATGTGTTGGAACTGTTAGAGATGGACGATTTGATGATGAAAGCGATCTAGAAGAGGATGGATGGTACAGTGTGAATGTTGGGGGTAAGAAGCCCAGGAGCTTTCATCCACCCCAGCAGTTTGTCAGCTACAGGGATGCCCTGAAGGCTGCACCAGCTTGAGTGATGTCGAACTTCCTGGGCCGGCAGAATGGATGGGCAAATGGAAGGGGGCAGATGAATTTCAAGCGTGGGAACGGATATATGAGAGAGAAACCGAGGTATGTCCCAGCAAACGAGAGACCGAATGGTGGGAGAAAGATTGTGGAATGTCGTCGGTGTGGAAGGAAAGGTCATATGTTGGCAGAATGTAGGTGGACATCTGGTGCATGTTTTGGGTGTGGTAAGAAAGGGCATATGATAAAGGATTGCCAGGAAAGTGTGAAAGAGTGCTTCGAGTGTAAAGAAATAGGCCATTTGAAGAAAGATTGTCCGAGGTTGAATGGTGGAGCAACTGGTGGGGAAAGTATGAAATATGCATGTGGTAATTGTGGAAGGGCTGGTCATTATGCAAGGATATGTCGTGACCAGAGGAATGTATGTAGCTATTGTGCAATGGAAGGACATTCAAGTGAAAAGTGTTGGATTAGACTGAGAGCGCAAGGTGTGAATGGAAAGTCTGAAGCGGGAAACTGAATGGTAAGAGGGTACCTGCTGAAGTATCCTCTGGGTGCATGAGTGTGAGTAATGTGTTGGTAAGTCTGTCGTGTGAAAGTGCTGTCTGGTAGGAAGTATGAGTGTCTGAGTGTGAAGGTGGAATTGAATGGAATTGAGTGTTTGGCTTTAATAGATTCTGGATGCAAGGCAAGCTTGGTGTATAAAGATGTGTATGACAAAGCGAGAAAGCCCTCCTGTCTGAGTGCAAGGGTAGTTTGGTAGGTATTGGTAATAGGAGAGTGCCTGTGATTGGAATGATAAGGTCAGCTGTTCGAATGCATGGTATGATGATGAATGAATGTGAATTTTCTGTGATTGATAAGGTGAGTAGTGAGTATGGTGTGATTTTGGGGTATGATTTTATGAAAATGAATCGTATGGTTGTGCATCCTGCGAGTGATCAGATTGAGAGAAAGATTGGTAAAAATGGGGTGTATAAGTTGTATGTAGGGAAAGATGGCTTGTGAAGGGTGAAAGGGTGTCTGTTAGAGTGAGTTGGAGTAAGGATGTTAGTTTGAATGTGGGTGAGAACACTGTGATATTGGATGGAAAGGATGCGTGTTATAAGGTAAGGCGTGTTGCTTGTGTGTTTGATGGCTTGATGAGAATGAATGATCCTTTTGTATGTGTGCAGGCGGACCCCAGTGTGAAAGGGCAGGTGAGGGGAATCCAAGTCGGAGATGTACTAGGACACCTCTCCACTGTCACTGAGGTAGGTATGGATGATAGCACGTATATCAGGGTGAATGTTGCGAATGAAAAGACATGTGAATGGATGGAAATTGGATGGATGTTTAACTGAGTATGAAAGGGAGGATGTGTATCGAATGATATTTGAACGAAAGGGAGCCCTCAGTAAGGGTGATCTGGATTTCGGGGTTGCAAAGCTCCCGGAATTCAAAATTGTCCTGAAGGAGGACTCCCCAATCTATCAGCGGCCAAGGCATTTTGCACGTCCGGTTGCTGATGAGATTGAGGAGCAGTGCTTGGAATTGGAGCAATTGGGGGTGATTGAAGAGAGCGAGAGTGCATGGAATAGTCCAATTGTACCTGTACGTAAGCCGGATGGAAGATTGCGTCTGTATGTGGATTATCGAAAGGTGAATGAAAGGACTGTGAAAGAAAGGTTTCCGATGTGTGTGGTATCTGAGTGTGTGTATAGTATGCATGGGATGGAGTGGTTTACAAAGCTGGATCTGGTACGGGGGTATTACCAGATGCCCATTGCTGAGGAGAGCCGGCCAGTAACTGCCTTCTCTTCCTCAAAGAGGCATTACCAGTTCCGGAACCTCAGCTTTGGGTTGGCTAATGCTCCCGGAGCCTTCCAGCGGGCAATGAATGTTGTGTTGAGTAAGTTTGCGAGTAAGAATGTGATTGCGTTTATAGATGATATTTTGATTATGACTGAGACTTTTGAGGAGCATATGAGATTGGTGAATGATGTGTTGAGAACGTTGGAGAGTGTTGGTGTGAAGGTGAAAGTGGCAAAGTGCAAATGGTTTGCGAAAGAAGTGGAATTCCTTGGGCATATGGTGAGTGAGAATGGGTTTCGAAAATCACCGTAGTATGTTGAGAAGGTGCGAAGGTTTCCTAAACCGGTGACTGTGAAGCAACTGAAGTCGTTTTTGGGTTTGATTGAGTTCCAGCGAAAGTGTATACGTGATTGTTCTGGTGTGAGTAAGCCTCTGACTGAGTGGATGGGCAAGAAAGGTAGTACGGTTGTCAAGTGGAATGATAAGATGAATGAGGCGTATGAGAGACTGAAAGAGGCAGCGGCTGAAGATGTTGAATTGGCTTACCCAGATTATAGTGTAAATGCCCAAATGCTTGAATTGTATACAGATGCGAGTGGGTATTGTATGGGAGGTTTTCTGATGCAAGAGCAGCGTTTGAATGGAGAGAATGTCAGGTGAATAATTGGGTATGTATCCAAGGCTATGAATGTTGCAGAACGAAAGTATTTGACTGTGGAACGAGAGCTGGCTGCGATAAGATATTGTTTGAAATTGTTGCATCCATTTTTGTATGGTGTGAGGTTTGTGATAAAAACCGATCATCAACCTCTTGTGTATCTGCAGCGTATGAAGTGGGCTGATAGTAGGATTGCAAGGACTTTGGAAGATTTGAGTGACTTTGACTATGTGATTGAATATGTGCCTGGTGAACGGAATGGAGTGGCTGATTTGATGTCAAGGTATCCTGGTACGAATGATGAAAATGTGTGTGGAGTGAGTGATCCTGAGTATTTGCCGAAAGGGATTATGAATGGAAAAGAGAGTAAGGGTGGTGGTGATTCCTTGTTTGAGAGTGTATGGAATGATTTGCAAGATTTGAAGAGTGATGGAGTAGACGTGAGAGTGCCCGATAGTGTGGATGATTTAAGGAAGGAGGTAATGAATGAAGTGTGTAGGAAGCCTGAAAGCATTGGTATGGCAAAGGTGCGGAACTTCATGAAAGAATTGAGAGCGATGTGTATGCAAGGGGTCCCGCCATTTCAGGAAGTGTTGATTGTAGTGAGTCGTTTGTATGGAGTGATTGTTTATTGTATTCGCCTTTTATAAAATTCTCCGTTGGTATCGTATTTGGATTGGGAAATCCAGCCTCATTTTGAAGTGTGCACACTTCCCTTGTAAATATAAATTGCTGTAAATATAACTGTAACTATCATTGTACTTTTTTTTGTAAGTAAAGGGACTATATATTCGGCCCGCTACAGCTCCATCAGAAAAATATATAATTTTGGTTTTGGGGAATTTGAGTTCTTTTTTAAAAAATTAAATAAGTTTTTTTTTAAATAAATGGACTGCAACAGTGTCATGCTTCAAGCAGTTTGAAATCACAACAAAACTTATGTGTTGTGTTTCCCCAGCTTCTTTGTAGTAGGAAAGAAAGGGATGTAATGTAGCTTGGGAGTTATTCCAGTGGTATCCTTGTGCTGCATCCTGAAGAAGGAATGAGTAATTTTCAGCAAAATCGCATACTACTAAGATTTCACCATCTTTTAGTTCTTCTTTTTTAGTTGAACAAAATTGTGCCTGCTTTTTTGCTATGAAATCATGTTTTTTTTAAATTGAGAAGACTTAAGGTAAAAGTGTCTATAAATTCTTCAGTTGTTCTTGAAACAAGCTCTAAAGTTGAGCGATCAGTTGAGAGCCACTGCTTGTAATTTACCTCATCAATCATATTGTCATCCAAAATTTTAGTAACATATAGTTTTAGTTCGTCTATTTTAGAAAAACATTCTGAGCATTCATCAAAATAGCACTCATAAGTTGGAGGGTCACATGTAATGAATGATAGACATGTTTTGTAATCATCTAAATGCAGGTCACTGTCTTTTGTCAACTGTGGTAGCCTTGTACCAATAATCATCAGTTTAACATTTTGATGATGTGTGCAAACACACACACTGTGAGTTCCTGCACCACCAGCTAATACACACTCGTTCGGTCTCAGCTCAGCAAATTTTGAAAAGCCAATCTTAGTGTCTGGGTATTTTGTTTTAAATAAATGATAAATTTCTTTTAAATTTCCCCAAATTAAGTATTTTTGTTCATGAGTTTTCTGTCCATCTTTTCTAACACTCTATAAATATTTTTTTCCTGGCATAATTCTGCTAACTTCTTCATTTTTATAAAAGTCTTCTACTACTTTAATTGTTTCTGATGGAAATGTACCTTTTCTTTTGCTTGGCAATGACATTATTCCTTCTTCCATTGCTAGTTTTTTAGCTTGTCTGGCCATGTAATTAGTAACATTAAATTCAGATTTAATTTTGGATAAGCTCCAGCTTTTTGGCAAAACAGTTAAGATTTGCAGCTGCTCAGACCTTTTACTAGTAGTTTGAAATTTCTCCTTCAGTTGATTTATCATTTCTTCACCATCTTTACTTGATTCTGTTCTAGAAGACTGGGTCTTGATCCAAGGGTAATGGATATTTTGTTGCAGAGCCTACAGTTCTGAGTTTACTTGAAATGGATTTTTGAATTTTATTCATTTTATCTGAACTATATTTTTTTACTACATCCATTTTAAATTTCTTGACTGGTGACTCTCCAATGGCTATTAATGATTTATTTAATTCAGTTAATGCTTCTTGTGATTCTTCCTGTTCAGTAATTGGCTCAATTTCCATTCTTTCTTCTGAAAGGCTTGGATTCGTATTTTGAGATTAAGAACTATCATCATCAGCTATCTTTTTTCTGCAGTTATCACAGATTTTTTGGTCCTTAAAATTTTTTAATTTTGGATATTCTCTTATTAAGTCTTCTGAAATTAGTCTCAGATTTTTCTTTATTAATTTTTTGTGACCTTTGTTAGGATCGCAGCAATACTTAATATTTAAAAAATGCTTTCTCTTCTCATCCATAATAATTTGTTAAAATACAAATAATTGGTAATACAAATTATTAATTACTTTTTTATCTAAATATTAAACTTTCTGAAAAAAAAGAAAATTTTTTAAATTAGCTTTCATAGTTTATAAAGTAACACCTAATAGGTAAAATTTATAACATAAAAATAGGTAAAAATTGGCATACCAATGGTTACAAAATTGATCATAACTCCTGATATAATGAAAAACCCAGAATGAAATTTATCTTATATTGTAGTCTAAAGGCATATATATTTATAAAAAAAATTACACAAAAATTTATTGATACCAATATATTTTTTAACAGTCAAAAGTTGACCTTTAAGTTCAAAAAAACTTTTTTAGCAAAAATTAATTTTGCTGTTCAAAATGTTTAGAGCAACCCTTAAGCTTTAAAAAAATACATAATTCATTGTTTTATGTGCTATAATAAGGGAGAAATAATTTTTTTTTCAAATGCTGGTATCAAGAAATTTGACAATTTTTCTCAACTTTGACAGGTTATAACTTTTGAGCTATTCAAAATTGAGGGCTGGGAAGTGTCTCATTGTTTTTCTCTCATCGAATTCAACCTGTATACCAATTTTCATCAAAATCGGTGATGGTGACTTAAAATTTCCCCCCAAATTGTTTGATTTCATATGGAATGACCCAAAAGTAAGTTTGTGTATGCAGCGCCTGTGAGAGATAAAAGGAGTGTGACTGTTGCGCGTGTGGTTGAGCAGTTGTTTTTTCCTATGTGTGTATGGAAGCCTAGAAGATGTCTGAGAGATAATGGGCCTGAATTTGTAGGGGAAGTGTTTGAGCAAATGTTGAGAGAGAATGGTGTGGAGCATGTGGAACAACTCTGTGTGTACCGTCTTCAAATGGATTGGCTGAACGGACTATAAGAACCTTGTGTGAGATGTTGAGAATGATGAGTACGACAGGGAATGACTGGGGAGAGTGTTGTGGGCGTATAATTCAACTGTGCATAGTGTAACTGGAATGTCCCCATGTCAGTTTGTGATGAATTTTGAAAGGCGAGTGAAAGATAGGTTTCGTTTGAGTGAAAGTGAGCAGAGTGTATGGCGTGAGGCGCATGAAAGGTTTCGTTCATTTGAATTAGGTGCAAAAGTATTGAAGGTGAAAGAAGTGAAGGGTAGGTTGAATGTGTCAAAGATGAGTGAGAAGTTTGATGGACCTTATAGAGTTGTGAGAGTTTGGGAAAATGGGGTGATGTATGTTTTGGAGAGTTTGAATGACGGTATGACTGAGAGAGTGCGGGCTCATCAGAGTCAGTTAAGGAAATGGAGAGAACCTCCTGACTACCTGGTGAGCCATCCAGTGTATGGACTGTGTAGAGAGAGAGGTAAAGTGCATGATGATGAGATTGAATGTGATAGTATGGATCTGTCTGGGAAAGAGCTAGTCTTAGTCTCGAGGAGTAGAAAGCGTACAAAGAAGAGTGAAAGGAAGAATGAAAGTAAGTCTGAGCAGAGTGTTTCTGGTATGGGGGATCTTGAAAGGGAGATTGAGTTTTTGCGTAAACAGGTGAGTGATTTGGCTGGTATAATTAGACGAGTGAGTGAGCTGCCTGTGCCTGATTTTTCTGGTTTTGGGAACAGTATGAATGATAGTGTATTTGGGCAGAACAAACCTAGCGTGGCTGATTTTTCAGGTTTTACGAATGGTAATAGTAGGGATGAGTTTGATGTAGTGAATGATGAAGTGGCTGATTTTTCAGGTTTATTGTGGGAACCAGTCGAAGGGGTTTCTGGTATGCCTGTTGAGAATACAGGGGATGTGAGTGACCTGTCTGTTTCGCAAGAATGTACCTTGAGTTGGATGAGAGCTGTGAGTGAGGGGCTGATGAATGGGGGTATGAAGAGTGAGGGTTCTGAACGGAAGAGTATGAAAGAATTCTGTCGTGAGATGGGAGAACTGGTAATGAGGGCTAAGAGTATGGTTGATGAGATGATCAATAGTGACGATGAGACTGACAGGACGACTGGTGAACAACCCCGACTAATTGCTACGCGTAGCCAGGGACCAGTAGAAGAGTGTGAATGGGTGCAGAAGGGTGCGATTGAGCACAAGTGGTACCGTGAAGAGTGATTGAAGGGGTTTTGTGAGTGACTGGTCGAATGGCTTAAGGAAGGAGGGGTGTGGTGGAGCGAATGTGAGTGTGTGTAAAAGGGCCATTCTCCCACCCCTTTTCTCAGTACCCTATCCCTCCCTCTGTAGAAATGTGTGTGTGAGTGAGAATGGGGTTGTTTTTATATTTTCTTTTTGTATATATAAATTGATTTTCATGTTTTTTTTCTTTCTTTGCAGGCGCCATATTCTGGAAAGATATGACTTAGTTTCATATATCCTTATATTACAAACAAAGCGTTATATTCTGGAAAGCTATATATTATTGTTAATAAATAAAGGCCAATAGTATCGCTTAATGAAGGAGGGCTTTCATACCTCGCTAGACACCTGGACACCATACCCGCATTGGCTGACAATCCTGCCTCCTTTTATGTTAGCCTACTACCACCCACCTCCAGCACACAAGTGATAGCGCGTGCCCCTTTTCATTCGGTTGTTGCTGTTTTTTTTTAGGTTTTGTGTAGATATATAAGTAAATTTGTTGTATTCGCCTGTTGGTATCCTATTTGGATTGGGGAATTTGGCCTCATTTTGAAGTGTGCACACTTCCCTTGTAAATATAAATTGCTGTAAATATAACTGTATTCTTTTGTAAGTAAAGGGACTGTATATACAATCCGTTTCATTCTCCCTCGATTTCTCACGTCCGGACAGTGTAGGAAGCGGGTTGGATTGATTGGGATTAGAGATATATTTTCAGCCTGCTACAAGGTGAGGCGGGGGCCATCGAACCAGATGTCAAGGAGGCGATGGGACCTGACGTATGGAACAGGGTGTCCACTGATGGTGATGCTGGGTGGGGTTGTGACTCTCTTGAGGGTGAAACACATGGCTGCACTTTTGGGGGCACTGATTGAGAGGCCCCATGCGAGGGGCGGACCAGTGATGCCAATCCTAGCCAACTTATATAGGATGCCTTCATGGGGTGCGGATGGTCATTACCTCTCTCCTCTGGTAGGTGTCGCAGAGGTGGAATTCCATCTGCCCTAGAATGTCCAAGGTGCTGCGGTGTGGACAGAAGCCACACTGCTCTGGGAGGAGTAGATTTGGTAACACTTCATTTTGGGGGCGCATGATAGGTAGTGCTGTTTATTAGCTACAATTTGGGGCTATATGTCTTATGACGTCAGACAGTAGCATCAGATATGAACAATTATGGCGTTATATTTTTTTGTATAGGAGTATATACTGGGGGCTGCACCCCCCAGACCCTCCTCCAATTGATTGAAACTCAGGATCATCGCAGGGTGGTTCCCCCACAGTGATATCACCCCCACGAGCAGTAATGCTGCAGTAGAAAGAGGATTTTCATCTAACAAATACTGCCTTGATGACAATCTTCAAGAGCAGTCATTGGTAGCCAGGCTCATTATCTGCGATGAAGTAAATGCAGTGGGTGGTCCTGAATTTATTGATATTTCAAAGGATTTGCTTCTGAGTTGTCGAAATGCCAAGGGTTATTACAACGATTACCTGAATCGTCAAAAGGAGTTAGGAATACTTAGAAAAGATGAATCAGCTACAAAAAGAAAAGCAACAACAAAAATAAAAATCATTTAAGAAAAGAAGAGAAAAGTTGATGAAGAATCAGAAACTCCCACCAGTTATTAGATGACCAAATCGCTTATATAAAGAATTCATTGAAAGTTGTAGTGTAATTGATAGTTTAGGTTTGGTTTTATTTTGTAGTCTTTTGAATAAAAATTGTATGTAATTATTTTTTTTTAAATTGTAAATTTTAATAAAGTAAAAAAAGGAAAAAAAATATGAAAGCAGTGCAGGGATCGAGTAACATGAACGTTGGATGTGACATTAGCCTTATCTAATATATTTTTATGCATGATTTTCCATAGCTATATTAATTTTGAAAATTGATAATGATTTAATTTATATTACATTAAATAATCATTGAAATTTTTGGATTAAAACTTTTAAAATTATATATAGGATGTGCTTAATCTAATGTCAAATTTTAAAATTTTATTTATCAACTTCATGTTAGGCTGGCTTAGTGAGGGCCCTTGTGGGCTTTCATATATCTTTTCCTATTCTAAGTCAATTTAAATTCTCCATTTAATGGGTTGCATTGATTCTGGAAAAGTCAGGGAAATTTATAATGCTTTTATAGCAGCCACCCTGTAATAGCTAAAGAATTTTTGTGGATCTTTATTATTATTTTGAGCTAAATTAATTTCTGCCACCCATTTGCTTTTCTTATTTAGCTTATTTCTGGTCATCCTATAATGATTTAAATTGTCAAAAGTACTTTCTCCCTGTAATCTCTGGTATGCTCTTTTCTTCTCATATAAATTTTCCTAGTTATATCCTAATTCCACCACAAGGGATTCCTACATTTCTTCCTAATATCCTTCATTGGGATACACTGCTCCTGGGATATGTTTAATATAGTCTTAAAAGTGTTCCACACCTCATAAGTATTCTTTCCACTGAATCTATATCGCACTTGATCTGATTTAGCAAGTTGCGTAATTTTATTGTAATTGCCCCTATAAAAATTTGGAGTTTTTGTGGAGTTTGTTGATGCTCTACCTTTCACTATTCCCAGGTTAAAATGATCCATCTGATGACCATTACTTCCCAATCCTTCCCTTAGAGTCGATTCTTCAGTGGCCATTGACAACTCTTTTACACTATCCACCACTTCAGCATAACTCATTCTATCACTCCCAAACAGAAACATTCATAGCTTTATCATTCATACAAGGGCTAAATTCAGAGAAATTGCACTTCTATCATTTTTACAAGCTCAGCGACTCCTGTCGCCAACAGCTCTCTCACTGTATTCGCAGCAGATCTTGACGGTGCCTATGCTGCCGAGAGACACCAGTCCTACCCTAAGCCCTTCAGGTTTAGGGCCAGGAAACTTATTCAAGACATAGGTATATCTCTAGGGCCGGTGGCACCCCTGGTTCTGCCCAGGACACCACCTTCGACTTCCTAGGTCTCTTTCATTGACTCACTATTACTAACTTTTTCCCAGCTGAGTCAATCATTCCATCTTCATTCCTTTTTCAACCACACTCAACTTGTCAATATTCAATCTTGCTTTTTCCCTTTTTAAAAATACTTTATTCCAAATATATAAATTCTACTTTAAAACAATGTGAATATTTAAGAATAAATTTGAATATATATTCCATATATTTTATCTTTCACCATTCACTAATCATCTTTCATCCCTATCCTCCTCATTCATCCATCAGAACATGTAAATATCTTAAAATAATGTTTTAACGATTTTTCTCATCAAATATCTTGCATCACTTCATCAGTCATAATTCATCTATTCAGTCTCATTCACCCACTCACCCTCACTATCTCTCATTCATCCATAAATCATTGCTCATTCATTCATAGCTTTGTACTACATCTCAATGTTTATTTATTTTTTTTTCCAAAACAATCTTTGAATGATAATTAAAATTTTCAACCATTTTAGATCTTCAACCTTCCTGCATCCATCCATCACCTATTCACCGCCCATAATAAATCCACAAACCACATAAAAAGGTTTAGCTGGTGGTATTAACCTAGTAGTTGCTCCACTCACAATCAATCAATCAATGGATGATCTGTCTTATTGTCTCACTTCTCCACACTTGCCCTTCCATTCACGGATCTCCCACATGTGAGAATTCCTTAACATTAGAATAGCAGAAAGCTTTTGATACCTTTAATGCTTATTAGTATTATTGAAGGAAAATGCTACTTTTTATGTCTCTAAATTTATTTAAAAAAAAAGAAGTGTTTATATCACCATTTGCAATAAGAACAGGTAAGCTTCAAAGAAGAAAAAAATTCCTATCTTACTCCTACATTCTAGTTTTGTTTTTGTGACTTTTTATGTTGAACAACACCTTGCAAGTAATTTTCTTGATTATGTTGGAATGTATAGGATCCACATACACATTTTTTACATTTGTGGTAAATTTTATATAACTTGCACATTCACTGATTTTCTGCTCGGTGCCATTTTTTCAAAAGCCCATAACAATTGTAAAGTTAACTGCCAAGGAAAGTTACAATGAGTAATTTTCTTAAAAGTGACTTCCCAATAGAAAGCAGCTGTATTAATTTTAGCCAGGTCCAACAAGGATGTGCATGATCTTCACACATGTCCTTTGTATTCAGGATGGATTCATGTACACAGACTTGTAGACTATATGACTTTTTGTGTCTTAGCCTTTGTTCCTTTTCCTTTTTTTTATCTTTATTATTTACTTATTTTTTTAATCCATCCTACTATTATGTTGTAGCGTGATTACAGTGACTTTTGCTGTAGTAGGCAGTCACCAGAGGGGCTCTTAAAACAAAAGGTGCCTTACCTCATAGGCAGGGGAAATGGGTGCAGTTTTGCTGGGCAACCTTTATTATTAACTCAGTCTTGGGCAACCATAACTCATTCTATATTGCTGTTGGTGATAATGTATATTCCATTTTCAGCTTCCATTTTATTGACTATCATTTTTTGTCAAAAGTAAAATATAATCCACCTCTGCTATATTCTTAGTAAGAATGGTTATATCTATTCTACATTTTATTTGCATAAAGTTATATGTTATCTTATATTTCCTTATAGCAACATTAAAGTCTTTAATAAGAAGAAAACATTTTCCTCACCGTGATTTCACACACTCGGCCAATAAAGCTTCAATTGATGATATTAAGGTATATAGATATACTCACATTTTATCAATTTTCCTTTCCGAAAATTTTTAAATTTTAAGATTTTATATAAGCTAGCCTATTTTAGTTTTAGATTGGCTTGTATAACATATGCAGGGCCTGAGAAACTTCTTAACATCTGGCATAGGCCTTCAAAGGTGACTAAACCTGGTGGTCTGGGAAACTACCACTCTCTCTGATTTCTCATCTTCATCAATTGATGTGCTTTGGAAGTGAGTGGGGAGCTTGCTGACCCCATCCAGTTAATTTATTGTTATGTATGATGTTTTGTTAATATCCTAGAAGAAATGGTTTTGTTTCTAATCTTTTATATTTTTTCAGGTTATGCATCATAGTAAAGACTACCTCATTGTCAATAAGAGCTATGATGTCCTAATGAATAGTAATAATTATAATGTGAAGGTACTGTATTTACTAATATTCTTTAGTATTTTCTCAGTAGAATATTGGTTATATTTTTAGGGCAATAGAGTATTTAAAAATTATTTGGTTTGTATATTCCTATCTCTTAAGTTTGCCCCTTATAATATGGCAATCTCCCAAGGATATAGGAAATGCTTTAGTCCTAATTTCACACCTGAAGTCAATAAATAACCTTTTAAAAGAAAGAAACAGATCATAAAACAGAGCCCTCACTGCCCAACACCTTGAACAAATACATATTACTCTCATTTACTCCAAACAAGGAAATTGCAAATGATAACTTTAAATAACCACAAAACAAACAGGTTCCAACTCTGCTGAAGAATAATCAAATATACATATACCCCTCCCATTATCAGAGAACAAAATTTCTAGCCCAATCAAACCATGCAACTTGTTCATGACTGTAATCTGCACTACATTATGCACTTGTATATGTAAATCAGACGCCTCTGTTGCCAATTGACATATGTTGTTGAGTCATCAACCACAACCTAAGCCTTTTGGCTTTAGGCCTACACAATCTCCAAAAGAGGTTTATATATATCTAGGCCCTGTGCCACCTCTGGTTTTACCCATTTGTTGCCATTCCTCTACTTCAAAAGCTTCTCCTGTCTTGGTAGTATTTCATTTGACTTATCCCACGGAGCTACCCCCCAATGCCCTAATGACTTTGAGTTGTCTTTTTATCAGGCACACTCACAGGCTGCACCACCATTTGATTGGGTGTTGCCCTACACCTTACTGTACAATGACTACATGGTCCCCCAGACTGTTGAGCACATTCTTGTTTAGTGGCATATTCTGGGAGATCTTCACATATGTTACCGGTTGAGGCAGACTGCTTCCTCCACTGTCAGTTGCATACCAGGTGCTGGAGGAAGGCTCATCTGTCTGCCTTTCCATGTTTATCTTAAGTTGGTTGTTGTATTTTTTGTGCTGTTTTTGTTTTGTTTTTAATAATTAGCCTATTTGTATGCTAAAGGAATTTTCTACATGAACAATTTTGGCAGTTGACAGGATAGTCCTTTCAAAACAAAAAAATCCTTTTGTACAGGATGTAGGTACAATACAGTACTATAAATTTTTTTAGGGATTTTTGCAATTTGGGGTATTTTTATATATAAAGGTCAAATAAATTTTATTTATTTATTTATTGACAGATGATTTATTTCTTAATTGTCATATGTTGCTCTTATTTATTTATATTTGTTCATATGTATTCATGTTAATAATAATTTGTTTTGTTTCTTTTCTAGATGTATTATGAATATAGTTGATTAGACCCTATAAAAGAGGTAGTTTGAATATACCTTACTACTCATTAATATCTTTACAATAAAAGTTTTTAAGGCAGTTATGCTCTCAACTACTCATAACTATCATTTCACTTTAATCTATTATGGATAAAGTCATACAATTTGAGAAGTTTGATGTACCTACTTCAGATCCTCACACTGGCAAATTATGGAAGCTTTGGTATAGAAATTTCTGCTATTTCCTTTCTACAATATTTGATCATTCTCCAGACAAGTTAGAAGTGCTCTACTTGTACATTGGTCCTCATATCGCAGATGTAATAGAGGGCTGTGCTGATGAGTTGGCGCTCTGGCTCAGTTGGCTGTCTGGCTTTGTTCTGGAAGGTTGTCTTCAGGAAGCTCCTGATTCTCATTGTAAGATGGATATAATACTGATTTGGGTGTGTAATTTTTCTTGTATTTCTTTAATACATCAATCACTGTATAATAAATACATTAGTGATTAATACTTTTGGGGAAGATAACTGGCAGCAATCCTGAGCAAGAATTTTTTTTTTGGTGGGTGTTAACTTTTTCCTTAGTAAATTTCTGAGAGTATGGCTTTTTGCATAGATGGTGAGAGCATGCCGTTTGAAAGTAGTGTGTATGTGGTGTGTGATGCATGTGGAGTTGAAAGGAGAGTGAATGTAACTGAATGCCGTGTGTGTTTTCTGGAAGGGGAGGTTAGGAGGTTGAGTGGGGAATGTAAGAGGTTGAATGATTTGGTGTTTGAGGTGAGAAGAGATGCAAGTGTGCGATTGAAGGGTGAGATTAGTGCTAAGAGGGTGGAAGATAGGGCTGGGACTGGGAACAGTGTGGAAGTTGTGAGTGATGATGAATGGTGGGTGAAAATGGATAGGATAGATAAGTTAGGACAGGTTAGGTGTGGGAATAAGAGGGATATAGAACCTGTTAAGTTGACTAACAGATTCAATTTCCTGAGAGAGGAAGAGTGTGAAAGTGATTTGCCTGGTGTGATTGTGGATGGAAGCAGGATGGGTGGTAGTGTGACTGAGAGCAGGAGGGAGGGTAATGTTAGGCCAAGACAGAATAGGAGAATGACTGAGGTTCTAGTGATGGGTAACTCTCAGATTAGGTATTTAGATAGGAAGTTGAGTGATAGCAAGTGGAAGGGAATGAGAGTTTGTCTGCCGGGTGCTGGTGTAAGTGATGCTTGTGAGAGGTATGATAGGCTGGTTTCTGGGTGTGACAGGGATGCAGTTGTGATTACGCATGTGGGAGTGAATGATGTAGAGAAGGTGGGTACATGTGAGTTACGTGAGCAGTATAAAAGGTTAGTTGAAAGGATGAGTAAAAGCAGGGTAAAAGGTGTTGTTTCTGGTGTGCTTCCGAGATTGGATGTGGGGGTAGAATGGTTGTCGCGTGCAATTGGTTTGAATGAATTTGTGAAAGGACTGTGTGAGGAGCTAGGATTGGTGTTTGTAGATGTCTGGGGAGGGTTTTACGGGAATAGGAGGTTGTATGCAATGGATGGGCTCCATCTTAGTTGGGCAGGTGTTGAGGTTCTATGGGGGGAGCTGGATAGTGTGATTAGGTCCTTACGGGTGGGAAACTAGAAGCTGTTAGAGATAAGGGAATAACAGGA
Source organism: Ceratothoa steindachneri (assembly GCA_963969495.1). Taxonomy (NCBI): domain Eukaryota; kingdom Metazoa; phylum Arthropoda; class Malacostraca; order Isopoda; family Cymothoidae; genus Ceratothoa; species Ceratothoa steindachneri. Next base: position 114,386,053 of record OZ018331.1, on the reverse strand, counting down.
ATAGAGGGCAGGTGTAGGAAATGAAAGGGATGCAGAGATAGAGGAATAGCTAGGGGAGAGGGCATACTGATGCGTTATATGGAGACTAATGCACAAGTGAATGAGCAGATAACTAGGAATAAAAAAGCACAATGCAATGAAGATGGGAATAATAAAAAAACCTTAAAAATATACTACACAAATGGTCGGAGTATAAGGAATAAGATAGATCTCTTAAGAGCGTTAGCGAGTGAAGAGAATTTTGATATAATTGCGATAACAGAGTCATGGCTTGATTTTGCAGGTAATCACTTTAAACCTGAGGTTGAGATTGAGGGCTTTAACATGTTCCATACAGATAGGAATAGGAAGAGAGGAGGAGGGGTTATTATTTATATTAAAGATAATCTCGTGTTGTGTAAACAGTACAATTAAATTAGATGATAACACAGTCATTATGGCTAAATGTAAAGGAAGGTAAAAACAAGCTTGTCATAGGATTATTATACAGACCACCAAATCTTAGTAAAGAAGCTTCAAATCTTCTGTGGCAGGAGATAGAACGGGCATGTAGAAGTAAGCATGTGTGTGTAATGGGCGATTTTAATTACAGAAATATAGACTGGGAACCTCTTGTGGGTGATCAGGAGGCTGAGGAATTTTGTAATGTTGTCCAAGATAATTTTCCGAGGCAGATTATTAACGAACCCACTAGAGGTAATAATATACTGGATTTAGTTCTGACAAATAGGGAAGAAGTTATTAAGGATACTGAGATTGGAGGAAATTTGGGTAATAGTGACCATTGTGAAATTAGATTCAAGATGAAATGGAATGGTATTGATAGTAGCATGAACAATGTTAAAATTCCTGACTTTAGAAGAGCAAATTATAATGGGCTAAGGACTTACCTGGAGGCAGTTGTACAGAAACCAGGCAATGAAATCAATTCAGGAATAGATTCAATGATATCAGTTAGTGGAGACAATAATCACCAGGAGGAAGAGATTACAATTGAAGAGGAGTATGAAAGAATAATTGAGCAATTAATTACAGGTCAGATGATTAACATTCCTTATAAGGAGATTAGGACTAAAAATAATGACCCAAAATGGATGACAGATAAAATTAAGCATTATATTGGCATTAAAAAAGGCATTTATAGGAAAATAATAAATGGAGAGGATCACTTAAGGCAGAGATATAATGAACTAGCAAGAGATGTTAAAAAGTTAGTTAGAGTAGCAAGGAGAAATTATGAAATTAAAGTGGCAAATAGGGCAAAGGAAGATCCTAAAAGTTTTTATCAATTATACAAAACTAAGGTTAGAGATAAAATAGGCCCACTTATAGATTCCAATGGAGAATTAGTGAGTGATAGGGACTCAATGGCTGGAATGCTAAATGACTTTTTTCTCTCAGTATTTACACAGGAGGATACTCTAAATATACCCGAGGTGTCAATGATCTTTCGGGGTAATGATGAAGAGAAATTAAAGGATATCTTGATCACAAAGGAGATAGTGACAAAGGAAATTGATAAAATCAAAAGTAGTAAAGCACCCAGTCCTGATGAGCTCTTTCCTAGAATTTTGAAAGAATGTAAGGATGTGTTAAGTGAGCCCCTAGCATGCATCTTTAGAAAATCATTGGAGAGTGGCATTGTGCCAGTGGCATGGAAGAAAGCCAATGTGATACCTATATTTAAGAAAGGGGATAAAACAAATATGTCTAATTACAGACCAGTAAGTTTGACATCAGTGGTAGGGAAAATGATGGAATCTATTATAGCAAGGAATATTAGAGATCACTTGGATAAGCATAAGTTGATAAAAGAATCACAGCATGGCTTTAGTAAGGGTAAATCCTGTCTCACTAATTTGCTGTCTTTTTATAGTAAGGTGTATGAAGCAGCAGATAATGATTAAAACTATGATATTTTATACTTGGACTTTAGTAAGGCTTTTGATCGAGTGCCACACTTACGACTTCTGAGCAAAGTTAAAGCACACAGGATCGATGGCAGTATATTTAGGTGGATTCAGTCATGGCTTGGTGACAGACAGCAAAGAGTTAGTATAGATGGAGTTAAATCTGAGTGGGGGTGTGTTAGCAGTGGAGTTCCGCAAGGATCTGTTTTGGGTCCCTTGCTATTCTTAATTTATATTAATGATCTTGACATAGGTATAAGTAGTGACCTGAGTAAATTTGCTGATGATACTAAGCTAGGTAGGGCCATTAGGGCTGATTTTGATGCTGTTGTAATGCAGGAGGAATTGACCATTCTGTCCAATTGGGGGAGAAATGGCAAATGAAGTTTAACATAGACAAATGTAGTGTACTTAGTATAGGTAGAAATAATCCATTGAATAGTTATAAATTAAATGGGAGAATTTTAGGGAGGACTGATTGTGAGAGGGACTTGGGTATTTTGGTAAGTTCAGACCTTCGTCCTAGAAAGCAATGCCTAAATGCTAAGAATAAAGCTAATAGGATATTGGGATTCATTAGGAGGAGTGTAAGCAATAAGAGTGCTGAAGTCATTCTAAAACTGTATCTGGCGCTAGTTAGGCCTCATCTAATCTATGCAGTACAATTTTGGTCACCATATTATAGGAAGGATATTGATTTGCTTGAGTCTGTGCAGAGAAGGATGACAAAGATGATTGGTGGGCTAAGGAACTTACCTTATGGTGAAAGGCTCAGAAAACTAAATCTACATACATTGGAAAGGAGAAGAGTCAGAGGGGAATTGATTGAAGTCTTCAAATGGGTAAAAGGATATAATAAAGGGGATCTGGGTAAGGTTCTTATACTTAGTGAACATGACAGAACACGTAGCAATGGGTTTAAGCTTGATAAGTATAGGTTTAGGAAGGAGATTGGGAGGAATTGGTTTACAAATCGTGTGGTAGATGAATGGAATAGGCTCACTAGACATGTGATAGAAGCCTCCTCTCTGGGTAGTTTTAAGAATAGATTAGATAAATATATGGATGAAGCTGCTAGATGGGACTGACCTTTTTTTTATGTACATATGTATATATTTTTCTAAGGAGTGGGGAGATTATATTTTGCGGTTGCATGAATGGACATAATCCTCTGGATGCATTTTATGTATATTGTAGATTAGATCTGACGAACTCCTGTAAAGGGTGACAATGTTGATGACTTTTCTCTGGTAAGAAATCTTTTGTGTGTTGAATGGAACAGGAGCTGCCAAGTGTAGGCCATGAATGGTCTTTTGCAGTCTCCTTCTTTTCTTATGTTCTTATGATTATTCAAAGGCTATCAAATTGTTGCAAGCTGCCTATATTAAGGCTCTCAGTGAAATTCATGCCAGACATTTGCTTTCTACTCAAATTCAACTTCCAGAAGAATTGATTGACCAGTACCTCCAAACTCTCAATTGTCTTGCTGTGGATTGCAACTTTTAGGAGGTTACTGCTGCAGTATACTGTGATGAGAGTATCAGGGATTCTTTCATATGAGAGTTAAAATCTTATGAGTATTTGTGCTTGACTCTTTGAGAATCAAAAGCTTTCATTAACTGATGCTACTCAACAAGCTTGAGCATTACTGAGATCTGAATCATACTTAGTTACTCCGCCATGTACCTACTAGTGCAGTGGCTGTTCTTGGTACATCCACTTACAGCAGCTATTTCAAAAATAGATAAAAAATGAAGCAAACATGCTACAATTGTGGTGGTCATCGCCATCCTGAGGATGACTGAACACTTTGTCCAGTTTGTGATATAATTTGTCATAAATGTAGGAAGCTTGGGTATTTTTCAAAAGTTTGTAAGTAAAAATCCCAACGCCGTTTCACTATCTTCTGCCTTGCTTGCTTCCATCTGTGCTACCAGCGGCTTGCTGTTGCCTACTGTTCCTGTTCAATTGAATGGAGATCCTCAGTTCAAGGTCTGATAGACAGTGGAAGTTCAGAGAATTTTATAAATGAGGCTGTAGTATAAGCTATGAGGATAGACTAAGGGAATTAAATCTGTTCTCGCTGGAAACCCGTAGACTGCGTGGTCAGCTCATCGAAGTTTTCAAAATACTTTGAGGGTTCGACAATGTTGACTACCGGGATATTTTCACACTGAGTGAGAACAGAACACGCAATCACGGCTTCAAACTTGAACTGAAGCGTTACAACCGCAATCTGTGTGGAAATTTTTTCACCAGTATCTGCGGTAAGTGGAATGCACTTCCAGTGGAAGTTGTCAACAGTGAATCTGTTGACCAGTTCAAGTCAAGACTAGACAAAGTCTTGAAAAGTGGCCGTTTAGGGACGCAAAACAATTGAGCAGCCATGTGCCCGCTCGATTGCTAGTCGAAAAGTACCCTCTTTGAATGGACCGTAAGGTCTCCTAGGGTACTCTCTTTCCTTGTAATTCCTTGTAATCTGTTGTTTTGATGGCATCTTCTTTCTCAGTAAATCTTAAAGGTTACTGTATTGTTAACGGTTTTATGAATGGTCACACCTATGAAAATGTCGAACCTACTTAGGAAAATGTTGAACCTACTGTACTTCCAAACTGCTTGTTACTGATATTATTCTTGGTTTACCATGTTTAAGAGTGCATAATAGCGTTAGCTTAAATTATGGGGGCACAGAACCATCCTTAACTGTGTGCGGACTGACTAAACTAAAGATCCCCCCCAGTTAAACTATTTAAAAACTTATCCTCGGATTGCACTCCAATTGATACCAAGTCTTGCCATTACACCTTCGAAGATGCTGATTTAGTCGAAAATGAGGTTAAATGTCTACTTTGTGAGGGGATTATTGAGCATAGTAATTCTCCTTGGTGCATAAATAAGAAAAAACGAATGGTGGTAGACTTTTTTAGCAAAATAAATAAGTACACCCCTTTGGATGCTTACCTGCTACCCAGGATTGAAGATATAGTTGCAAATGTCGCTAAAAATAACTTTCAGCATTATTGATCTATCCAATGCATATCATGAGATACAAATATGCTTAGATGACTGACCTTACACTGCTTTTCAGGCTGGTAACAGTCTTTACCAATTCAGACATATACCTTTGGATGTTAGGAATGGGGTTTCCTCTTTCTAACGCTTTATGAATCAGTTTATAACCAATAACAATGTAACACTTATGCCTATCTCACTGACATAACAACCTGTGGAAAAATGAAAGAGGAACATGACAGCAATCTAAAGCGTTTCATGGAAGCTGCTTCTAAATACAATCTCTCCCTGAATGCTGAGAAATTCTCTAACTTACATTAATATTCACAGTTACCAAATTTCTGACAGCAATCTGAAACCTGATCCTAAAGAATGAGACCTTTGTTTGAATTACCCGTAAATCCATGCAGTGTTGTTTGGGGTTATTTGCATACTATGCTAAATGGGTTCACAACTATTCAAAGAAAGTATGACCTCTTGTAGATTGCTGCAGATATCCTTTATCTCCCAGGCTATTCAAGCATTTGAAACTTTAAAGAATGACATTGCCAAATCTTCAGTGAGATATATTGATGAATGTACCCCCTTTTCCATAGAAATGGATGCATCAGATAATGCAATCGGTGACACCTTATCACAGTGCTGATGACCAGTGGCTTTCTTCTCAGGCTCATTGAACCGATCAGAAAAGAGACAACACATTGTTGAAAAAGAAGCGTATGCAGTGGTAAAGAACATACATAAATGGAAACCATTTTTGGTTGGTAGACATTTTGACATAGCAACTGATCAAAGATCTGTGTCATTCATGTTTGATACCATTGTAAAAGGTAAAATCAAGAATAAGATGCGCTGGCGTATGGAATTACTTACTTTTTCCTTTGATATTTATCATGTTGCTGATACACTTATCGCAGTCATGAGAGTCTTGTTCATCCTGTAGTCTAGCGAATGCTATATTATATTCTTGTTATAAACCTTCCTTACTCCATGGATAAAATCTGCTGTATTATTGCTGATTGTCAGGTATGTGCTAAAATTAACCCCTGTTTCTTTAAACCAGAAAATACTTTGATATGGGTGATTGTGCCTTTCCACCATCTTTCATTTGATTTTAAGGGTCCGCTTCCAGTTTCCTCGCACTCGTTGTGTTATCTCCTTACAATTGTTGATAAGTTTAGCTGATTTCCTTTTGCATTTCCATGCCATGATATGTCATCCAAAGTAGTTATTGGCTGTCTTACCCATCTTTTTTCATTATTTGGTCTACCCACATATATCCATCAGACTGTGGCCTCTCATTCATTTGCAAGGAAGTGAAAGAATTTTTACTATGTCTTGGTGTAAACAACAGCCACACGTCTCCATGGAAATGGCTAATGTTAGCACTATAATGACATTATTTGGAATAATGTGAAGTTGGCTATTGAATCTTGAGGTTTGCCATTAAGTGCATGGCAGGATGTGTTACCTGTGATGCCTTACATGCCATACATTCGCTACCTTGTACCTATACAAATACCATGCCGCATGAACAACATTTTGCTTTTGAGAGACATTCACTTAGTGGTTCAGCCCTACCTTCTTCACTAATTGAACCTGGAGAGAAGTCCTCCTCAAACAGTTTGGGAATCGCAGGAAATATGAACCAGCTGTGGACATCATTGATCTAATTGGTTCTAACATGCTTGTGTGAAATTCCCTGATAGGAGAGAGAGCACTGCTGCTCTGCATAATTTAGCTCCATGTCCTAGGAATATTCCACCTAATGATTCCCAATCACAAACTCCAGGTGTCTTTTCCGATTCACCTGCCCATTCCGGTTTCACATATACAACTACTAACTTCCCTCAAGCCAATGAGAAGATATTGGGAAATGAGCAAGAAAAAATTATCCACATGCAAGATCATGTTCATGATGCTGATAAGTGTGAATAGTCATGACAATCTGACAATACAGTTGCCTGGTCCTAGAAGATCTTTATACGTTCATAAAACTGTAATTTGTTTAGATTTGTAATCTTTTCAATTTCTTGGCCATGGTAACATGTTAACACCATTTTCGTTTGCACTACTGTATGGCATGGGGCTGATCATGTTGAAAAATCCAAGGCCTATTTTCATACCATTCCCTTGTGGTAGTAGATGGCCTCTATATACTTCTCTTGGTTCCATGGATACAAATCCCCCCACAAACCATAATCGTTTGTCGAAATTTTACTGTTTTTCAAAGACAATCTGGTAGAAATTCCTCACCAGGCCTCCTTCTCATGCTTTGCACCCGATCATCAAGCACTGCTATTGTGGAATCATCAGAAAACACCAACCGCAACAATTGAAAACCATATTTGACTAATAGGACATCCAGAATAAGTGACTGTTTTAGTCCATAGCAATCAGAAATTGTCATTTTTAAATACTTCATAAAGCTAGTTTGATGATTGAAATCAATCATAACATGTTATTTTATCAATAAATGTCATATTTTATCAAACACAGTAAAGACCCTAATCCACTATTTTAGATAGTCTTACCTGGTCCCATTGCTCAGAAGTCTATGCAATATGATTTTTAGCCCATGCATGGCTAACCATCGTCGGGGTAAGCCTAGGTTTTTTCCTTGGACAATATGTATGTAATCCACTTTCTAAAAGTCTGTTGTTAATTGCTCTAGGATGCACAGTGATGTTCTCTTCCATTAATTCACAGGAAATCTTACTACAAGAGGCTCTCCTATTGTTGAGAGACATTCTTTTGATTTTTCTATCAATCCTAGGGGTTATTACTTGCTTATGACCACAGTTCCCAACCCTTTTTAGCAACACATCCTTGTTATTTTCCAATTTTCTCTTAATTGCACTAATTGTCTAAGTTCAAACATTTAGTTTCTTTATAATTTCTACCGGTTTAATGTGGTTTCAGTCAAATACACTTGTATTTGTCCAATTTTCTGGGGACTAATATCACTATTTTTGCCCATCTCAACCTGGAATTGAAACAATACCTTACTTACACTTTAAATGAAATTTACTACATGATTTTCTAATTTATACAACACAGAATGGCTAAAAAAGGCATTAGAACACAAACCCCCTGGACTGACCTCTACTGGATTATAACTGACGGAAATGTGGGCTGCAGCAGTTTGATCATATACATGGTAGAATTGAATATTGCTATATAACAACGGCTTGTTATTGCTGTATGTCACTAGAAACCTGCTAAAGGGGGGCAAATTGACTACTGAAATACTAGTTCTGTATAAATAATAGGAAATAAATCATCTGTCAATAAATAAATTCAGTTTATTTGATCTCTATATATATATATATATATATATATATATATATATATATATATATATATATATATATATATATATATAAATTACAAAAATCCATAATAATTTTTCCAGTACTGTAAATATTCTTCTGAAAAGAAAGACAAAAATAAATATATATCTATAAAAATAATTAAAAAAAAATAATAATATTAACCTCAAATATTTTGGATATAGTAAAATAGTAGAAAAAGTTTGTATGTCCACTTATCCACTCTTACACAAAAAGGAAAAAAATAGAGCAAACAGACTAAAGAAAAGTACAATCATAGTAGGTGCTTCCACTTTGTTGCTCCTGCCTCTCTTAACACATCTTTGGGGGGGGGGGGCAGGCTCTAGAATCCTGCAATCACACTGCTTGCCAGCCATTCTGGTAGAGCTGACTTGGCATTTGAAGAGACAATGAGGGTAATCAAATTCTAACTTTATTTATTTACAGAGAAACCAGAAACCCCCCCAAAATTACAAAACCCCAAACAATTTCAAATACTACTAATATATATATATATATATATATATATATATATATATATATATATATATATATATATATACACAAAAAACAATCATAAAAAATATATGTATACAATTTAGGGTATCATTTAAATAAAAAAAATATACAGTTCACACCCAAAAACAACAAAACATATATATATATTTCCCAATCTCAGTATTCAATAAACTGTAAAGACAATATATAATAATCAGTACTGATAATATAAAAAAAGAACAGAACTGGTATAAAATAGAGGGGGGAAGGGGGAGGGAGGCGTGCCCTCTTTCTTCCATACAGTTTGGGGGGTGGGCTCTGTAAAGCATTCTGACCTTACAGGGAACCTGGAGGTGCAACAGTTTAACTACCATTTGGGGATAATGCAAAGTTTTTGCACCCAACCAACTGAGAAAGCAGTAGTTCCTGACTTTTGTACTCACTCACTCACTCTCCTACTAGTTTCATCTTGACCTACCGGTCCCAAGTACCTGAAAAAGAGAAGGCATTTCAGGTAAGGATTCACTGCCATACTCAAACATCCTTACCACTAACATACATTCATACCCTCTCACACAGAATAAGTCTCACCTGGTCATTATCCAGCTCTGTTTCTTCTTCACACTAGTTCTCACTCCCCAATTTATCACTCTTCACACTTTTGCACCAATATTCTGTCTCTCAAAGTACTAAATCAGCTGTAAAATCCCCCTGGGGTAAAAAGAGATGACTGAGGGGCATGATGAAATTCTAGTGGGTCCCCCACTTGGATCACTGGCTGCATCCGCTCACTCATCCCAGTCACCATGAAAAAATGCTTCAAGGGTTACCCTTCAATGTACCTTGTTGCATAGGTTTAAACATTCCCCTTTCTTGTGTCCAGAGTTGTAGCCCCTTAAAGGTTAAAAAATCTGAGACAGGATAGGTGGCAGTGACTATAGGTTAGCAAATGACAAGAATTCTAACTCTCTCAAACAGCAAAACTTCCCTTGACTACAACATGCCTCCCTCCAACCACCTTCAATTGCTCAAAGGGTTCCCCTTTATCATATTTTGCTCCTTCCATCGCAGGAACATGCTTTTTGTTTTGTGAGGACCCCATAAGGGGCACAGTAATTTGCTTTCCTGGCTGCCGTGCTGATGGGACTCAGTGCCCAATCTGGCCTCAGCTTAGCCTCTTCTCCTTCTGACACCCTATTTTCTTACCCTACCTCCTCACTTTCCCTGCAACCTTTCCCACAACTTTTGGTTGGCCTCTAATTTCACAGGGTAGACGGCAACCTGCTTCCTCTCAACCAACTATCCCAGATTGGGGCTGAGAGGGGAGGGAAGGAACAATGCCCCATTACCCCTGAGCTCTCGCGAATGCGTCGGATCCCATCAAGGCAGCTAAGATTAGTGCTCTTCAGACACTTGATTGCACCCTAGTGAGTGTGTCACCGCACTCTACATCGCTATCACTTGTCCCTTGTATTCTAGACTGGTTTGTGCATACAGACTTGTGGACTATGTGACTTTTTAGAGGAGGTTGGCATCCTCCACTTAATTTAACTTTGTTATAGGTTGCATGTTCCCATGCAGGGGGAAAGGTGAGCCTACCCCCAATGCCGGAGCATGCTGCCTTGTTGCTTTTGCCTTTTGTTTTTATTTGTTGTTTCTTTTTAGCTTGTATCTTGCCTTTTGTTCCTTTTTTATCTTTATTGCTTATTTACTTGTTTTTTAATATAGCCTAGTATTACACTTTCTGTGATTATGGCAACTTTGGCCCTAGTAAGCAGTCGCCAGATGGGCTCTTAAAATTTTTAAAACCCCCAAACAAATCCTCTCTTTGCAACCTCCAGCATCCCTACTCATCTCTCCCCTCCCCCCTCCCTTCTCTCAGCCATTTCAAAACATCTCCAGGAAAGACTTTGATGTCCTGACTGCTGCCTATTTTGACTGAAGAGAACCCCGGGCCAATAAAGTATATTCTCTTCCTGTCTTCAGGAACCAGTTGCGCATTCACAACATACCAGAGCTGATGCAAAATCTGTAGACAAGATACACAGAGTACTGGATCTCTGGGTGAACCCCATCTAGTTGGTAGAGTTAGGGACCTTAGCCGAGGGAGGTCATGATGGATGGACCAGGGTTCTGCAGTTGTGTGCCTCTTAGTTCCTTCTACCCCAACTTAGTTACTAGGGAACTTCCATGCATTTTCACTTTTAGTTTCACCACTTTTTATATAATCCTCTCCCTTATAAGTTATAAATGCCCTTGTTGGTTTTATCCTTTTTGTAATTAATGAAATTATCCAAATTTGAGTTTTTGACTTGCCCTTTAATTTGTTAAAAAAAAAAAAATTTGAAGCTGTCCTCTTCTATATAAGATGCTCTCATTGATCATTCAAGCTGCCTTTTTTTCAACCTTTCATAAGAACCTGCCTTAGTAATAGAACAGAGCAGGCTTAAGATCTGGATGGTCACCCCCTTCCCTTCTCTCTTATGCATTTCAGTCTTGTCAAAATTACAAATCCATTATTTTACAGGTGACTGTTCATACCCAAGTTCGAAATTTGGTGCCTGAGATGGCTAATCCTGCATTGAAGCATGACTTCCATTATGTTCATCGATTAGACTATGGAACCAGTGGTGTTCTGTGTGTTCCAACTAGTAAATCAGCCTGCAGATATGCTTCCATAGAATTCAAGGAACGAAGAGTGGATAAATACTATTTGGCTATTGTGAGAGGTCATCTTTCTCATGATTACTTACAGATTAAAATTGGCATAGGTATTCATTTTCTTTTTTTTTTGTTATATTAGAGTAATGAATCAATAGCAATGGCATTAAATTAGGAAGTAAATTTTAATGTAAACTGCTCATAGTTCATCTGATGCTTTTAGATTTGCTCTTCTTGTGAAGGTCAATAAAATGAATCCTGTATTGAGTAAAAATTTTCTTTATTTAACAAAATCTTCATAGATTCAGTTTATCTCCTTAAGGGGGAGTGTTGTATAGACCTACACCTGGTACCTGGAGGAGCAGCAGCACATCCTTCAAGTCCCAGTACCCCTAGCAGTCTCAAACTAGATTGAGACTACCTGTGCTTACTCCTTTTTGCCACTTTCTTTATATCCCTCTTCTTTTCTCTTACAGCCTTACAGCTTATTCTGAAAGGTAAATTCTTCTATTTATCCCTGATCATGGTGAGGTTGTGACCCTCCTTGGTTCTGGTTGGGGATATGGTAATTTTTAACATACTTCCACTCCACTCCTACACCTTCCCCATCTTTCTTTTCATCTCTCCTTTTACACCTAATGCCAAATGCTGCTTGACATTTCAACACTTGGTTAGCAAGGTAGCCATGAGTGCTATCATGAGTAGTCACAATAACACCTCTATGCTACTGTTCTGGATAAGGGTGCATGTTTAGCATTTTCCTCATGGATGGATTCTTTTTTAATGAAAGCAAAAGTGTTAAAATGAACGTGGCTCACTGCACAAGTTTTCCCTTCACTTGACTTATGTAGTAAAGGGGCTTCCTCTTTGCAACCTCTTCCTCTCTGCTCTGTTATTGAATATATATATATATATATATATATATATATATATATTTATTGTAAATCCAATAAGATTCAGTTTACTGAAACTAAAACAGCTTTGGCACTATGCAATACTGAGATTTCAGGTTCTATCACACAAAATAATTTTGAAGATAAACAGTATTCAGGTATGTTTTGCTAAGTTTAGATACTTTCATTAGAGTTTCTTACTTTAAGGTTGTTAAGAGAGGTTGCTCATTTAAGTTTGTTAATCTATATCGGTAAGGTTTTCTTTGCTATGGAAATTAAGGTCAGATTCCTTTATAGCATTTAAAATAGATAAATAAAGATTTTTTCCTGTGAAAGTTATTATAGTCTGAATCTTTATATTTAGCACATTGTTCTCTTCTTTTCCAGTTGAAAACATGTAAGAGGGTCTGATTTGCAATCACTTTCAACAGAAATACTTTGGTTACTCTTAGAATCACTTATAAATACACCTCTTTCACTATAACTATCTAAATCTTTTTGTGGGACTCATATATCTGTCATTTATGCATTTCACTTTATTTGAAGGATCTACACCAGAATTACTCAACACAGGATCCAGTAGAACAGCTAAAATTCTGTAAACAACCTCTCATGATCAATATGAGTTGACAATTGCTGCCTCATGTGCTGTGCCCGCTCTGACTATTGTGGTCCTTTCCGCCCTTCCAGCTTGTCTCTGGCCTTATTTCTTGAGTTCAGTAACCTATCCTCTACTGGTTCTCTCCTTATTCTCGGTGACTTCAATCTTCCTAGCCACAATGAGACTTTTCATGCATTCATTGACATCATCGACCTCTTCTCTCTTACGCAACATGTGTCATCCCCAACACACATACATGGTAATACCCTGGACTTAGTCATCTCGAACCTCCATATCTTTAATCTAACAGTAACTGACCTTTCTAATATGATTTCCAACCACTTCTTGGTCAATTTTAAATTCTATATTCACTACCACCTACCTACTCACTCGTCCTGAGGTCCTACCCTTTCCAGCGACTATCGTCAATTGATACTACTACTCTGTTTAACGACATTTCTGCTCTACCTCCTATTGATGCTACTGCTTCACCTGACCAAATCTTAAACTCTCTGCACCAATCATTACTCACCTGCCTTGATACACATGCCCCCCTTCTTCAAACCACCATCATGGCACCCCTTGGTTCACCATGGAACTCCTTCATTCAAGGAGGTCCTTACATGCTCATGAACGAGCCCTCCGTAAAGTGTGCTCCTGTGTGCAGGACACGACCTCCCTCTCACTTGCCTATCGCCTTGATACTTCCACTTATTCTTCCAAATTAAAATCAGCGTGCGAGGCTCATTCACAAAAACTTTTGTCTGAGAGCAAGAATGACCCTCGGACTATCTTTCATCTCCTCTCTCATCTTTCCTTGCCTAGCCCCATTTTCCCTATCAACCCCTCTACTCTTTCTAAAATTTTCCCTGATAAAGTTATTAACCTTTGCGCTGTACTACCTCATTCATCTGAACAAGCCCATGCTGTTCTCCTTGACCATACTCCATTGCCGCTTAATTTCCACACTCAGGCATCCTCTGAGGAAGTATAACTGCCCTGATCTCATGCTCTAACAAATTTGGATCGTCTTTCCACCTAAACTCCACCAAATTCTCCCTGCTGTCCTCCCACTGATTCTTCATTTCATTAACACTTCACTTGCCACAGGGTTGGTTCCCTTTTCCTTCAAACATGCCTTCCTATCCTTAAAAAAAACACACCTTAACCCCTCTGAACCATCTAGCTATCGCCCTATCTCACAACTTCCATTCCTCTCTAAGGTCCTTGAGAGAGTGGTTATCTCTCGCCTTAATGACCATATTTCTAACTGCAATATCAATGAAATGTACCAGTCGGTGTTCAAAGCAAAGCACTCTGCTGAAACCACTTCTTAATGATTCAGACAGTTTACATAAAGCAGCCGATAGGGGTTGTACATCCATTCTAGTCCTCGTAGACCTCTCCTCTGGTTTGGACACCATCGACCACACTGTCCTCCTTGATCATCTTCACACTTTCCTTGGTCTCTAGGGCACTGCACTAGATTGGTTCCACTCATACCTCTCCTCCCACACTCAAAGTCGGTCGCGCTCCATAACCTTTCCTCCGAGCCTGTGCCCATTCATTTTGGGGTGCCTTAGGGCTCAGTCCTTGGTCCCCTCCTCTCTCGCATCTACTTACTTCCTCTTGGCTTCCTTCTTTGTAATTTGGGCCTGTCCTTCCACCTCTATGCTGATGACACTGGGATATACCTTTCCTCATCCCCGTCTCCTCTCAATCAATTACCAAGCTCCTTTCAGCCTACACCTCCATAAATGAATGGCTGTCTGCCAACTTTCTCAAACTTAACCACAATAAACTGAAGTTCTCCTTGTTGGTACCACTTCAATGCTGGGGAAATCTAAAGCTCTCTTCCCCTCCCTTAACCTTGGGGAAACTAATGTCGCCTTCTCTGATACCGTCAGGAATCTTTGTGTTATTTTCGACGATCAACTCTCGTTTAAACTGCACATCCATCATATCTGTAAGTCTTCCCTCAGTTTCCTCTGCAACTTCTCACATGTTTGATATCATTTTGATCGACGAAGCCTTGAGATTGCTATTCATGCCTTCATCACCTCACACTTAGACTACTGCAATTCTCTTCTAGTAAATCTCCCTTCTTCGTCAATTCGCCCCTACAACTAGTTCAAAACTATGCTGCCTGGCTCCTTCGATCCTTTACAGGAGCTACACTGGTTACCTATTCGCTTCTATAGCCACTATAAAATTCTCATCACCTACAAGGTCCTAAACCTCGAGGCTCCACCTTATTTCTTGTCTGCCCTCTCCAGTCGTTAAACTCCTCGGGCACTCTGTTCTAACCTTGCTTCCCTCCCGAACACTCCTTGTTCTGTCTGATGCTCGATGGGTGACCGTTCCTTCTCAGTTTGTGCTCCCAGACTCTAGAATGTTCTTCCTGCCAAAATCCGATCCTCTTTTTCACTTGCTACTTTTAAACGTCTCCTGAAGACTCATATATTCAGAATTGCCTTCTCTTCCCTGTAAACTTTCTCTATACTCACTACACAACCAGCTTCATCATTTTTTGTTGCCTCCAAATTGGACACAGTCACAGAATGCAGTGCTCTGCTTGATCCCCCAAATAACTCGCATATTCTTATTGAAAATTCCAGTCTAGAGAACCTTCATTGGTTCTACCCAGAATAAGTGAAGTTTTTATCTTTTGTTCCTTGTACTCAGGATGGGTCTGTGCACACTCAACTGTGACATTATTGTGTTTTGAAAACAGGAAGTCCTCTTGGCTGCATATTCAGGCGTCCTTTCCATGCCTGAGCATGCCTTTTTCTCCTCTTGATTTTGTTTTTGTATGTCTTGTTTGTTATCTTAGAAATAGGCTTGTTTGTAATTTTAGCAGTTGGGCCCTTCTGGCAGCTGCCCCAAAAGAGCATAAATTTTATTTTTAAAAAATGCCATGAAACACCAGATTTGTTTGATTACGGCTCTTCTCTTTGTAATATTTTTAAGAATTTTATCTGTGTGAATCAGCTCATTGTCTTGAAAGATGGCACCACCATTGGATGAATTTGGTGATGTCACAGGCCATTGAGAATTTCATGATATTGCCATTCAAATCATTACAAAATTGCCTCTATGCATCAAGCAGGGTTGGCAAAAAAAACCCAATTTTGAAAAAGTCCAATAAAACCTGTTTTTTTTTTCAAATCTTGGGTTTTTCAAAAACCAAATGCTACAAGCATTAGAATAACATAGAAAAAGAATAGCTATCTCTATTTTTATATAATATTAATAATTACTTAGTTTAATAATTATATTATAGTAAGAACAGATCACTGATCGAGAATTGTGGGTACCCATGATAGCCATAACCTGTATAAGGAGAGATGAATTATTATGAGTCAGTATCAGAGAAATAACCTTAATTTGATACATATTTGTTGAAATTATAAACATAAATATGAAGTTTGAATAAAATATTGATAATAGCATTTATTTCTTGAAAAAAAAAGAGTATAATTTTGAAAAGGCCCCCCAAAAAATGGTTTTATTCTGGGTGTTTTCAAATCTCAGGTTTCTTGAAAAAAAAAATGCTACAAGCATTAGGTGAATAGTATAGAAAAAGAATTGCTATCTCTATTTTTATAATAATTATTAAATAGTTTAATAATTTTTTTTAAGGTAAGAACAGATCACTGATTGAGAATTATGGGTACCCATGATAGACATAACCTGTAGAAAGAGAGATGAATTATTATGTATCAGTATCAGAGAAATAACCTTAATTTGCTACATATTTGTTGAAATTATAAACATAAATAGAATTTTGAATAAAATTTGAGAGGTAGCATTTATTTCTTCGAAAAACCTGGGAGGTTTTTATTTGCCCACCCTGGCATCAAGGGCCTCTTTTGTCATCATCTATGCATAACTTCATCCTGAACAAGGAAAAAGCTTGAGAGGATGATATTCTTTTACTGGTCTATTACCCACTCATTGTATAGTCTTTGTACTACTTGGTATTTCTAACATTGCTGAGGGAAATAAAAGGTTTGGCAATGACAGTCCTTCCCAGTACCAGGCTTCATTGAGCTCTCAATAAATTGTTTCTTCTGATAGTAGATTGTCAAGATATTGGTTTAGCTCTGCAGTCACTTTAGTAATATTCTGTGATTTATTGCCAAAGAGTTTCTATACTAGGCAGTCTCTGTCACTATATTATGCTTCCCAAGAGCTATTTTTTGGTATAACAGCATGATTAGATGCAACTCTTATCAATATGTTAAACAATGCATCAGTTTTTGTTATCCAGGTCCCAGTCACTCGAGTCCCAACAATTTGCCCTCTTTTGGAAGTCAGAATGGTCACACATTTTCATATATAACTCTAAAAAAAAGCAGGATGTTGCAGTGCATATAACTTAAGATTTATGTACCATTCTTATTCATATCTCCATTTATTTTGTCAAACTCCTGTATCTTTCATATATTTTTACTTTCCTTACAGATCTCTACATACAAATTGGAGAGATGGGTTTTTTTTTAAATAAATAATTCTGAATAAAGAAATTTGTAACTAAAGTGACTGTTATTTGACAAGTTTTCATTCATTAATTACTGAGATTGATTTTCCAAATTTGGAAGTAAGAAAAAATGAAGCTCTAAATGAATTATTTTCAAAATAATAGTACTTGACTGCAGGTATAAAAATATTTTAACTACATCATATAGAGTTTGTCATATCTGCTTGTAGTGTGCGTTCCGTTGCATCTTTGAATGTACATGGGTTCTCTAAATGGTATATTAGGAATGGCTTTAGCTTGAACTCAGCTATATTCCCATCCAACAACAAGATTACCCTTTCCTTAAAAGTCTTGAGACTGGGCATTGTTTTAGCCTTATTAATGTAGTAATACCTTTCTGCCACTTGTGCCAAAAAAGATTGGTTTCGCCAACACATCTTTTGGCAGTTAGTTACCATAGGAATTTATCAGCTATTTCTCTGTTGTCACTTGCCATTCCACTGCTAATATGCCTATTGTAAGGATTGAATAGATTACAAACTTGCTGAAAATACCCATGACTTTTAGTAAATATTTGTCCTGTAAGCAGCATGGCAATTTGCTTTCCTGGCTGCCGTGCTGATGGGACTCAGCGCCCCATCCAGCCCCAGCTTGGCCTCTTCTTTCTGACACCCTGCTTCCTCACTTTACATACAACCTCTCCCACAACTTTCTCTGGTTGACTTCTAATTTCACAACATAGACGCCGACCAGCTTCTTCTCAACCAACCATTCCAGATTGGGGCTGAGAAGGGAGGGGACCATGCCGCCTCACCCCTGAGCTCCAGTTTGGGGTGATGGGTTTTTAACACCCTACTTCACCCCCACCTTCACCTTCCTCACATCCCCTTTCTTTCTCCTTTAACTGTCTCTAGATTCTACACTAAGCCTAAGGTTGAGCCACCAGGGCACATGGTGAGAGGAGTGGCTTCAAATGGTGGGGTCTGATTTTGCCGCTCCTGTGTACACCCCTCACAGAGTGGGCTACTAGGGTGATGAGCGTATGCATCCTGTCCTAAAAATAGGGTCACTATGGCTACTGATGAGTCTATTAAGAAATAAATACTCCCCCTTTACCTTCCTCTCTACCATCACCAGAGCAACCTTCAGGCAGCACCACTGAAAAAAAAATGTAATGTGCTTTCACTGGAGACCCTACTAAACTCTTTGACCCGACAGGAGACTTACTCCTCTCCTATGCCACAATTGTAAGGGACTCTCTCTCAACCCATTCTCTGGAGGGGCGCCTCCCTCTTTACAGCACCAGTTCCCCTTTTACTTTCCCAGGGGTCTGCCAAGAAAGTACGCAGGCAGCCCATAATTGACCACCTGCCAACCCCTTAGGGGGCGATGGATGACCAGGCCAGTTGGCCTGTGCCCTCCAAAATCCTGCATAGCAAGCTTACAGGGGGCCATTGTACGTGCCCACTCTCTTTCCTGATGGATGCCGGTTTGCCAGCCAGAATAGGACAAAAGATACCTACCTCGAAGGTGACCTGTGATGTCTTGGATGGGGATGGACACATGGAGGCCCAGCCCCAGATGGTATGATCTTTCATGGGGTCAAACAAGGGCTCGGTGCCAAGGATAGAACCCAAGTCAGCCCCTATGAAAGCTTCTCCTCAGGCTGTGTGGGCACCTGAGGCCTTACACGCACAGGAGGGATCTCCTCGCTTGGTTGGTGCCCCTGTGACAACAAAGACCTCCATTTCAGTGAAGAATCTTGCTGAGGTCAGCCCATCTGTCCTGGGAGCTTCCTCCAGCAGAGGGGAGAAGCAGGTTAATTCCCCGCCATCCTCTCCTAGAAAGAAAAGAAACAGAAAAATACTTGGGGTGACTCGTCTCCCTCCGCGGGAGCCATGGAGATGAATGAGGCCACTGCCATTTCAGTTTGTGACCAACCCAAGATTGGTGCTCCCCAGGGGGGGTAGTCCTAAACTAAGACCAAAAGTGTGCATAGTGGAGCCTTGATGTTGAGGCCCCTTATTCAGAGGTTACTTGTCATATTTGAGCCCACTGGTTTAAAACGCTTCCTCATTATTCGCTCTACTGGTGGCATCATGTTGGCTAAGGGCAACATGATCCATCAGAGGAGAGCTTTAGCTAGCGTGATTGGTAGAGAGCTGAAAGTGACTCTGTAGTGGCTGGTCCTTGAAACCACCCGCCACAAGGTCCACTCACTCACTCGTGAGACGCCTGTCAGATCGGAAGGAGACAAAATACACAGATACCTATTTTCTTTTATCAAAATAACATAAATTTATCCACCACCCAATACAATTAATTACCCAACAATATAAATAAGAAAAATGTACAACAAAAAATATATACAAATAGGTGCTCCCACTTCAACCTCCCTAATATGCGCAACACAAAATGTATACAAGGTCAATATAGGCACAATACCATAAATATAAACAATTACCAAACACAACTGGTTTGCGAAAGCACCAATAGTTTCCTCCACCTCTCTCTCTCTCCAACACTCGTGGCCACCACAAAACCCCCAATTGAGCCGGCTCAGTTAGTTTAATGGTTACTAATGTTGCCCCGGGGCACTTTTTTTGCACATTATGGGACAGTTCACTCGCTCTCCCTGAGCGTGGGGCAGGGAAGAAAGTGCACTCAAGCGGTTGCTCTCTCTCTCTCTCAAGGGGGACCAAGGGAACAGTTGGCTGTGGCCCTTAATTGTGCCCCACACCGATGTCTTAGTGCGCGACTTCTTCCCTCTCCTCACTCACAGACAAGAGCAGTGGGACCAAAGGAGCTAAAAAAAAAGGAAACATAATTACTCCCCTGTTGCTGTTTTCGAGGTGTTACATGTTTTCCCCTCCATCCCTCACTCACTCATACCGTACCTGGCTTTACGTCCAGCTCCACTTCTTTTGTGCATTCACTATTGACCATTTTCAATCGCTCATCAAAGCCTGTACTTATATATTTTGCCTAGGGGGGGAGGAAGAAACATCAGACCTCAGCAAAAGACGGGGGACCCACACTGTTTCCAGGCAGCTTTGTCCTCCCTCCTTCACCAAAACCTGAAACAAAAGGCGGGCATTAGATTGGGCATTGGCGAATTGAGGCAAACAAAAATGGACCTACCACAACCTGTTTCTCAGATAGGAGCCCTCTGGCGAATGTGTCAAATCCCTCCCATGCGGCCATAATTAATGCCCTTCAGACACTTGATGGCACACTGGTGTGGCGCTGCACTCTACTCTGAACTTCGTGAAAGGAGTGGTTATCTGAGGGAACCCATGAACTACTCCACGGATGCGTACGGCCATTCCCATGATGGTCTTCTCTTCTAAGAGGGCCCCGCATCTCTGAGCTTGGCCTGGAGGAGATATTCCTTCAATGGAATTGCCTCGGACTCCGGGCCAACTGGGAAGAGCAGCAGAGGCTTTTCTCCTCCCGTTTTACCTTAGCTATCTTTTTGCAGGAGACCATGCCCACCCACCCAGGGTATACAGGTTTTGCCACCCTACCACCATGGGAAGATGCACCTTTTACACCCAGCATGATGTCTCCGTTCTTCTCTTTGCTTTAGACACCCTTTCAGGCAGTTGCTGTGCAACTGCACCTGGATAGGAGTTATTTCTGTATATATTCCACCATCATCCCACATTGACACTAGGGACTTCCGCCGTGTCGTGCCACAGTTGCTGAGGGCCTTTCTCTTGCTCGGGGATTTGTTCAGTTAGATACCCCTTCTGGGTAGACTATTCGATGAATTCTATGGGTCAGGTTCTTGCCAGCCTGATCAACTAGCTGGATATAGGTGTCCTTAATGTGGATGAGTTAACGCATCGCTGCTTGAAAACCACTTCATTTGCCTGTCTTAGTCTTCATCTATCTTTGTTCCCTCTGGATGCACAGCCTGATTTGGGGTGGGGAGTAGTCAATAACGTCCATGATAGTGATCATTTTCCCTTTCAAATATCATTTTTGGACTGTTGTCGCCTGAGAGCCAGCCCCATTGGCACTGTTGCGGGGTTCTCATTTCAGGAAATGACTGATTTCTCTCTCTTAGTCAAGGAGTATAGGTCTGTGGATGATGCTGTTGATTTTTTCCAGCAACCTCATCACCATGGGACTAACTATTATTCCTAGAATGTCTGGATGTTTTTCATCCGACCGCTTTCCTGGTTGTCAGCCGAGTGGGAAACGACTCTCAAACAGAAGCGTAATGCCTACATGCACTATAAGCACCACCCCAACTATTTTACTGTGTGAATTTCATTTAGCTAGTGCTAGGTCTCCATATGTTTCAAAGCACGCATGCCGCTCTTCAGGCAGGCATGCGTGTCTTCACTTAATCACTCTACCCCGCCCAGTTTCTGCCCAATCAATCTAATCTGCTGCGTGTGCAAGTTGATTGAGAAATTGGTAAATGTTCGATTAGCCTTTTTTCTGGACAATTGAGGCCACCTGTCTTCTGCACAGTGTGGCCTATGGAAGTTCCACTCCAAATAGGAGGCTCTACTCCAGCTGGAACATGCGCTCTGCGAGGCCTTCCTTGGTAGACAGCACTACGCCACATTTTTTTCAATCTGCAGAAGGCTTTGGTTTTCCTTGGCCAAGACTAATACGGTGCACTTCTGCCACCATCTACGGCTCGACCCAGACTTGTTTATAAATGGGGTTGGTCTGGAAGTGATGGATTCGCACCATTTCTTTGGTCTTGTATTTGACCGACACCTCACTTGGGAGGCTCATATTTGCAACCTTAGGGTTTCTTCTATCCCCCCTTTATATTCTTCATTCTGTGACATTCAGTATCTGGGGGCACTGATAGGGCTACTGCCTTACTTTTCTATCAATCCTTTGTTCATTCAAAACTTGACTACAGATAGGAGTTCTATGTATCCGCAACTGAAGGTGGTTACGATCCATCACACCGGCCTTCGCCTGGCCACCGATGCCTTCTGCATGTCCCCCATTGAGTGCCTACTTGTCAATCCTGGTGAGATACCGCTCGCTCTGCGCCATGCAAAGCGTATTATGCACCTGTGTGCACAGGCCTGGTGCCTTCCTCAGCCACCAACAACTCTCTCGACAGTGCCTATGCCGCCAAGTGACACCAGTTATACCCTAAGCCCTTTTGGTTTAGGGCTAGGAAACTTCTTCTAGAACACAGCATAGCTTTCGCGCCAGTGGTGCCTCTTGTTTTGCCCAGGAAGCCACTCTGGATGGTACCTCCTTTGACCATTTGTCGCCACGTCTCTGCTGCCAAAGCTTCTACAGCACCGGAAGTATTGCTTTTGACCTTTTTTGATCGCACTCCATGTCACGCTGGAAAAGTGCCAGTGTATACGGATGGCTCTAAGTCCCAAGAGGAGGTCAGTTTCCACACTGTATCCCCCTCTGTTTGAAGTCAGTGTGGCTCTCCGTCTGTCCTCATGGCTGAGCTAGTTGCAATACACTGCTCAGTAAGGGAGATACGCTTTGTGCCTGTTTCGGAGACCCGATTGGAATCTCCACATCTCTGGTTCGTGGTTTTCGTGATGCCATGGCGGCAAGTCGGTTGGATGTCGAGATTATCTTCTAAGGGGTTCCTGGACAGAGGAATTGCGGTGAATGAGCGCACCAAGAGGACTGGGTGACCAGACCAGCGTTTTGCTTTTCTTCACACCGACTACATCGTAGGAATCCGGGCTGCTTAGCACCGCGACTGTTCCTATGGACCTAGCCCCTACTGCTGCAACAGCTTCAGGTTGCTTTCTATCATGTCCATATTGGATACACTCGCAGGATGTACCCCCAATTGATGGGGCACTTGCCAGTGCCTTATCATGATGATTGCATTGTCCCGCAGACTGTTTGGCACATTCTTCTTGAATGTCCCAGTCTGGGTGATCTTTGCGCAAGTTACCTGTCCCAGTACTGGGATGAGTGGGACGCTACCGCTTGTCCCTTGTACTCGCGACTGGTTCATGTACACAGACTTGCATACTTTTTGGAAGAGGCTGGCCTCCTCCACTTTGACTCTTTGTTGTAGGTCACATATTCCTGTGCTGGGGGAGAGGCGTGCCTACTCCCGACGCTGAAGTGCCTTTCCTTGTATTTATTTGGCTTGTGTCTTAGCCTTTGTTCCTTTTTTATCTGTTATTTACATGTTGTTACTTGTTTTTTTAATCTAGCCTAGTTTTAATTAAGCTGTAGCGTGAGTACGGTGACCTTTGCCATAGTAGGTGATGGGCTCTTAAAATTTTTAAAAAACAGAAGAACTTAAGGGTGTCTCCTGATTCATTTTGTCTGCCCCCTCCTTTGATACCTACCAACACCCATTTCATGAGCATGGGGGTGCTCATGATAATGATCACTATTTGTAGAAGGGCATGGTCACTCATGGTGATCTCTATTTGTAGAACATTGGTGTTTCTTCATGTGTGAAACCCATTTTGATCTCATAATTACATTGCATTGTATCTTATTATCTGCGAAGTGCCCTTATCTGTTACATTCAGCCTTTTCACTTTATTGCAGGTCAGGACACAAGACCAGAGTATCGAACTGTGCGAATGGCTCTTGAAGGAAGTCCCTATGTTGAATATGTTCGATCCGCCTGTACAAAAGTTATGGTTCTAGAAAGGGGCATATGCTATGGTAAGATGAATTAATAAGATTGCTATTTTGAACGACATTTCTCATTATCCTGAAAGGTACATTTTTTCTTGGTCAAGACCAAGGTTGTTCTCTTTAATGACTGATCTTCAGGTTCTGGCCATTTTGTTACTGACCAATAAGGTTAAGCAAGGGGTACCTCTCAACCAGCCCTGGAGGAGCATGCTCTTCTATCCCCAGTGCCTCCAGCAATCAGACTAGATTAAGACTACCAGGGTTTTATTCCTCCTAGATATTTCCATTTGACCCCCTCTTCACCTGTCTTTAAAACCTTCCCACCTCTCATGACTACCATCTACTTTGCAAGCCAGCTTTCATCCCCGGCAAGCGGGTATCCAGGTACCTGGAGTAGTGGCAACCCTTCCAGCCCCAGTGCAGTCTCGGACTAGATTTGGACTAACCACCTGGGATTTATTCCTTCCAGACATCTCCATTTCACACTTTTTTTTTTTCAAACAGCACATCCTCTCAAACCTCAATGCCTCAAGTAGTTTTGAACTAAGTTTGGAGAACCTGTGTTTTACTCCCCCAAGACAGTCTATTTCACCACTTTGTCCCAACTCTCCTAATCCTTCTGTTGTGTCAGGTGCAACATGGCTGAATGTGCTGTGATTATTGTTCGGGGTCTTTATGCTCTTCCCTACCCCAAAAACACAAAGGCAGGCTTACCTAGTGGTGGTAACTATACCATTATAGCCACTGCCTAGAGAAAGAAACTGGTGCACTCTCTGTTCCTCATTTGCATCTCTCTTATATCTTAGCATCCTTTCCTTCTTTCTGTTAAGCTACCTTGTTCCGTGTCAAGAAGAGCTTCAGAATTTCTATAAAGAAGCCTTTTAACGGACGCAGGATGTAAGACTGCTACCTTAAGGGGACCTGGGCATTAGGGCATGATTAAGATGGTTTTCACCCAAATAACTCAATCCCAGCATGTAATGGCTGATCACCACCCTTGACTATCTTTGGTGGCTACAGCTTTACTGCATATGGAGCCTTAAGTTTGTTTTTTAATTAGCATTTATGTAGACTAAAAATATAAGAATAATTTATAATTTGATGACAGCTGGGGAATCTGGTGCACACACATCCCCTCAATGCACTCACTTTTCCCGGCTGTTACCCCTGTGACAGCCAATACCTTCGCCATTTCAGTGAAGGATCTTGCTGAGGCTTGTCCATCTGACCTAGGAGCTCCTTCCGGGGGGGGGGGTCGTTCCTCACCCTCTTCTCCAAAAAGGAAAAGAAACAATAAGACCAAGATGACTAAGGGTTCTTTTCCCGCTGCAGGGACGGACGGGTCTGCTGCCCTTTCGGTTAGCGACCAAGCCAAGGTCGGCACGTCCGACCCCGGTGCTCCCACTGGATGGGGAGTCCCAGGCTAAGACCAAAAATTTCAAATGCGCAGAGCGGAGCCTCCTTTACGGCGGGGGCCCCTCATTCAGAGATTACCTGGCATTTTCGATCCTGCTGACTTCAAACGCTTTCTTATTTGCTCCACTGATGGCAACATGATCCATCAAAGGAGATCACTAGCTAGCGTGATTGGTAGAGAGCTGAAGGTAACCCGTTTCTCGGACGGGAGCCTTCTGGCGAATGCATCAAATCTTTCTGAGGCAGCCACAATTAATGCCCTTCGGACACTTGATAGCACGCCTGAAAGTGACACCACACTCAATAAACTTTGTGAAAGGAGTGTTTTATGCAAGGGAACTCATGGACTACTCCATAGAAGACATCACCTTAGAGCTGGCTGACCATCGAGCGGTCAAGGTCGACCGTGTGATGAGAAAACAGGGAGGGGCCTCGAGACCCACCCCTACCCACTTCATCACGTTCGACGGTGACAAGTTCCCTGAGTCAGTGCGTGCCAGTTGTTATCTCTACCGCGTGAAGGCATTTGTACCAATACCGTAGAGGTGCTACTACTGCCATAGCTTTGACCTTACAAATCGCTCTTGTATATGTGCAAAGTCGGTATTACCCGAAGTCTGTGTAAGTTGCTCCAAGTCTGCACACGATAAGTCCAAGTGTGTCAATTGCGGAGAGCCGCACCCCGCTTCTTCGAAGCAAGGTGGTGAGTATCTCCTTCAGCAGGAAATCCTGGCCGTTCAGGCCCAGGATCGTCTCTCAGATCGTGAGGCTAAAGACTTGGTCCTGGCGCGCACGGCGCTGCTTGTTATGTCCTATGCATCAATATTAAAAAATAGACCCTCGTCTCCTCCCGTTCCCCGTTAGCTATCTTTTTGCAGGAGACCATGCTGTGCGCGTGCCGCCTCCCCACCCTCCCCGGGTATAAGGGTTTTGCTACCCCACCACCATGGGATAGGGGCCGGGTAGGAGGATGCGTAATTTACATCCTGCATGATGTCTCTGTTCTTCTCTTTAGTTTAGATACCTCCTTTCAGGCAGTAGCTGTGCAGCTGCACCTGGATAGGAGGTATACTGTTATTTCTGCGTATATCCCACAGTCGGCAGGCTTTGCCGCCGGGTACTTCTGCCGCGTAGTGGCTCTGTTGCTGAGGCCCTTTCTCTTGCTCGGAGATCTGAACGGTAGACACCCCTATGGGGAGAATACTCGATTAATCCCAGGGGTCAAGTCCTTGCCGACCTGATCGACGAGCTGGAGATGGGTGTCCCAAATGTAGATGAGTTTACGCATTACTGCCCTAGAACTGCTTCATTTTCCTACCAGAGTGCCCCCCGGGTGGTGCATGGCGCGAACGCTGTGGTACGCATTTCAGGAAATGACTGATTTCTCTCTCTCAGTCGAGGAGTCTAATACTAATACTCCTAGAACGTTTGGCCGTTTTGCACGCCGACCGCTTCCGTGGTGGTCAGCCCAGTGTGATACGGCTCTCAAACACGGTGAATTTCATCGAGCTAGGGCTAGGTTCCGGTATATTTCGAAGATCCCTCTAGCAGAGGTGTGGAAGCGAGTCAAAAGGATTCGGGGCAAGTTCTCACAGGACCACCCTCCCGTTCTCCAGGACAATGGGACCGCAATCTCGAAACCCGCGTCCATGGGGGAATCCTTCGCGACCGCTTTCTTTACATTCACTAGCCGGGCTGCTGCTCCGCCAGCATTCAATGCGCGTCATGATGTCGCAGAAGGCCGCCGACTGAACTTTACCTCGAGAGGCGGAGAATCCTTCAACGACAGGTTTACTCTGAGTGAGTTGCCTTCCGCTCTCGCTTCGTGCGCGGACACCACCCCTAGTCCGGACGATGTCCCGTACGCCATGCTTAGACACCTGGGTGAGCGAGGCATGGCCTTTCTGTTAGATTTGTTCAACAGGATCTGGGTAGAGGGCATCCTCCCAGATTCCTGCGAATCGATATTGTTGTTTTCGCCCAATCTTTCTAACCTCTTGCGTGTGCAAGTTGATAGAGTAATTGGTAAATGTTAGATTAGCCTTCTTTCTGGACACGGAGGCCATCTGTCTTCTGAACAGTTCCTCTCCACGTCAGATGCTCTTCTCCCCTACTGGAAAATGCCATCAGAGAGACCTTCTTTCGTAGACAGCACTACGCCACGGTGTTTTTCGATCTGGAGAAGGCCTATGATACCGCATGGCGATACGGTATCATGGAGACCACACGATCGGGGCGAGGGGACTCCTCCCAATCTTTATATCTGAATTTTTTCGAGATCGTCGATTCTGCGTACAGGTGGGGAGAGCCCTCTTTCGACCAATGGAACAGGGAAGGGTCCTCAGTGTCGCACTCTTTGCCCTGAACATCAGCGGTATCACTTCGGTGCTGCCCCAAGACCACACTGACCTTCGCCTGTCGACCGGTGCCTTCCGCACGCCCCCTATTCACAGCCTACTAGTCGATCCTGGGGATATGCCACTAGCTCTGCTCCTTGCACAGTGCATTATTTGCCTGTACGCGCCAGCCCGGCGCCTCCCTCAATCACCAACAGCTGATCTCTTCGGTGCCTATCCCGCCGAGAGACGCCAGTCATACCCTAAGCTCTTTGGGTTTAGGGTTGAGAGCTCGGTATATCGAGCTCTCAAAAGGAGGCGCCCCTGGTTCTGCCAAGGACGCCAGCCTGTATGGTACCATCTTTGACTATTTTTCGCCACGACTCTGCTCCTAAAGCTTCTACAGCGCCGGGAGTACTGCCTCCGGCCTCTATGGAGCACACTACGTGTCACGCTGGGACCGTTCCAAAAGGGGGTCGGTTTCCACGCTGTATCCCTGCTGTTTGAAGTCATCGGAGCTCTTCCAGGCGCTGTGTCTGCACGGCCTTACTGGTTGCAATACACGCTCGGTACTGGAGATAACGCGACGTGCCTGGTTTTGAGACTCGATTTTGATTTATAGTGACTCACAAAGCGCTCTGAGTCTCTCTTGGGGCATTGGAATCTTCGCGATATCCGTGACCCTACGGTTTTGGCGAGCCGGTCAAATGTCTAGATTATGTTCTGCTGGGTTCCTGGACATGTAGGAATTGCTGGGAATAAGCGCGCCAAAGGGCCCTCGACGACTGGGCGACCAGACCCGCATTTCGCTCTTTCTTACGCCGATTACGTGGCAGGAATACGGGCTACCCTCCAGGCGACTTGGCAAAGAAGATGGGACACGGTTGAGGGGAACTTAAAGTTGCGTGCCATTGCGCCGCGACTGTTCCCATGGACATACCCCCCAATTTCGCGAGGGTTTCAGGTTGCTTTCTCTCGTCTCCGAATTGAACACACTCGAGGGACTCCCCGCGATTTGATGGAGCGCTCGTCTGCGCCCTACTGTGAAGACTGCTGTTTATGAACAGCCACGATTTTGCTGGATCATGCTTCAGTACAGACCATTCACATCTTTGCAGTAATACAAACCTTCACTAATATCAAAGTACTTTACAAATTCTACAGGGCTTTTCCGGTAAACATTAGACCTGGAATCTTCCCCCCATAAATTCCACTCACTCTAGATCTTATTCCAGCTCATGACTTAGAAAGTGAGTTTGTAAATTTCTTGTTGGCATGAATGTCAACAAGTGCTTGTAAGCTCTTCTTACACATTCTTAGTAACTGAAAGTGCAAGGTACTAATATAGCTATAGCTAATATTACTTCCATTTGATGGTGTGTTGGTTATTGGTAAGCTACTACAGAAAATTGTATTTCTAGATACTGAAGGTCTTACCTTCCTTCTTGTAGTTTGTTACTTCAACCATGCATAAATAACAGTCATGAGGATTCTTCTGTTCTCTCCTTACCGTGGGGATAGCAAACATAGCCTTTCTCTCACCTCTTAACCATCCTTCTTGAATAGACCAACACATTCCAAATATTATATGAGCAACCTGAAGGTTGTCTTGTTACTAATAGGCATTCCAAAGTATAATTCATAAGATATTGAGAATTTGGTACCTTTTATGATTTTTTGCAATATCTGCTTCGGTCCAAAATAATAATAGCCACAGATGAAACAGAAGCTATCTGGCGGATTTTTTTACATGGTCTAGTTGCCATATTTTTAAAAGGCAAAAATTCACAATTCTAGAAAACTGAAATGAAAAATATATGGTTTTAGATATATAAAATCTTGAATTTAGTTATGCAGGTAAAAAGACTTACACATTTATTACCTAGGATAAAGGCTAAGTGGTGTTGCTTCCCAGGCTAGTTGCCATCTATCAGTGCTTAGTATTCTTCCTGCCCCATATACATGCTATTTATAGGTATTTGTTCATTGTTTTTGCTCTGATGGGGAACTAAGATAACTTTATGGTGTCATCTGTGCCTTGTAGGTTACTTAATGCGAGCTTCTAAAAGAAAATGACTTTAATTCTTTTCTTTTCAGATTTCCCTGCAACCAAAGTCCTCTTGAAACCTTTAAGTGGACGCCGACATCAGTTACGCCTCCATATGAACATCTTGGGGCATACTATTGTTGGGGATTACACATATTCAAATCGTCGAGATGTTCTTCCATTTCGAATGTTCTTGCATGCTTATCGTCTCATTTTGCCATCTCATCTAGAGCATATTGATGTCCAATCCCAGGATCCTTTCCAAGCACAATTTCCCTGCAATCACTGGATACCAATTGAGTTTGTGAATATGCTTAATCATGAGTCAATGAAGACACTCAAAGAAGCTACAAACATGAAAATGATTTTGCCTATCACCCAAAATGTGAACCAGAAAAATAAGGTATCACAAGTGAAAATGACTGATAAAAAGGTAAGAAAAAATACGATGTTTAATCATGGAGATTTTGATAGCAAAAAAGGTTATGTTAGGAACAATGGAATGTTTATCAAAAAGAGTTCTCGTTAATCTATTGGATAAGGCATTGGACTTCCAACGCCTAGGTACAGAGTTTAGTTCCAGTGAGAGCAGACTCAAAACTCGTGTGGGTGTGATGGATCTGGTGACGCCGGAACCTGCTTTCTTTTTGCTTTTTCTTTTTCTCTTTGGAGTTTTCTGTTTTGAATTATTTTTATTTTAATGTAACGTAGTAGTAAGTAGGCTTTAAATTAGCTATGGCGACTCATCCCCTTGTAGGCAGTTTCCAGATGGGTTAAAAAAAAGAGAGAGAAGTGAGAACCTTTTGAAAGCCAACAAACTGTGGAGAATCTTTTATTGTTTCATCAACGTCCTCACAAAATACACGGATGGCTCAAAATCCCCTGAGGTGCTCAGCTTCCACGCCCTATTCCTCTGTTTGAAGTCATCAGAGCACTATCTGGTGCTGCGTCTGTCTTCACGTGGCCGAGCTGATTGCAATACACCACTCGGTACGGGAAATAGCGCGTGTCCGGTTCGGAGACTACATTATGTTCTTTAGCGACTCGCAAAAAACCCTGAGTGCTCTCGGGGCATTTGAATCTCCACACACCCTGGTTCGCGGTATCCGTGACGCTACGATTGCTTCGACTGGGGCTGATGTCGGGACTATCTTCTGCTGGGTTCCTGGACATGATCAGCTTGCATAAAGGAGTCATGTTCCATCATCACAATGCTCGATCCCATTCTTCACGGCTAATAAGAGAAACTTTGAAGGAATTTCTATGGCAAATCATAGCCCTCGGACTATTTCTTGTTTCCTAAACGTAAGGAATATTTAAAAAGAACAAGATTTGAATCGATCAAAGAGTCAAAACGTGGTCAAGATATGGTGCAATTCGAAAAGCCAGGAGTTCTTCAGAGAGGGAATTGTCAGATCGAAACATCGCCTTCAGAACTGCATTAACCTAAATGGAAACTATGTTGAGAAATATTAGTGACATTTGTGTTATTTTAATTTTTAATAAATATTTCTTTGATTTTGCACCAAAACTTTGAAGATCCTTCTTACTGCGGATCTAATCATGTACACAGACTTGTAGAATATCTGACTTTTTTAAGGAGGCTGGACTCTTCCATTTTATTTGACTATCTCTGGTTTTGGTTGCATGATCCTGCACCAGGGCGGGGTGGAGGGTCTTCTCCCCGACCCCAGAACATGGTTCATTCTTGCTGCTGCTTTGTTTCTTTTGTTGTTTTTTTGCTTTTCATCTTTGGGGATGGGGGTCGGTTTGTTTTTTCTGACTCATTTTTAAGCTTGTAATTTAGTACAGCGACTTATGCCTCTGTAGGCATTCACCATATGGGCGCTACAGAAAAAAAGTAAAAACATCGCCTCGGTTCTGTCAGCAGATGTTCTCACTATGCTCTGCATAGATGTCATTTTGATCTCTTTTTGGTGTTGCTCAGATGGCAACTCTGGAGCATCGACTCCAACTCGTGGGAGCAACGGGGCTAGTTTTGTTTTTTCTTGGCCAAGACCCGGGCTTGTTCCTAACTGGGATTTGCATGTAAATAGTGTATTCGCAGTTTTCTTGGTCTTGTTTTCGACTGACGGCTCACCTGGGAGTCTAATATTTGCAGCCTTGGGGGTCTAGGGTGCTGATAGGGCTACTACCTTACTTTTCTACCGATTCTTATTCGTTTGAAGCTTGACTACAGCTGCGAGATTTACTCATCCGCAACCGAATCGTGAGATGCAGAAGATGGACGCGATCCACCACACCGTTCTTCCTCTGGTGACCAGTGCCTTCCGCACTTACCCTATTGTGAGCTTTCTTGCCGGCTAGATGCAACTTGCGGTGCATGGTGAATTATGTGCTTGTAAGCGTGGCCAGACATCTTCAATCCCCAACGGCTCTCATTCATTGCACCCTCGGCCTATTTCGACAGCGCCTATGCCGATTTATGGCTAGAAAACTCCGAGATCTCTGTGCCAGTCCTATGCTTCCTAAGCGCCGGGCTTATTGCGTTCGACCTTTTTGTAGCAAACTGTGTGTCACGCTGGATCCGTTCCAGCTTACAGGGATGGCTCCCAGCCCGAAGAGCCTCTGTCTAGACAACCGAGCTGATTGCAATACAACACTCGGCACGTGAGATAACGCGTTGTGCCCGATTCTGAAACCGGATCGTTATCTATAGCGACTCCCAAAGCGCCATGATTGATTTCTAGGCATTGTAATCTCCGCACCCACCGTTTCTCGGTATTCGTGACGTCACGGTTGCCGTAAGCCGGGCGGATGTTGAGTTTATCTTGTGCTGGGTCCCTGGACATTTAAGGATTGCGATTAATGATGGCACCAAGAACCCGCGAGGGCTGGACGACCAGACCAGCAGTTCGCTCTTCCTCACTGACTACATGGCAGGAATCTAGTCACCCCTCCGTGCTGATGGACAAAGTAGATGTGAAATGGCCAACGGAAATCTAAAATTGCGTACCATCGGGCCATGAATGTTCTCATGGGTGTACCCTCTAATTTTGTGGAGCAGGGGAGGCTGGCCTCCCATTTCATTTGACTTTATTTTTGTAGGGCTCATGTTCCAGTGCTGCCTCCTTCATTTTGTTTTGTGTGAATTGTTTTGCTTTGCTTTTTTAATGTAGCAATAGGCTAAAGTCGAGTGGTGAGTTTTGCCCTCGGTGGCAGGCGCCAGAAAAAAATGAGGAAAACCAATGCTGGATCCACTACGCCTGCGAGAGCTTATGGACCTAGTTATAGATAAAATGTGAAAGAATTTGCTTGGAAAAGTCAGGGGGTTGTCAATTCCTTCCTGTGTTTCTATTTTATGCAACTGGAAATATTATTTTTTGCTTGCCATTTTGAAGTAATTGACTATTTTTGTTATTCTCTAGTGATTTTTTTTCATCACTTATATTTTATAATTCCTAAGGATCCTCTCTTTTTCCTCAACCCGCTTCTTATGTTTTCTTTTCTTCATTAGGCGTCGATGGCAGAAGCTAACCACTCTAAAAAGAGGAAATAGACCCTTCGGATTTGGGCATGACTGCAAATCTGAGCCAAGTAACAGCTAAGAGTTGGAATCTCTGACGCGATGCATGGTGGGAGAAACCCCTGTGGTCATATTTGTCGCAGCTTCTTGCGAAGTCATGGTCGCTCCGATGTTACTTTTAAGTGGCAGGTTAGTGGTAATTCAGAGGCATGCCCTGAGCTATATTTTTGTTAGGAAAATAATTTATACTTTTTAATAAAAGATCCACAATTTTCTGGCTCTGTTTTACCAGCTTCATATGTTGTTGTTTTTTTTTTGTTTTTTTCATTATATCATTAACTGGTATTGATCAAGCTTAGCTTTGTTATGCCCAATCGGGATCAACATCAATGCCATAGGATGGTGATTAGTAGATATAATTCGGAAATCACACATCTTCCTTCATCATGGGTTTCACAGGAGGGACTGTGCTTTAATTAATGACGGTAATTGGTGTTCAACGAGGTCCCCCATTCCGTGGTGCGCCGATCGCTGTGCATACACTACCAAACAGTGCCACGGTCCACGGAGTGCTCACGCAATGAGTTTTGCGGGATAACATGAGCACCCAATTGATGTCATTGGGATAGATTAGTGCTTATCCATGAGTATGACGACTTTTATTATCTCGTTTTACGGCCACCAATAAGGGTAAGGTTAGTTATTGGCGAAGAGAAAAGGCACCAATAACCAGTCGAAAGCCCCGTGCTCCGAATTGGATCAAGAAGGTCAATGCCCCTTAGAGTGGAGAAGATAACTTAAAGGTTGAGCCGACCGGTTGGTGGCAAATGGTGAGACGAGTCTTCCATGAGATCTTATCGAAAATGAGGCGAAGTATGTGCGCACGAAACAGTCCCCAGTACAAGGGACAAGCGGTAGCGACCCTGCTCACCCTAGTACCGGTACATGTAACTTGGGCAAAGAAAACCAAGACTAACTCATTCAAGAAGAATGTACCAAACAGTCTCG
The DNA here is from genome assembly GCA_963969495.1 of Ceratothoa steindachneri. NCBI lineage: Eukaryota > Metazoa > Arthropoda > Malacostraca > Isopoda > Cymothoidae > Ceratothoa > Ceratothoa steindachneri. The sequence continues at coordinate 114,351,748 of OZ018331.1, read as the reverse complement.
TGGGGGGAGGGGGTAACACGGTCATCGCTGTGCCAAATTCGAAAATGACAGAAAGCGAACTGAAGCCGTTGTGGCATTGGGTAGTAGGTCCATGAGAAGAGTCGCGCCGCGATAGCACACATCTTTAAGTTCCTCTCGGCCATGTCGGTGTGAGGGAGAGCAAAACGCTCGTCTGGTCGTCCAGTCCTCGCCGTCTGTTCGGTGCGCTCAGTCCCGGCAATTCCCACATCAGGAACCCAGCAGAAGATAATCTTACACCCACGAGGCTCGCGGGAAAGGTGGTGTCACAAATTCAGCGGATCAGGAGGTGTGGAGCTTCCAATCCCCTTAGTGTTTTAATTGCAACCAGCTCGGCAGTGAAGAGACGCAACGCTAGGCACAGCCCCGCTGACTTCAAACAGTGGGGGAAGCCGCCCCCCATCCCTGCACTTAAGGCGCGGCGATTTGCCATCCTAGCCGGCGTGCTGACGGGACTCAGCACCCCGTCCGGCCTCAGCTTAGCCTCTCTTCCTTCCTTCAAAACACTTGTTTCCTCTCTTTTCATACAACCTCTCCCACAATTTTCTCTGGTCAGCCTCTAATTTCACAGGGTAGATGCTGACTTCTTCTCAGTCAACTGTCCCGGATCGGGGCTGAGAGGGAGGAGACAATGTTCCCTAACCCCTGAGCTCCGGTCTGGGGTGGTTGGTTTTTAACAACCTGCTTCATCCCCACCCATACCTTCCTCACATCCCTTTTCCTCTCCTCTTCACAATCTATGTATTTTTACGCCGTGTCCAAGGTGGAGCCGCCATGCCGATGGACTGCCAGGCCACCAGGCGGGAGGGGTGGTCCCAAATGGCGGCGCCGGGCTTGTAATCACCTCTCGCAGTGCGGGTTACTGAGAGAGGTGATGCGCGATTGCATCCCGTGTAAAAAAGAGGGTCACCATGCCCATGTATGATCATCAAAAACCCAAATCTCTCCCCAATTCCCCTTCCTCATCAACGGAGCCGCCCTCGGCAGCTCCACCAAAAAAATGGACGTCCCAACCCCCCGTTGCTTGCTCAGGGGACCCTCCATATCCCTCTAACCAGAGAGGAGGCTTACTCCTCTCCTTCGCTTACGGGTGTAGGGGACTCCCCCTCACCCCATTCTAGGGAGGTGCTTTCGGGCACCTCCCTTTTACCAGCGGCAGTCCCTTCTGTTCTTTCCAAGGAGACTGCCAAGAAAGCCAGCAGCCAGCCGCTCTACACCGAAGCGGCTTGGTAGGGCAAACCCCCTTAGGGGGGAGAGGGAAGCCAGGCCCCTTCGGTCGCTTCCCTCAAAAGACCTACTGGCAAGAATATTGAACCTTGCCGGGGTCAAGGCCCATGCCTGCCCACACAAGACTAGTGACGATACTGCCAACGGGACCTGCGATGTCTTGGGATGGGGAGGACCAACTGGAGGCCCCCGCTGAGATAGACATGGTCCTTGAGGCAACCCAGCCTCAGACAGTAGGGCCTTCCATGTGGGGTAATCCTGGCTCGGCGCCAAGCACCGAACCCGAATCCGCCCCTATGCAAGGTCCTCCTCAAACGGCTGTGGTTTCCGAAGCAGTACAAGGAGGGGAGGGATCTCCTCCGACCGGTGCCCCCACGACTACCAGGACCTTCTCCATTTCGGAGAATGACCTGGCTGAGGCCGGTCCATCTGGCCTGGGGGCTCCATCCGGCGGAGGTGAGAAGCGGGTTCATTCCCCGCCCTCCTCTCCAAAAAAGAAAAAGACTCGGGGCTCCTCTCCATCCGCGGGGGCTGCGAGGACGGATGGGTCTGCTGCCACTTTGGCAAGCGACCAAGCCAAGATCGGCACATCCGGCCCCTCTGCCCCCCCGGTTGCGGAGCCCCTGACTAAGAACAAAAGTGCACAGGGCGGAGCCTCGATGACATCGGGCCCCTCATTCAGAGGTTACCTGGCGTTTTCGAGCCCGCTGGCTTCAAACGCTTCCTCGTTATTCGCTCCACTGATGGCACCATGTTGTCCAAGGGCAACATGATCCATCAGAGGAGATGATTAGCTAGTGCAATTGGTAGAGAGCCGAAGGTGACGCGTTTCTCGGACGGGAACCTTCTGGCGAATCCCGCCGAGGCGGCCAAGGTAAGTGCTCTTCGGACACTTCATGGCACCCCGGTGAGTGTGACGTTGCACTCTACCATGAACTTTGTGAAAGTAGTAGTTTATGCGAGGGAACTCGTTAACTACTCCATGGAGGACATCACCCTAGAGCTGGCCGACCATGGAGCGGTCAAGGTTGAACGTGTGATGAGAAAACAGGGAGGGGCCTCGAGTACCACCCCTACACTCTTCGTCACGTTCGACTGTGACAGGCTCCCTGAGTCGGTGCGTGCCGGTTGGTACCGCTGCCGCGTGAAGGCATTCGTGCCACTGCCGCGGCGGTGCTATTACTGTCACCGCTTGGGCCATACGAATCGCTCATGTAGACGTGCAAAGTCGGGGTCACCCGAAGTCTGTAAATTGCTCCAAGGTCGCACACGATAAGTCCAAATCGTGTGTGGCCAAGTGTGTCAATTGCGGTGAGCCGCACCCAGCTTCTTCGAAGCAATGTGGTGCATATCTCCTTGAGAAAGAAATCCTGGCCGTTCAAGCCCAGGATCGACTCTCATTCCGCTAGGCTAAGGACTTGGTCCTAGCGCGCCCGGCTCTATCTGGGACGTCATATGCCTCAATAGTTAGAAAGGCACCCTCTGCTCCTGGCCCATCCAGGCTAACGAGCACGGTTTTTTCCGCGCCCATTCGGAGCCCTTCTGCGGAATCTACTCAACCCGGGCGCTCCCATGGTAAAGCTGGCAGCAAAAAGGGTTCATACCCAGCCCCGGCTAAAACCAGGGCTCCCCCCTCTTCCCCCAGCGTGACCGTTTCCCTTAAGGCTAAACGGCCACGCGCCTCCACCGAATCGTTAGGCTCACAGGAGGCAACACCCCTGAAGATGGTCGCTAGGCCATCTTCCGGGGTTCCTAAAGCTGTCCCCCCGAAAGGAGGACAGCAACAAAGGAGCTTCGGCTCCTTCGCCCACGCCCCGAGGTGGAGCGAGTGGCTCGGAGACGGTGCTTCCTCGAAAAGAGGGGCCCCCCCACTCCGAAGCCACAGCGCCCGCCTAAGGTTTCGAGGCGGAGGGAGGAAAAGACTCGCATGGCGAGCCCAACCTCCCCCAATAAGTCCTCGAAGGCGACAGTGCCTTCAGCGCTTTGTCCGGCCAACAGCACCCTGGGTTCTGCCCCCGGGAACCGTATGGCCATTCCCGTGAGGGTCTTCAGTTCAAGGAGGGCCCCCGCGTCTCCTCCGAGCTAGGCCTGGAGAGCATATTCCTTCAATGGAATTGCCGTGGAATCCATGCCAACTGGGATTAGCTGCGGACGCTCGTCTCGTCCCGTTCTCCGTTAGATATCTTTTTGCAGACCATGCTAGGCGCGTGCCCCTTGCCCGCCCTCCCCGGGCATAAGGGTCTTGCGACTCCACCACCGTGGGATGGCCTTGCTGGGGGATGCACGGTTTACACCTGGCATGATGTCTCCGTTCTTCCTTTCTCTTTAGATACCTCCTTTCAGGCAGTAGCTGTGCAGCTGCACCTGGATAGGAGGTATATTCTGATTTCTGCGTACATTCCACCGTCAGCTGACTTCGAGGCGGGGGACTTCCGCCGCGTCGTGGCACGGTTGCCGAAACCCTATCTCTTTCTTGGAGATCTGAACGGCAGGCATCCTCTCTGGGGAGATTACTCCATTAATCCCAGGGGACAAGTCCTTGCCGATCTAATCAAGAGCTTGAGATGTGTGTCCTAAACGTGGATGAGTTTACGCATGACTGTCCGAGAACTGCTTCATTTCTTGCCTTGAGCTATCTTTGTGCTCCTCGGATGCACAGCCTCATTTTGATTGGGGGGTGGTCGATGACCTCCATGGTAGTGATCACTTTCCCATTAAATATCATTTTCAGGGCAACTGCCGCCTGAGAGCCCACCTCGGTGGTGCTTGGCGCGGGCGCGGTGGCCTGCATTTCAGGAAATGACTGAATTCTCTATCTCAGTCGAGGAGTTTAGGTCGGTAGATGAGGCCGTTGAGTTCTTCTCCGGCAACCTCATCGCCGTGGGCCGGACTACTATTCCTAGGACGTCTTGCCGTAATACACGCCGACCACTCCCATGGTGGTCGGCCGAGTGTGAGACGGCCCTCAAACAGAAGCGTTATGCCTACATGCGCTATAAGCGCCGCCCGAACGATTTCACTGTCGCTGAAATTCGTCGGGCTAAGGCTAGGTTCCGGTATATTTCGAAGCACGCCCGCTGCTTTTCTTGGCGGGCATACGTGTCTTCACTTAACGGGAAGACCCCTTTAGCTGAGGTGTAGCGGCGAGTCAAAAGGATTCGGGGCAAGTTCTCGCAGGACCCCCCTCCCGTTCTCCAGGAGAATGGGACCGCGTCCGTGGCGGAATCCTTAGCGACCGCTTTTTCCGCATTCTCTAGCCGTGATGCTGCTCCGCCAGCATTCAATGCACGTCGTGATGTCGCGGAAGGCCGCCGGCTGGACTTTACCTCCAGAGGCGGAGAACCCTTCAACGACAAGTTTACTGTGAGTGAGTTGCGTTCCGCTCTCGCTTCGTGCGCGGACACCGCCCATGGTCTGGACCATGTCCCATACTCCATGCTTCGACACCTGGGTGAGCGAGGCATGGCCTTTCTGTTAAATTTGTTCAACAGGATCTGGGTGGAAGGTCTTCTCCCAGACTCCTGGTGAATCGCTACTGTGCTCGCCTTTCGCGTCTCTCGCTATGCCGAAGCGCAAAGGTTTCGGTTTTCTTTGGTCAAGACTAAGGTGGTGCACTTCTGCCGCCACCAACGGCCCTGAATGGTCTTTTGCAGTCTCCTTCTTTTCTTATGTTCTTAAACCGGGGAGAGATCACTCTACTCCGACCGGTTTCCGCCCAATCTCTCTAACCTCTTGCTTGTGCAAGTTGATGGAGAAATTGGTAAATGTTAGATTAGCCTTTTTTCTGGACAGCGGAGGCCATCTGTCTTCCGCACAGTGCGGCTTCCGCAAGTTCCACTCCACGTCGGATACTCTGCTCCGACTGAAAAATGCCGTCTGCGAGGGTTTCCTTCGTAGACAGCACTACTCCACTGTGTTTTTCGATTTGGAGAAGCCGTATGATACTGCATGGCGATACGGTATCATGGAGACTCTCCACACGATGGGGGCGAGGGGACGCCTCTCAATGTTTATATCTGAATTTTTGCGAGATCGTCGATTCCGCGTACGGGTGGGGGGAGCCCTCTCCGGCTCAAAGGAGCAGGAAGAGGGTGTCCCGCAGGGAAGTGTCCTCAGTGTCACACTCTTTGCCCTGAGCATCAACGGCATCACCTCGGTGCTGCCGGAACATTTTCTCGCTACGCTCTACGTGGACGACCTATCGATCTCTTTTGGCGGCCCAGATGCCAACTCTGGAGCGTCGACTCCAACAGGCATTGAACCGCGTCTCTCGCTATGCCGAAGCGCAAAGGTTTCGGTTTTCTTTGGCCAAGACTAAGGTGGTGCACTTCTGCCGCCATCAACGGCTTCACCCCGATCCAGATTTGTTTCTTAATGGGGTGCGCCTGGATGTGGTGGAATCGCACCGTTTCCTTGGTCTTGTATTCGACCGACGCCTCACCTGGGAGGCTCATATTCGCAGCCTTAGGGTCTCCTGTACCCGCGCCATGGACATTCTCCGTTCCGTGACGTTCAGCGCTGATAGGGCTACTGCCCTACTTTTTTGTCGATCCTTTGTTCGTTCGAAGCTCGACTACGGATGCGAGTTTTATGCATCCGTAGCCGAGCGTTCATTGTGGAAGGTGGATTCGATCCACCACACCGGCCTTCGCCTTGCGCCCGGTGCCTTCCGCACTAACCCCATTGAGAGCCTGTTGGTCGATGCTGGGGAGATGCCACTCGCTCTGCGCCGCGTGCATTGCATCACCCGCCTGTACGCGCGAGCCCGGCGCCTCCATCAGTCGCCAACAGCTCTCACTGCTTCCGCAGCTGATCTCGATGGTGTCTATGCCGCCGAGAGACGCCAGTCATACCCCAAGCCCTTTGGGTTTAGGGCCAGGAAACTCCTTGGAGAGGTAGATATAGCTCTCGGGCTGGTGGCGCCCCTGGTTCTGCCCAGGACGCCACCCTGGAGGGTACCACATTTTTCTATTTGTCGCCACGCCTCTGCTCCCAAAGCTTGTACGGCGCCGGGAGTATTGCGTTCGACCTTTTGGGAGCTCACATCGTGTCACGCTGGAACCGTGCCAATGTATACGGATGGCTCCAAGTCCGAATAGGGGGTCGGCTTCCACCCCGTTTGCCCTCTGTTTGAAGTCAGCGGGGCTCTACCAGGCGCTGCGTCTGTCTTCACGGCCGAGCTGGTGGCAATACACCACTCGGTACGGGAGATTACGCGACGTGCCCGGTTCGGAGACCGGATTGTGATCTATAGCGACTCACAAAGCGCCCTGAGCGCTCTCGGGGCATTGGAATCTCCGCATCCCCTGGTTCGCGATATCCGTGAGGCCACGGTTTTGGCGAGCCGGGCAGATGTCGAGATTATCTTCTGCTGGGTTCCTGGACATGTAGGAATTGCGGGGAATGAGCGCGCCAAAGAGTCCGCGAGGACTCTACGACCGGACCAGCGTTTCGCTCTTCCTCACACCGACTACATGGCAGGAATACGGGCAGCTCTTCGGACTGCTTGGCAAAGAAGATGGGAGACGGTCGAAGGGAACTTAAAGTTGCGTGCCATTGCGCCGCGACTGTTCCCATGGACCTACCCCCAATGCCGCGACGGCTGCAGGTCGCTTTCTGTCGTCTCCGAATCGGACACACTCGTGTGACGCATTGTTATTTGATGGAGCGCTCGCCTGCGACGACTGCGTTTTCCCCCAGACTGTTTGGCACATTCTTGTCGAATGTCTCAGTCTGGGTGATCTTCGCGCACGTTACCGGTACCGGGATGGGCGGGGTCGCTACCGCCTGTCCTTTGTACTCAGGACGAGTGCGTGCACATTGACTGGTGGACTTGTTGACTTTTGGGGGGAGGCCGGCCTTCTCCCTTTCATTTAACCAGGTTTAATTGTTGTTTTTGTTATTGTTGTTTCCTGTTCAAATTTTTTAAAGTAGCCTAGAACTAGGCTGTTTGTTTACGGCGACTTATGCCTAAGTCGGCAGTCGCCAGATAGCCCCTTAAAAAAAAATGGATTTAAAAGCTATCCGTATATACTGGCACGGATCAAGCGTGTCACGAAATGTGCTCCAAAATGGTCGATCGCAATACTCACGGTGCTATGGAAACACTTGAAGAGCCTTGGCGAGAAATAGTCAAAGGAGATATCCTCCAGGCTGGTGCTAAGAAGATGCGACACATAGCTCTAAACCCAAAGGGCTTAGGGTATGACTGGCGTCTCAGCTCCATAGGCGCATAATTCACTTCTGCGCAGAGCGTATGGCATCTACCCAGCATAGACAAGTAGGCTCTCAATAAGGAGACGTGCGAAAGGCATCGGTCTGGTGGGTCGAGTCCACCTTCCGCAATACACGCTCGACTGTGAATGCATAAAACTCGCCTCCGTAATCAAAGATCGGTAGTAAACTAAGGATGTATCCCCATCAGCATCTCAAATGCTGAACGTCACGGAGATTCATCCTCGTAGACCGAACCGAGAAAATCTTCCGGCAGCACCGAGGTGATAGCGAGATACTCAAGGCAAAGAGTTACAAGGAAGAGAACTACCTCAAAAGCCTTGCAGCCCATGCCTAGGAGGCACTCATTAGAAGATGAAATTTAGTTATTCTAAGTTAATTTATATTCAACTTTTCCAATGGCACGCACTAAAAACTTGCTATCACCACATCATGTTTTAAAGTATATGTTATCGAGTCGACTCTTGAATTGCTCGACACTGCTACTGTTGACAACTACCGCTGGCAGTCTATTCCACGTGTCTTCTTGTTCCATTGGACCAAAGAGGATTCCGCCCACCCAACCTTACGCGGAATCGACTATCTCGCATAAATAAAGATTCGGGGGGCGTCCCCTCTCCCCATCGTGTGGAGTCTCTATTATATAGTATCGCCATGCAGTATCATACGCCTTCTCCAGATATAAAAACACTTTCGCAGTGCTGTTTACGAATAAAGGCCTCACATACGGCATTTTATAGTCTGAGCTGAGCATCCGATGTGGAGTGGAACTTGGAGAAGCCGTACCCTGTATAAGACAGGTGACCCGAGGCACGAGAAGAAAAGCTTGTACAAGGGAGCATCTAGGTTCGGTTTTTGGCACCAAGCCCAGGTTCGCCCCAATAAAAGGTCCTGCCGTCTTGGGCTTGGTCGCCTCCGAGATCATGTCTATCTCAACAGGGGCCTCCAAGTGGCGGCCATACCTCTTCCGAAGCATCGTTGATGCAAATCGTGGACTCTGTTCGTGTTTTGTCGACCCCTAGACTTAAAATACAAAAGTGCTAGACAGTATGGTGTAGAGACCGGCGTCTGGCTTCCCTTGACAATCCCCTAGAATAGGAAAGTAGGGACTGTCGCTGGTAAGGAGATGGAGTCGCCCGAAGGCATCTCCAATGAAACTGATGAGGGAAGACCGATTGCCTAGCGGGGGAATAAGCCTCCTCTCCGGTAGAAGGTTGGAGGGATCCCTAAGAAAGTACATGGGTGGGAGCACCACCTATTCCGAGGTGGAGCTGCCTGAGGGCAATTCCAAAAATTGCAAAGGGAAAGCCTCTGCCGCATTGCGATGGTGAGAGGGGAGCCCCTCCACTGGTCGAAGGGGTCCCTCGATTTTCCTCGGGCTTCCCTAAACCTCGGGAAGGCAATGCCGGTCTTGGAGGCGGCTCTCCAGGCGCTTTACCACTATTGCCT